>OY986045.1:59963701-60346201 GCA_963920215.1 Nineta flava | reverse complement strand
TCTATTTATTAACGAACTTGATCCGTTACATACCAAAAACATCTCAGATATGAAATTTCGTTTTGATCTGATTAAAATTAAGATCTCTAGAGATAAATATATGATCATATATTTATCTAAATTCACCACTCAAGGGGTCACAGATCACAATGGCCATTCACAAGGTAAAAATTAATTAACATCAGTTTCCAAAAGCGAAGTGATTTAGTTTATTCTGATGAAATTCACTAAATTCACGAGGCTTCTGTGTAAGAACTTTTTTCATTGTAATTATACAAAAAGGTTCAAAAGTCGATTACCTGTCATTTCAAAATTTTATAATTGATTTGTGGCTTATTGATTCGGATTTCGGAAAAATATTTCGAATAAAAGTTGTTAGTATAGTTATAATGAACTTTTATTCGAAGCATTTTTTCGAAAACAGTATAAATACGGCACAAATCAATTCTGAGGAATTTCACTAAGTTGCGCAGCTCCTTTTTTATAATCATACTAAGGATTATAGATTATATTAGATTCGAATCAAGTGCAAAAAGAGCTTTTATACCCCAACCAATTTGATCTGTTGTACCTCCTTTCCTTCAAAGGTGTTCCACGAGTCCTATGGCCTTGATAAACGTTAGGATATTCCTCGACGGCACTTCATTGATTTCATCTGTCTGGAGATCTATGGGTTGTAATATTATTTATACCTACGAACCATAAGTAGTATGGTTTCCACAATACAAACATGCATTGAATATATTTTCTTTTTAATTTCCTTTTTATTCTGTCTCTCTCTCTCTCTCTCTCCTAATGTTGTTTTCATTTTATTGTCTTCGTCTTCTTCATCATTTTGTTTTTCTTATTATATGCTTGAATAATTAAATTTATTGTGTATTTGTTCATTAAAATAAGATTGACGTTCTTGTTATTTTATCGATGAATGAACGATTGACTGTGTCTGTCTGTCTATCTATACAGTCTGTTTTCAAAAGCATTTCTAAAAGGGAATCAATGTAATAAATAAAATATTTACTATAAAACCATACATACATACTTACAAACATCTGGCTATAGCTTGTGGTATGATGTTTGATTGATGTCATTTAAGAGTGGGGATTTAGTGATGCCTACTTAATTTATAAAATTATTATTCATTACGTATTCACACACACACAGACTACAGACTACAGAGTATCCCCACTATTTTTATTTCTTTATGAAGCATTGTGTAGTTACTAAAGTAAATAATATTTAACATTGATTCTCTATTAGCAAAGTTTTCCAAAACAGACGGTATACGAGTAGTATATCTATCTATCGAATAAATACACTACTTCAGGCTTTTTTTTATAACCATGACACTTGAAAATCTATTAAAAAATATATATCGAAAAATCATTCATGCGATTTTAATCGGACTGATTGTTCTTCTGGATTTTTTTTTGTCTCACAAATATAAATATTTAATCATAGATAATCGGTTTTTTTTAAATTGACATTGAATTTAGAAAAATAAAAAAACTTCATCGTTTTTTAACTAACTGATGATTTTTCGATTCGACGATTTAGAAAATCGATTTCTGTGGTATATTACAAACAATTCAACGTATATAATTTGGTTTTTCTATTTTCTTTTTTTTGTATTTATTTTTCCAATTCCGTCCGAATGAAATTATGACGTAGCACAAATGTTTCTCTATCCAAAAAGTTATTAAACCGAAACCCTTTAATCGATCAAGAATAATTTTGAACATATATTTGAACAAAGTGAAATGATTATTCTTCTATCATGAAACTAATGCTCTTGTTGGAATATACCAAGATATTCTGGTATAATCTACTTTAAACTTTTGTTAAGAAGAATTAAATAAAACAACACTTTGGACTTTGAAACATGGACTTTGAACCAATGTTTATTTTTGCCTGAATATTTAATAGTGAATATACGTATATATAAGTGTGTTGATGGTTACGACGTGTAACCTGGCGATATATATATTACACTAGATAGATAGATAATAATTAGAAGGTACCGCAAGTGGGTCCCTAGCCCCTCAGACCGAGGGGTCCTCTGTACCCTAGATAGATAGATTATAAGGGCTGCCTTGGACTACGACCATAAGGTTCCATTGTGATTCCTAAGGATGTGAGTGGAGTTGAAGGAATTTTTGTGTATTGACTAGGAATGGGTAGGATTTGCGGCTGCAGCCGACTATGATAGAACTATGCCGATATTCATCTGGAGTTCGTGAAGGAAACTGCAGAAAACCTTCTCAAACATAGCCGATTACTTCGTTCTTGCCCATACGCCGGCAGTTTAGTCAATTAACCGCCCCTTTCTTTTTCTTAATAATTGACAAACTGCCGATGTCAGGATTCGAACCCATGAGCTCCCAGTTTCCAAGTAGGCATACTGCGCAGACATAACGCCTTAGACTGCTCAGCTACTTGGACTGGTTATATTGCACTAAAGACGTCTAGTTGTTGAAGTCCTAGATCGAACAGCGAGTGCAGTACACTCTCTTGCACGAGTCTAGTATATGAATACGCACCGAGAATCGCAACTCAATATCCAGATTTCTTGTTTGGCTTCCTATTTATATAATTATTATTGTCGATTGTATATGTGAGTTGACTACATATGTAGTTGTTGATCTTGTTATGAAGATCACGTAATAGAAAGGCCATTCACACGTAGCACAAAGCTATGATTGTGAATTCACAGAACTAGGATTGTGAAATGGAACTAAAGTGCAATGGAACTAGCTTATGCAAACTCATCTTATTCAAATATGCTTTTTGTTGTTTAGAAGGAGAAATATTTCGGAGAAAAGCACCTTCCCTTTTCTAGAACATTCAAACCTCGTTAGTATTTTTGGGTTACTAGTTTGCATACTAACTTAAAACAAGTGAAAATAACAACTAGCTGAGTTAATTGCTTAAATATCTGAGTTAATATCTCAATTATGTAGTTATCATACCTAAAAAATTTAAACCTGTTGACGATCAATTCAAAGAGTAATTATCAAACTTTGAGCACAGTGTCTTATGGAGAACAGAATTTTTGTACTTATTATAATAACTATATTATTAAAGTAGGCACCATAATAAATAATTTTTATAAAGATTCTATGAAATCTGCAGTTTATATAATTGCAATAAATAAATGGTGTTGACAAACGTTTGAATTAATTATTGAATAAAATTAAAACTGTTTGGATTGTTTTGATTGTTTTTTGAAAATTGGCGACAGCGCACAGTAAAGAAATACATAGAGCATATGAACGTCCTTAAACTCATACAAAATTGATTTCAATATTGATATTTACATTATAAATCTATGGTTTTATATCGAGACTAGAACTATTTAAATTATTCACCACGTAAATAAATGTCTTGAAGAAAATAGATTTATTTGTTTTAGATTTCAGAAACAATACACAAAACAAATTACTTGGATTACAAGTAAATCTAATTTTATTTTTTATTTTCTATAGTGAAGTAATTTAAAAAAAACTTGTTGTAATCAACACTTTGGAAATAGCAATCTTTTTTTTATATTCGATGTCGACATAAAGTATACCAAAGTCCTTTGAATTCCCTTAACATGGATTCAAAATGAAACCAGAAATATCAAATTTTGAATCCAGTAATTAATTAAAGTAATTAAAAGAAGTTTCTATACTTTACAGCTACATCGAATTCAATTTTCAAAACGCTTTGGCCAGTTGTCTAAAGTATTTAAATATATTTAAATTGTTCGCAAAATTGATTAGCTATGAATATATTCTACCGGAACGGAGATAATTCATACGAAACCAATTGATTTGTTTAAAAACAAAATGGATACACAGGGTGTTGCACAATTATGTTTCATAAAATGATAAAAGGTTATATAATAATGGGCTTTAACCCCCGTTTCTGAGACCACCCATATCGTTATTCTTTTTAACCTTTATTATTATCAAATTCATTACATTAATGATGTATGTGAAAGACAAGGAATTTTATGCAGAATGGAAATTGGTAGGCTGTATTATTGTGAAGCGACACCGCTACATAAGGGACAGTATGGGAAGTATGTAGCGGTGTCGCTTCATCATTAAATTATTATTATAATTTTGTTCATAATTTTTTTCTTTTGCATAACAACTATAACTTCCCTCTATTATCACGGTTGCTTTGAATGTTAACAACCTTGGTAATTTACATATTAAAATAATAGCATTTCATAAATCAAATTAAAAATATCTTTTTTAATAAAGATCAATTATATCTTTTATATATTTATTATTTATTTAAATAATAATTATTTAATATAACTATTATCTACCTTTACAATTGCAGCCGACTTTGATAGGAACTATGCCAATATTCATCAGGAGTTCTTGAACGGCAACTGTAGAAAACCTTCACGAGCATAGCCGGTTACTTCATTATTGCCCATACGCCGACAGTTTAGTAAATTAACCGCCCCATTAATTTTATTTGACTAACTGCCATTGTCGGGTTATCGAACCCGCAACATTGCAGTTCCGAGCAAAGTGCGTTCGACCGCACGGCCACTTGGCTGGTAATTAAAGTGATTAAATTAATCAAAATGAGGGAATTATATCCAGTCAAAAATTGATTCGGAGATGAACATTATTTTCGACATATATTCCCGAAAAATTGAAGCATACAAATATTTTAAATACTCGTCATAATAAAAGTAAAGGATTCAAAAAAATATAGTGAAGGGTTTATATGAATAAAGAGCCTGTAGTTTTCTAGTTGCAAGATAATGACTTTGAAAGAAGAAGACAATTCTCATTTACTTTCAATATGTTATAGTTCAATACAATACAATATAGTTCCAGGAACTGTTATGTTATGGAACAACAGTTATGGAACATAATTTTACAACACTCGGTGTATTGAGTGTACGATTTAACTCTATAGAGAGAGTAAATTGATAGATGTGGTTTTTGTTATGATTGACTTTCAATCTAAATATTTGTATTTTTAATTGAATTATCCTAGTGGTTAACACTTCCTTCATATCTGATAAATACAGCAAATAAAAGAATGAAAATAGTGTGCAATATAAAAAAAAAAGATTATGTAGTGAATTAAGATCGACAATATGATAAAGAATTATTGGCAGTTATGTAAGAAAAATTTTGGATAAAATTTTGTATAAAGCTAACAATATTTAAGTCCATTATGTTTCCACAGCTTTGAAATTTCCACCAAAATTGTCAAAATTTCCACCAAACTATTAAATTTTGAAAAAAGAATACGTTTGTGGCCCATAGTAATATGGAGTTTAAACGTGGTATATTTTCAAAATTTTCCAGTTGATTTGTGCAAAACATAATCGATTTAAGACCTTTTTAGTATTTTTATAACGAAATTTCATACATTTGAAACATTCGATTTAAAACATTTTTTCGAAAACCAAATGAATTCGATACAAAATGGTTGTAAAATTTGAACGCCCACTTTGAGGGTTGGCCTTACCCGATGTACACTCTAAGGGTGGGCGAGTACCCGATACTATTAATCGTACTTTCCTTCAACTTTTGTCTGCCTAAGACTTATGTTAAAGTGAAGTTTATTTTCTATATTATATACTTGTTTATATCCTACGGAACCTTTAAAGTAAAAATATTCTCATATATATATATATATATATATATATATATATATATATATTATATATATATATATTATTAAATACAAACGCCTAGTTAATAGTTCCGATCTAAATGGATTTAAAAAAATATGATACGGCAAACATCGAACGATTTTTCTATTTAGATGCAAATCTCTATTACGGTGTTATTTTTTTTTTTGCATTTATTCTAAAAATAAATTAAAACCTTTTATCGATCAAACAAGTACCATCATCCATAAGCGGCGCTTGTTGTTTTTTGTTTTTTGTTTGTTTTTGTTTTTTTAAATTCTAGCATAAAAAATTAATTATTTTGTGAACGCGTTGTCATCATTTTCAAAGTGACATGTTTATTTTGTACACTTAGGATAAATATTTGATTGAGTACCTACCACCTACCATTCTATCTCAAATTGTAAAAGGAATATTATTAAATTCATATTTAATATTAATTAATTTATAATTCGCTGTTTCAAAACATAAAAGGCTCTTGACAAATGGCAGTTTTCAATATGTAAATATGAAAGAAAATATGCTAACAATTTAAAGAATGATATGTAATTATTTTGTTATAGTATTTTTATTTTAATTAAGTTATAAAGTTTTTAATTTTACCTCTATACGTGAAACTTTTTCAGATGGTAGCGCCATGTGACCAATAAATAAACTAAATCTATAGCCTACACACTTAGTCGTTGAACTATTGTTCTGACATAAATTCATTTAAATGCAGCGGGTAAGTTTCACATACAAAAGTATGTGTTTGGGTGCTCACAAATAGATGCACCTTCATCAGTCTCGTCCAACGCAATACAAGATAAGTTGATTCCAAAAGTAGATATCTAACAAATGGTTTGTCATGTCTCTCTCAGAAGTAGATCCATTTATAACAAACCAAAATGTTTTACAGTATATACAACTGAAGTATATTTAAAACAATATATTCAAATGTTGAACAAATCAATACATGTCATGTTGTAATAAAAAGTATTAAAAAACAAGTGAGTTCGTAACAATCTCGTTTCAATATAGACAGATAGCTTTACAACACAAGAACTGGTACACATGGCTTCAAAAATAGCGGGTTTTTCAAAAAAGTTTTTTAAAAAAACAAGCTTCAAATAAATTAAACAAACAAACAACTTTGTTTCAAAATATTTTCACATAAACCGAATGAATACGGCAAAAAATCAATTATAAAATTTGAAAAATGAAGCTACTTTTGTGGGCCATAGAAAATTAAACTGTTTGCTCCCAGTTCCTTTCTTAATCACATAGCACGGTAGTGCGTCGGGACAAGTTTTAGCATAGAGGCCTACAGTACTATGTTTTATAGGAAGGATTAGAGACGATTTTCTAGGCCTGTGTAACTCAGGATCCAAAAAGGTTATGAAGCTCAAATTTAAAAAGTAACGTGAGACCCACCATTTAACGGTATGTAACAGCATAATTTCAACATTACAGCTTATTATATAGTAGTTATTTTGCCCAAAAAAACAGCATTTTGGTAATTGAGACTCACTAACTTACTCACTCAACATAATCAACAATATTCTAGGGAACTCCCAATTGTCATAGATAGTTGATTTTTGGTACGACGATAGGTTTTAGACTTAAACCACCCATTAAAGTCAGGAACCCGGATATTTATTAACGATATTCGACCAAACTAAATAATACCGTCCATACTAAAATCTCTCTTGGACTTAAAATATTTTTCATCTTTTTTGGACTTATACACAAGATAAAAGTAAAATATAAAATACCCTGAACCTAACAAAACTAACACCATACATAAATACCAATCATTTTTTCACTTTTGTTAAAAAAAAAATCTTGGCCCTTGCATTTCACGACTTTTGAAGGCGAACATTTTTGTTTTTGCTCGGATACTATTTGACATTTACTTAAATATTTCATAAAGAATAAATACTATTTAATACTGTTTTTCTAAGTTAACAATCATTATTATCAAGATTATGTATTTTAATTTACTTTTCAAAATATTTATTTATAATCATACCATTATCGTAAATGTGAGAGTATCATATTTGTAAAATAATATCAACATAATGATAATTAAAATTATTATTTTAGTATAAAATTATATAAAATACTTTTGCCATATATTTAAATCATAAAACAAAATATATTAAGTACCAAATATAAATAAATAAATGTTGAACAAAAACATTTATATTTATATATTTATTACACATAAATTTGTAATGCTTAATTTGTAGATATTAAACGTTCAACTTAAATAATATGCTGTTTATCAAAAAGTATGATAGTTAATGTATATGAATATTTAAAATTCGACTTAATTTTTACCTCTATATAGTGAATCGTTCTGTAGACAGAGGAGTATCAGGACAATAGGGAATATGCATGAACATTTTTTTTCACATTTATTTTCAGAATATGAAAATACTGTTAATACTGTAATAATATTTAAAAACGAAATTAAAATCCGATAAATATCAAGGAAGCTATAAACTTTTTAAGATTATTATCTGTCTCTTTCTTGCAAAAAAAAAACTAAAAACGGAGTTTTACGTGTATTTTAAATGGTGAAAGTCTAATATGACGTCACATAACATATCAAGAGGGCTATCACCCTCTTTGTCTAATCGGGAATTTCAATCATTCATATCTCGCTTATTTTTAAAGTTATTTAAAAAGTAATTTTACCTTAATATTTGTCAAGTAAGCATGCTTCAATTCAAGTGAAAAAAAATTTTCATGCATATTCCCTATTACTCATTTACACCAGGAACTAAAATCATTTTAATGATGGTAAATAGCTTAATTCCAAGTGTTTACTTGAATTTTTTAAATTTTACAATAATTTTATTGCTCAAATGTTGAAAATATTTAAAAATATTTAAATAAAACTTTTTTCTGAAACTATTTTATGTACATATAAAAATTATTAAAAACAAAATATGCCTCAATTGCTATATCGATTATTTGTGTTTTATAAATACGTATTTCGACAATAAAGTAATCATCATCAGTATGAATTAACTATTCGTAATTAATTTCCGGAAAGATATGTTATTCTAATGCATGTGATATGACCCAAATAAGCAAGGAATAATCCAAATAATTGATCTAGGAATTGTTCTTTGATCTGAAATACAGGGTGGCTAGTTATTATTATATAGTATTATTAACCAGTCAAAGTAGCCGAACGGACTAAGGCATTATGTCTGTGCAGTATGCAGTACTTGGAAACTAGGAGGTTATGGGTTCGAATCCCCATATCGGCAGTTATAATTATAACAAAAGAGGCGGTTAATTGACTAAACTGTCGGCGTATAGACAAGAACCAAATAAACGGCTATGCTTGAGAAGATTTTCTGCAGTTTCCTTCACGAACTCCAGATGAATATCGGTATAGTTCCTATCATAGTCGGCTGCAGCCGTATATCCTACCAATTCCTAGTCTACTCACAAATTCCTTACACTCCACTCACATCCTCACATCCTAAGGCATCATAATGGAGCTTATGGTCGAAGTGTAACCCGGCCAGGGCTGCCTTTACAATCTACCTCTACCTCTAGTATTATTACCATTCAGTAAAGGCAAAATTTTGATTGTATGTTTTGTATATGGAAGTAGTTAAATTTTTTTATATTAGACTTGTAAAGCAAAATGATATATCCTCTACCAATTAGTTGCTATATCGTGTATATATTACTCCACAAGCAGATTTTATATACATATATATATATATATATATATATATATATATATATATATATATATATATATATATATATATTTATATATAAAATCTGCTTATGAAGTAATTTATACTGTTTAATTTTTTTGTACTAATTAATATCATTATAGAATATATTTCATTTTAATTGATTCCGTTTGCCTGATTTTTCGTTATTCCTTTTTCGTATTTTTGATATAACTCTTAATATAAGCATTAAAATTAACTATAGTATACATTTTCTCTTATTCAAATAAATTGGATACATTAGAAGGTGAAATAAAATGGGTTGAATGTATGTCGATTGCCAAAAAAAAAAACAAAGCTCGATGGTAATACCCATTACCATTTCGTGACTAATGAAGACATGCATATTATATCATTTGAATGGAAGCCATTAGTAATAGTCATGAAACTTTTCGATTGTCAATAACCTAGCAAGTAATTTTGGCTTGAATTATATTAGCCAATTATATTATTACAACCAACGATACCATGAATCGTTGAGGATTTTCACCCTCTTGAAGTGACAAATAATCTTTTTAACCATTCCTTTTTTTATTATATGAAATATTTCAGGAACGGTACAACTGCAATTGTTAAAAGTTCTTGGATAATTAATACTATACTTCCGTCTTATGGTGAAATGAAAAATTTATTCAAAAACGAGAAAATTTTAAATATTTGAAAAAGTGCCACTTTTTGGAACTATTGAAATTGAATGCAACATTTATGGGACTAGGGACTACCTAGGGAATACTTAACTCCATAACCAAATAACCATACTATAACCAAAACATATTTATTGTCATCACTGTTTCCGGAAATGTTATTTGTCTAGGGATCTACACAGGGTTACTACAAATAATTTGAACGGAACCTAAATGTTAAAGGTTTTTTGTTATTTCTAGTTCTTACAATCTTCCTTAAAAATAAATTTAACAGTAGGCCATGCATTTAATTTAATGACCTTATTTTTCACAGGTGTTACATTTAATATTTTAATATATTCTGCACAAAAGATTATTTATTTAATTGTACACAAAAAAAGGTTAATTTTGTAGAAAAGGTCACATAAACATATCTCTATTTCTTCTGTATAAACATTATATTTTAAACGATTGAACGTATTATATATATATATATATATATATATATATATATATATATATATATATATATGTGTGTGTGTGTTTTACGTAATTATTAGAAGCAAGTAAATGTATATATTTGAATATATAAACTTTGGTTTTTGTAATATACAAATAAATGGCCTAATTTAAATATCAAATTGTGTATTTATTTGAAAATATAAATGTTTAATTTTATCAAATCAAAGTATGAGAAATTCTTTATATACAGAGGATTTCTTAAAAAATATACTCTCTTCTTGAAAGTACTATAGACCACAAAATTCGTGTCTTTTTTTTCGAAAATTATATACTCATTTTGTGCCTTCTTCATTCCGGGTATTTCTGTCAGTTCGAAAAAAATGAACTTCGAGTCGTTTTTGCAGATTTTTTAAAATATCTCAGTGATTAAATAAATATTGAGATATACATAAATGTAGGCCTAAAAAGCGGGAGCCGTGGTACAGAGTTGAACATCCCTAATGTTTGAAAGTAGTATTAAATTTCATATTTTGTGAGTGGAAGCGCAAGTAAGATTCATATGTATTGGCATGTAACGTTACTTCCCAGCGCTTCCATCTTCGGTTTATTACCATATAGCCGAGTTTATATTATCGTGATATGCAGCAATTCTACTTACTGTTAATAAATTACTTTTAATATTTTGTAAGTGGAAGCGCAAGTAAGCTTCATTGTGATGTCATATTGACATATAAATAATGCTTCCCAGCGCTTCCATCTTCAGTTTATTATCATATAGCAGAGCATTGTTTATAAATTACGTTCAATTCTTTGTGAGTGGAAGCGCAAGTCAGATACATATGTTATATCATACTGACTTATAAGCGATACTTCACAGCGCTTCCATCTCCAGTTTATTACCATATAGCAGAGTTTAGAATCGTAATCTGCTAATAAATGAATGGCATTTGGCGAACCACGAAAGGGGGTGTAATCTTTGCAAAAAAATGGTATGTGAAATATTCGATTTTTATACAGTTTTGTACTCTATACCTTCAATATGAATAACAATTTTGTAACATAGGAAATAAACAGGTGATTAAAAAGTTTGTCGAAAACACTGTTTTTAACATAATTGTATACAACTTATTTTTGAGTGAATCGTATATTTTCATCTATAAAATGGCATAAACTTTTTCACTAATAATGAAGTGAAAATATTGGACTAAAACATATAAATTTTTAGTTGAAACACAGAGTTTTAAAATTCGAATAAATTTCATAATATTACGGATAACATCATGTATAAATAAATTCATTTTCATACAATTACCCATCAAGGACTAATTTAAAATGCACAAGAAATGATAAATGTTTAATAGAAATATACACATGTATACATTATGTTATATATTATATACAACTTCCCTTGCAAATAAATTGAACCTATCCGAATTTGACTTTTAGAAAACTCTGAAAGATTTTATAAGTGAATGTATAGAAAGTGTTTTATTTATTTGGTACACTGAATATATTTTCTACCAACATTTATTATTGATGGATTACTCTTTCTAATAAATACAAAGCAGTATAACGCATATGCATAACTTTTAATTTAAACATTGTCATATTTCTATGAATTTTTGTGTTATATCAATGCTTTCCATACCGAAGTTTATGCACCTATACGAGAAACTATGAAACGTTTATGTCTGTCAAACTTTTTCGTTATTATCACTACAGACACCAACAAAACAAATGGCAGCTTCAATATCCGAAAATCCAACAACCGAAAATAAAAACACTTAGAATTTTTTTTTATATTCAGCTTGGTTCAATTTTATTGCCGATATGTGTACATAGGTACATATAATAATGCTTCAACATGAGGAATATTTTGTAATACTCAAGACGAATAACGGAAATATTGTGTTTAATTAAAAGAAAACATTACCTTTTGATTAATTCCCTAAAGATCTAAAAACTAATTTTAGCATACATATGTGCATACTCTTATATATATATATATATATATATATATATATATATATATATATATATATATAAATATATTCGTTTTTATCAAAATGGATGATAATTAAAAGTTTCGGCTTCCTTATAATCCTTGACACAGTTACATATATATATATATATATATATATATATATATATATATATATATATATATATATATATATATATATATGTAACTGTGTCAAGGAATTATAAGGAAGCCGAAATTTTTAATTATCATCCATTTTGATACAACCGTTAAACAAATTTTTATAACTGATTTTTGCCTTAATGATTCGGTTTTCGAAAGAATGCTTCGGATAAAAGTTGTTCATTATACACGTTCCAACAACTTTTCTTCTTCTGGTGGTCTAGGATGCCAGAGGTCTTGAATTCAACCCCCAAGTGAAGTGCTATACTTTTTTGACCCCAAGATGTATATATCTATAAGTATAACTAATTGTTGAAATGTAGCCTGACTAAAGCTGCCATCTTGGAATATGACGTCATGCATAACTTTACCAATAGTATAAGCATAATATGTCATTTATTCATTTCAAAAGTTTTTTCACTAGTTCCAAGACATTCTGTAAATGGAGACCACTTATAGAAAACAAAATTTATGTAAAATAATTTATAAAACAATCAAGCTAA
This sequence comes from Nineta flava, assembly GCA_963920215.1. Classification (NCBI taxonomy): domain Eukaryota; kingdom Metazoa; phylum Arthropoda; class Insecta; order Neuroptera; family Chrysopidae; genus Nineta; species Nineta flava. Next base: position 60,333,071 of record OY986045.1, on the reverse strand, counting down.
ACGAAACTATTTATATACCGTATCTAATAACTGATTTAGCATATCCACCCACATAGGTACTAACTACATACATTATAACAATGTTATTACAATAATTACACATGAAAATTATTATCTGGATAGAAAAGGCTAGCGGCCATCTTACACCTGGGATTATTACAGTAATACTATATTATATTGCAATTAACAAATTATATTTTAACTCTAATTAATTAATCCCATGTATAATGTGATTACTAAAAAACTCTCTGTAATTATTTTAATATATTTTTTTAATTTTATAGCGAAAATTTTTCCCCGTTTTGAAATTTGTTATTAAATTACTTAAATTACTAATTTTTATAATTACTTTAAATAGAGAAAATTATTCAGTTTTTGTATACTAAATTTATTCTAAAAATATACTAAAAAATTATTAACGAAACTAATTTGCTCGTTTTTATTTTAAATGAGTTAAACGCAATTTCATTATTTTAAAAATTAAATTAAAAACTTCGATGTCATAACTATTTTACATACCAGTATTTTAGTTAAAAATAATCAATCGAAGCGTCGGTATTGGTCAAATTACTCATGACGTCATATTTCAAGATGGCAGCTTTAGGCAAACTACATTTCAACAATTAGACCTATAATAATACTATAAATTGAAGTTTTGAGTATTAAATTTCAAATTTTAACCCAATTCAAAATCAATTATATTTTATAAAATCGTATTTCAACTACAAAGTGGTCATCATCAGTTTGAATTAGCTTTTGGTAACTATCACCAGGATATGGAATCGAAGATGTGTAAATCCTTTCAAAAAATGATTTTAAAAATTTTTTTTCTCTTATATGATCGGATTGACAGATTAACTGGATAACTGGCGACTTAAACGCTTAAATGTGTGAATAACCACCTGCGTCGATTAGCAGTAATCAAATTTCAATCATTAAACGAATCAAATTCCTTCAAAGTCAAAATCAAACCAAACTCAATTTCAGTGTCTTTTGATGTAAAAGCATTATACCCAAGCGTACCGATACCAGACGCAATAAAAATTTTATAAAAATGGCTAACAGAATACCCACAGGCAAAATACTTTATGTACTTCGCCTGTGGATATTCGCATAACCTTAAATCGTACTATGATAGTTTATCATGAATGTATTTCATATTACTTTATAGTTCATCCGAAATTTTGATGGATAAACTGATTGTTTGAATGACTCGATCACAACTTTAAATTACTGATCGCATAACCTTAAATCGACTATGATAGTTTATCATGAAGAATCCTAACTTTTTACATGTCAGTAAATTTTCTTCGCGTAATATAAAACTAAGAAATTGCACGAACGCCATTAGTATGAAGAATAAAATTTATGACTTTTAATTTAATAAAAAATGATAAATATAGTAAAAAATAACATATATTTACACTCACTGTATTCGTAATAATTGTAGAGATACTGAAATATAGAAAACTATAAAAATAAATTTATTTTTATAAATAAATATTTAAAGAATTCCATGTTTTGTATTCCAAGAAGACGACATATAATTTGAATTCTTATTAAAAATTGTGCACGTGATTTTATTTAAAACGTAAAACAAAAAAATTGAAAGATATAAAAGTTGACTTCCATTATTTAGTATCCTGTGTTATGATTTATACGACATGATTTCTGTAAATAAATTTATTTCTTTTGAAGATTTTTGCCTTCAAGCAAAAAAAGGAAGAAAATTCGGATGCATTTTCTATTTTCGTTTATATTGTAATAATGATAGAAGCGTGCAGGCGATGTTTACCCCATGAAATCAGCTTATTGTATACTCAAATCCACTATAGTGCGAATAATAGTGAATAGGTGTCACATAAAAATATATTTATAAAAAATAAATAGTTTTCAGAACAATTTGTTTTGTAAATTATGAATAAGACCCTAATTAGGTATGATATAGAATTAGTTCGCTAATGTGTAAATTGTGTATTATTAATTCAAATCTTCCTAACAGGGATTTGTTACAACACCCATAGATTGATATCTAGACAATAACTATGGGTAAATAGATATCAATTGTCAGTTCAATTATATATTTAACAAGTAATGTAACAACTAACTGAGTTAATTGTTTGTATACCCAGTATATACTGAGTTTATGGACAAATTTTTCAAACAAAAGTTGTTTATTTTAAAAAGAAGAAGATTTTTTGTTATTAAATTTTTGTTATATCTCTTACGGTTTCAAAGATAGGCAGTTTTGCCCATTTTGCCCAAATATGGTCCGATTTTACCCATTAACGATCTTGACCTTACTTTTTGCTCTAGAATACACCAAAAAAATTTCCGTTCGTTATCTCTTTTCGTTCTGGAGTTATCGCGTCCACAGACAGATGTACGGACATGCGGAAATGGCCGAATCAGACCATTTTATGAACACTTATGCCAAACATTAATGCCTACGATCAATATTTTTAACCGTTACAAAATCGTGATCAAACTTAATAACCTTGTATATTTATATATACTGGGTATAACAAGGTGCCATTCAAGGTGCTCTTCACCAATCACTCTAAAATTCACGAGTGTTCAAAATCCTTTGTTTTTTTAAGACTAGAGAATAAATTGGGGTCTAGAACTAAATATTTGGAGCCCATATTGCAGGGATAAATATTTTTAATAAAATGGACTTCCGAGAAAATTTTAAAGTTTGTGGACCTATACAAGGAACAAACCAACTTATGGAATTATTTGGATCCAAATTATATAAAGATCTAAGTAAAGCGTCGCTTGAACAGATCGAAGTATTTCAGCGCAAAGTATTTTTGTAACCGCTTATACTGTGGTATGAACTATGATGACCAGGTGAGGCGATGTCATTTGTCATACCAGTACAAATGGCAGTAGCTGTCTACTGACAATGCCAGTAGCTCGCACCGTGTAACCAGGCCTTTAGTTTAAGTAGCTCCTATGTACCAAATTATTTTATTACATTGAATAAAACTTAAAAGAAATAATTTAAAACTATTTAGAAAATAAACACGTTTTATGTGATATCATGACATGTTCAACGGATAGCCTGTCTGTCATGTATGATATTAATCCACACATAATTGAGTATGTATAAACCAAAGTGTGTATTATCTAACCGCACTGATATTAACACAATTTGAAGAGTGTTTGGATAATAATCAAATATTGAATATTGCATACACAATTATTATTGAGTATTATTAAATGATTATAATATTTTACATACATAAGATTAAAACCATTACAATTGCGTGAAATCAATGACATATAGATAATTGTTAATGAATACACTATTTTTTACAAAAGTTGTGCCTGGATAAAAGTTTGTCCGAAAGTATTTTATTTCCATTACTTTTGTAAAATATAAACAACCACTTGGAAATTTTCACGAAATTTTGGAGAACAATGATTAACTACCGATTAAATACCGACATAGTAACTAAAAACAATTGAAAATAACATCCAACTGAGTTAATTGCTCAAATACCCGGTATATCCTGAATTGATGTAAAAAAGTTTATAACATAAGTTGTTAATTTTTATAAAATTAACATTTTAGTTTATTATTAGTTTATAACATTTTTTTGTTTTTATTTTTGTGTGTACAGAAAAATTTTAAACAGTTTAAAAGATGGGTAGTTTTGGCCAAACATGGTCCGATTTTGCCCATTCGAACTTTGCCCTTACTTTTTAGCTATAGAATACAAACAAAATTTCAACTCGATACCTTTCTTCGTTTTTGAGTTATTAGGTCCACAATTGGATAGATGAACAGACGGACAGACGTACAGGCGGACAGACGGGCAGGCGGACAGACGGACCTATGCCAAACATTTATGTCTGCGATCAATAATTTCAAGCTAAACTAAGTCGGAGCCACACTTAATATACCCTGGTATATTTACATATACCGGGTATAAAAATTAATTGTGTCATGCAATCACATGTAAACCATTTCACTGATATTTCTTTTGTAGTCTGACCATTTTAATATGATACATCCTGAGCTTATGAAGTGTAACCTCATGGTCGTTATCGAAATATTAGGCCTATCTGTTTGTCGATATATTATTTTTCCCTAGATAATTTTGTTTTCCAAATTTATTTTGTTTTCAAGTATAATTGTGAAAATTCATTTTTATTCAAATTTCTACTTGATTAATAGTTTCAACTTGTTGCTGATTATATTATTAATATAAATCAACCCATTTAATATTTAGTTAGTTATTTAGTCACCATTAACGCAAACCATATAGCTTGTATATACATATTGTATGAAATAATTGTACCAAATAATACCCAATACTATATGGAACAGGATGTACCTATTGTTTATAGATAATCCCGGGAATAATTAGATTATATAAACATTTTTGATTATTAAATATATAAACTAATTTAAAACAAGTGCAAAACTGATCATTTCTATAGAAAAGGTCTCGTTTTGGAGACCTTTTGTGTGTAAATGCTTTTGTAGATGATATACTTGCCCGATAATGGATCCCGTGACCTTTCGAAGTCGTATTCGGTTCAGGATGAGTGCACACAAACGTCTGTCAATCATTTGCTGTTTAGTGTATAATTGTATTTTTTTCGATGAAAGAAGGAGGTACTCAATTCAACCTGTATATTTTTGATGTAGATACCTAAATAATTTTGAGTCGGCACCAAAAAATCTCTATCGAAATGAAGGGTGAATCTGATTTTCGGTTAAAAGTAAATATTACAAAATATTACATTTTGTTTGTTTGGCAAATTATTTAGGTATTTACATCAGTGTAGGACTTAGTTAGACTAAAAAGTTACTTTTTATTTTTTCCTTTCTTTTTCCGTAGGTTTAATTTTTTGTTACAAAGTTATTATTTTTTTATTTTCTATCCAATAAAGAATTATCGAAATCGGACTACTCTGTAAAAATTTATGCGTGGTAATACATTAAAAAAAATATAAGGGTTGACTTGAGAACCTCCTTCGTTTTTTTCGTCGGTTAAAAAAACATTCTAACTGCCCAAAGATATTGAATGCTTTCAAATAGTGTTTACACACAGAACATATATTATAATATTTATGATATTTTTCTTTAGTGGAAGCGCTGGGAAGTCTTATTTTTTATTTTTTTGTGGCTAAATTTTAAAATATTTTTTTCAAATTTATATGGGACCAACTTTGAAGTATACCCTATTCAACAGAATTATCAAAATCGGACTACTCATAACGCATAACTAAAAAGTTATGCGTGATCATACATTTTAGAAAAATTGTAAATTATGGTTTTTACTTTTTTATAAAAATTTTTACTAACTTTTGTCATTATTTCCTATATAAATCTTTTTTCGCAAGCAGCCATTTTTCGAAACATCCTGTAAATATATATTATATATAATATTATATACCTTATACATGCAATTAATATCATATTATTTGACACTGATATATTGTGCCAATAATTACACACTATACATTATTCAAGGGTGATAGATAGATAGATATCGCTTCTATAATATATAATATGTATGTGTTCATTAATGGATATATCCCTATATAACCTATATTTATCAATATTAGGTCTGATGAACCCAACCACTGAACTTACGTCTTATTTAATGTACCTACTCTAAAACTTTATGTGTTTTGATGTGCCGTAATTATCGAATAGAGAAAGTGTATAATATTATGATATTAATAAGTTAAATATTCATAGAATCCAATGAGACATACCATACGGACTGCAAGCGGGGTCCGCTGCGGATCCAGGGGGGTCCGCTTTGGTCATGAGCGTCATGACCAAAAAAAAACTAAATATAATTTGTTTTTATATCCGGTATATGTCAATATACAAGGGTATATGTCAATATACAAGGATATATTAAGTTTAGTCCCGACTTTGTCCCGACGCTTGAAAATATTGATCGGAGACATAAATATTTGGAATTGGTGTTCATAAAATGGTCTAGTTCGGTCATTTTCGCATGTCCATTTTGCACCGATGAAAAATCTAAATTTTATTACAACAATTTGGATTTAATTATCATTATTGGGAATTTATTTTAACTCACGTATCGTATTTTAACCAACGCCTTGGGTTTCGCTAGGTCTAATTTAGCTTACCCCTTGGAAAAAATGCGAAAAAAGTGAAAAAATTTTTGTACTCATTTTTAATAATAATCATTTTCTAGGGTAATTTTGACCCAAACAAAACGAAAATCAGGTTCATTTTAATGTCCGACCAACACATTTCAAAATTTTCGCTTCTCAATTCATACAGTTTGGAATTTTAGCACTATGGGTCTGATACCTTGAAAACCGTTAATCGTATCGTATTTTAACCAACGCCATCGATTTCGCTAGGTCCAAATTAGCTTAAAACGAAGTTTATATCAAAATCGGAGACAAAAAAATTTTGTTCAATTTTTGCGATTTTTTTAAGGGTGGTAAAAAATGCGAAAAAAAGTGAAGAAAATTTTTTTTTCTCGTTTTTAATAATAATCATTTTCTAGGGTAATTTTGACCCAAACAAAACGAAAATCAGGTTCATTTTGACGTCCGACCAACACATTTCAAAATTTTCCCTTCATACAGTTTTAATGTTTTAATGTTAAATAGAATTTTTATATTTAAAATTGTAACAACTATGTTAATAAATTTGACACTATAATAATATCAATTCCGATTTTCAAACATCAAAAACAAAACCTCTACAATCTCTAGGTGGTAATGAAAACTTTTTCGTCAAAACATTGTTTTGATAAACAATCAACTGGATTCGGTATTCCCTCACAAAAGGACGAGGTAAGACTAGTCTAATATGCATCATCAACTAGTTTAATATGCATAATAATTTTAGTATACTTACTGGTCACAATTATTATTAATTAATTGATTTTATATCATCAATTATTGTGTAATAATATAATAGTTAGACTGGCATTGTTATTTTGTAATTAACTCACATTTATTTTAATATATAATAAATGTTCAATCATTAATGTCATTTATCGATTACAAATTTATTTTCATAATTATATCATAAATAACATATATTAGTCCAGTAAATTAGCCGGCAAATACTGTACCATCTGGAAAAGTTAAATTTTAAAAATTCTTTTCTTTTTCTGGTTTCCTTAGACCTTCAGGAACATTCATCAACACTAACCCCTGCATTATCTCGAAAAATGAGAACATTAAGAAAATTTGGAGAAAATTTTTCGAGGTAATGCAGGGGTTAGTACTGATAAATGTTTCTGAAGGTCGAAGGAATCCAGGAAAAATATAATTTTTTAAATCCAGTCCTGTCCACCACTTTGCCAGATTGTACAGTATTTGCCGGCTTATTTACTGGACTAATATATGTTATTTATGATATAATTATGAAAATAAATTTGTAATCGATAAATACAAACATAAACTTCTCAAATACCATGATACATAGATTGTAGAGGCTGCCCTGGACGGGCTACACTTCGGCCATAAGGTCCTTTGTGATGCCTTAGGATGTGAGGATGTGAGTGGAGTGGAAAGAATTTTGTGTATAGACTAGGAATTGGTAGGATATGCGGATGCAGCCGACTCTGAGAGGAGCTATGCCGATATTCATCTGGAGTTCGTGAAGGAAACTGCAGAAAACCTTCTCAAACATAGCCAGTTACTTCGTACTTGTCCATACGCCGACAGTTTAATCAATTAACCGCCCCTTTTTTTTCTTAATAATAGACAAACTGCCGATGTCGGCATTCGAACCCATAATCTCCCAGTTTCCAAGTAGGCGTACTGCGCAGACATAACGCGTTAGACCGCACAGCCACTGGGACTGGTCTCAAGTACCATACACACGTGTTAGGGAATATGCATGAAAATTTTTTTTCACATTTATTTTCAGAATATGAAAATACTGTTAATACTGTAATAATATTTAAAAACGAAGTTAAAATCCGACAAATATCAAGGAAGCTATAAGCTTTTAAAGATTATTATCTGTCTCTTTCTTGCAAAAATACTAAAAACGAAGTTTTACGTGTATTGTAAATGGTGAAAGTGTAATATGACGTCACATAACATATTAAGAGGGCTATCACCCTCTTTGTCTAATCGGGAATTTCAATCATTCATATCTCACTTATTTTTAAAGTTATTTAAAAAGTAATTTTACCTTGATATTTGTCAAGTAAACATGCTTCAATTCAAGTTAAAAAAATTTTCATGCATATTCCCTATTCTGTAACATCCTGTAAAATGAAACGAGGTTTTTTTTTCATATTTAATAAAAATGATTGAAAACACGGAATGTACCTTTATTTACGTTTCAAATGTAATTGATACCATTTTTATTACTGTTTAATATATGTAAAAGGTTTTTTTTTTTTTGTGGTTTGATCCAATTTTCTAAATACCTAACTCTTTTTTTACTATTACTTAACCTCAAAATAGCTATCCATCTATCTGCTGGATATCACCAACCTTTTTTAAAGTGCACACGATTCATGATGAATCCTTTTTTACTAATATACCTTGAGGGCTACTTATTTAAGTTTTAAAAAATAGCACATGAAATTTTCTGTGCAACATTTTCGAAAGGTTTGTACTTTTAAAAAGGGTTTGAATATATTCAGAAAATGTAGTTGATTTTTATAAACGATGGTATGTTTATACGGTTTTCGATATCAAGCAGGGGTCATCAAAGTATTTTGAAAAATGGGTCAGATTGATATTTATAGAAAACATCTGACGCCTGACGAAAAATTCGATTGTATGAATATTAATTTACATTATCTCTATAATAAATAGAGTTTATGTGGGAATAGGGAATATGCATGAAAATTTTTTTTCACATTTATTTTCAGAATACAAAAATACTGTTAATACTGTAATAATATTTAAAAACGAAATTAAAATCCGACAAATATCAAGGAAGCTATAAGCTTTAAAAGATTATTATCTGTCTCTTTCTTGCAAAAATACTAAAAACGGAGTTTTACGTGTATTTTAAATGGTGAAAGTGTAATATGACGTCACATAACATATCAAGAGGGCTATCACTCTCTTTGTCTAATCGGGAATTTCAATCATTCATATTTCGCTTATTTTTAAAATTATTTAAAAAGTAATTTTACCTTGATATTTGTCAAGTAAACATGCTTCAATTCAAGTGAAAAAAAAGTTTCATGCATATTCCCTATTAGATAGATAGATAGATTGTAGAGGCTGCCTTGGACGGATTACATTTCGACCAAACGGTCCATTGTGATGCCTACGGATGTGAGGATGTGAGTGGAGTGGAAGGAATTTTTGTGTATAGACTAGGAATTTTTAGGATATGCGGCTGCAGCCGACTATGATAGGAACTATGCCGATATTCATTTGGAGTTCGTGAAGGAAACTGCAGAAAACCTTCTCAAACATAGCCGGTGACTTCGTTCTTGTCCATACGCCGACAGTTTAGTCAATTAACCGCCCCCTTTTTTTCTTAATAATTGACAAACTGCCGATGTCGGATCTTAGTTTGGTGACCGCTGATATTAAGCATAACGAGTTTTTAACATAGAATCTATTAGTAGAATATTTAAAAATTGTTTCATATGTTTCTAAGTAAATTATAAGAAGTTTCAATAAACCAGTTGAAATATTCTAAGTATTACTTCGAATATTATACATATATTCAGTATTATATACGCTTAGAATGTATCTTACTGTTTCAAATAAATTGAATTCGAGTGTACCTACATCCTATAATATACCTCACTAGACAGTGTGAAGGTTAGTTCAATGTCATATATTTTCTTCTTACATTATATAATTTTTATGAATGTCAGACACAAATTGTATACAAAAAATTAACGCACGTAAACTAATTACATCAGTGCTATCTATGATGGCTACACCCAGAGAATCAGACACGATTGTGTCATCTACAAATCATTTCAGTCATTTAATATATTTTTCTTATCAGTTTTGATACCAAATTTATGTCTTTCATCATATCTTGAAGGAAAAGTTCAAGCATACTCATAACAATTATATACAGAAATCGTTATAAAAACTTTGGGTATTGTAAAAAAAAAACGTAGGTACCAATCAGATATACATATTATAATGCTTACGTCAATGACTTCGTAGTTTTCAATTTAATTTTATGTATTCTTCATATAAAGAGTGTCTCAAAATGAACTTCTATTGAGGGTGTACCGATAAAACGATTTCGAAAAAATTTCTTGAAATGTCCATCGATCCTACCTGTTAGTTGAATTAAGTCCCAATTTTAATCCGATCAGATTGAAATTTGGTATGCCATGTGGTTTTAGCATTTGAAAGGTCACATTTATTAATGAGCCAAAGCGACTTTGGCGAAAGAAAACGCAAAATTTGTATACTTGTCTTAATATTCGTAAAATGGAAAAATTTTAAATGAATAAAGTTGTTGGAAATTTTTTTTTTAAGTCGTCAAGAACTTAACTTTATTTCTTATGTATTGAGAACTGTCCTGAGGGCGGAACGTAAAAAACATGGCTTTATGGCATTGAGTGATTGATTGATTTTATATTGGGTTCTAAAACTATTGCACTTCGAACTTATGGTCCATTGTGCTCCGCCGTCTACTTCAGGAGCTTGCCTATCAGGTCTTCCTGAAGATTCATATATTCGGGGTGAGATGCACCGAATATACTGTATCTGCTGTAATCTAGAGGTTCGCAGTCATGGATAATGTGGCTGGATGTTTCTTCCTCCTCGTCACAAAATCTCCAATGGACCCGTTATGAAGTCCAATAATAATTCTGTACACTGGAACTGGTTTCTTTTTTCGCCACAAAATGTCTTGACCAAAGTAGTCAGTTATCAATTACAGTGTCTTTCTCTGAGAACACTTGTTTCTTTTGTGGTCACCAGACTTCAGACCAAAGTGGTCAATTATCAATTATAGTGCCATTCTTTGAGATCGTTTTTGACGTCCTCAATTGTTTGCAGTTTAATATAATGCTGTAGATAGCCTCAAAGAAAATAGTCCCGCGATGTAACTTCATAGGATTGAACTCTTGTTTTTAGAGATATCTTCAGAATAATTGATAAACCACAAGTAATTGGCCTTTCTCTGACATGGTTTTTGACGTCCTCAATTGTTTGTAGTTTAATTTAATGCTGAAGATAACCTCAAAGAAAATAGTCCAGCGATGTAACTTGATCTTCAGAATAGAATGTAATTGATAAACCACAAGTAATTCTCCTAAAACAATATTGTAAAAGATGAAAATAAATATGAATTGTTTTCAAATCAAGCTCTAGGTCTGAGTTGACAATCAATCCATTGATGCATGTGAGATACCAAACCCTGTAAAAAAAAAGTTCAAATAATGTTATTAGGCAAGTCAATCTTTATTTTCTTCAGTACAATTGAAGTGAAAAAAAAACACACGTAAATTGCGACACAGTTTTTTACATTCTTAATTTACCATAAAAAAAATCTATCTAGAACATATATCTCGAAATAAAATTATTACCTTATATTATATATATATATATATATATATATATATATATATATATATATATATATATAGATGTGTGTGAGCCAATAGCTTTTCACACTGAGATAGCAGAGAAAGTAAGTTATTTTCAATGACGACAAAAATGATTATCGTCAATTGAATTCAGTTACACCATTAAACATTTATAAAGAAAATTTCTAACAACATACAATACATACATACATACGTACATACATACATACATCAAGATACAAAAACTTAATGGAGCTGCTAATGTTGATGAAAGATGGCGTTATATATATGTACAGTACAACAGTGTCTTCAAAAATTTCTCTCATAACTAAACATATTTCAGTTTCAGACAACGAAAATTACAAATTGATTTGTTTTGAATAGGTTCCGGAAACAAAATGTACACCTCTGATATAAAATATTTATTTTTTCTCGCAAATACAAAATCGAACAGTGTTGATTACCATAGCATAAAGCTCCATATGGAACTTTTTGTTTCTATGTGTTATCTATTATGTGTTAAGCATATTTGCCAAAAAAAAACTCAAGTGCAATTTGTTACTTTAAAACGTTTGTTACGAAAAGTTATTTAATTTTGAAATATTCTGCTTAGATGTCGCTAACATTAATTCATTTATACATCTCATCCCGAATATATGAACCTTCTGGAGAACCTGATAAGCAAGCTTTAGGCTATTGCCAACATATGGAAGAAGCGAATCTCGTCAGATTCAGAAATAGAAGAGGGAACACCTATCTGTATGATTTTTACCAGACCATACTGTATATAAAATCGATGGGATTTTGACACACATTGTATTTTATAGAATAAAGAATTACATATGGTGTACTAACATAATAAAATGGGACATGTCTTCACAAACAAGTTGATTTGATCAAATTCATGTGTGTATATTGTACTACTGTGCATAGTCGATAGGTTTGGAGTGGTTTTTTTTTATATATCTATTAGAATTCTTCTTGGTGGGTAATCAATAATTAATTTTGTTTTTCGTACAGATAACATCATACATTATTGAAAAGAAATCAGTACATGTACTACATAATATGTAGATTAACTTCTTATATATATATACGAGAATGTGTTCTATGTTTTAGGCGTTTTGTTATACGTGTTTTGAATTAATTATTTACATCTAGACGAGAATACAAACACACTGCATATATTGGTAGAATAAATTGGAAGCTTATTATGGCAAACGAATTGTGGTAAGAGGTTATAAAAATTCTATTCCAGATGATCCAAGTTAGCATACCACCACTTTTTGACAGATTTTGGTCATTTTTTTTCACAGACTAAAAATAACGTTTTCTAATAAATCCCGAAGCTTCAGAATTTTTGACCGTTTAGAACGCGAGATAATTAATATCAAAGTTATCATTCTCTCTCTCATTAGAAGCATGTAAAACTTCATGCCCGCCCAACTATTATCTGTTGTATTTGAAAAAATACTCGATAGAATTTTTAAAAAACTAGGAGAGTAAAGATAAATATTTATTATACAAATTTTAGAAAAAAAATCGTGTGTTACGGTTTTGTTTTCGAAATATAATAGTTTAAAATTATTATTTTTCTTCAAAATAACATTATTTTGTGTATGTGAACAGTGTATTTGGCTATGTGTTATATATGTGTGTTTATGTATTTGTGCTGTAATAAAATCAAACCGGTGTTTTGTCCTGATTATATAATACAGTGCTGGAATGTCCTTAATTTTCTATTTTTATACCCGGTGTATACATTATAAACAACACACTTAAATATTTCTCTAACGAAGCGTTTTTGGAAAAAATTACCCAATTAAAAGTTGTTTTGTTCGGAGGAGGAACTCTCATACATTTTTTTTGTTTTTATAGAACATTTAACCATACACTCAACTAAACTTCACACTCGCAAAAAGTCAAATTTTTTCTAAGCGTCAAAGTTTATCTTAAATAATTTATAAGTGTTTAGATAAATTAAAATGTTTTTTTTTTACATAAGATAAAAAGTAAATCCTGTTTCATTATATAAAATATGAAGTCTAGACTAAAATAATGTGACACTTATTATTATGTGAATCTTCCATAATTAAAATCATTAGATATAATGCTTAAATTATATATATATATATATATATATATATATATATATATATATATATATATATATATATATATATATATATATATATATATATATTTCTTATACGTATATACCGAGTATTTTGGTAGAAAACATTTTCTTTTAAATTTATTTTGTACAATTAAATTGGATCATTTATTTTAAAATATGATCTTACATTACTATTCTAGGTATCTAGAATAAAATTAAATAGTAGTAGTATTAAGAATAAATGGCTATGTTTTTAAAGTCTACACCTCATTGAATACACCTAACGTTGAGTACACCAGGATTGTTATATTCCGAAGAATTTACTAATGCCAGTAAACATGAAACCAGTGGTAGACCTCCTTTTTAATATAACATAACCAAAATGCTTACTGACAATGAATGGATGGAAACAAAAAGTATACATTAAGAAAGTTCCAGCATAAAATCACTTTTCGACAGATTATGCTCATTTTTTTCACAGGCTAAAAATAACGTTTTCACTAAATCCCGAAGATTCAGAATTTTTGACCCTTTTAGAACGTGAGATAATTATTTACAAAGTAATCATTCTCTCTCATTAGAGCATGTAAAACTTTATGCCCGCCCGAATATTATCTGTTTTGCGTATTTAAAAAAAATATTCAATTAAAAAGAAATTAGAGAAAATATTTTTAGCCTTCGAAACCTATGTAGCCCCTTATGTATACACCTTTAGAATGGTTGCAAAATAGAAACCATTATACGAATTGAACATATAGCTCCTCTTTTACCAAAAAGTAATACCATCTGTCCCTTGTCAACACACTTCAATTAGTTAAAAGAAACCTATCCTTTTTTGTCGCGTCAATTAACACTAAACCAACCGGATTCAAATGTAATCTCAATGCCATGTACTATTGACCAGTTTTACCCTATAATAGGTTGGATTGTTTCTCTCACTGTCCATTGTTAAAATAAAATATAAATTCAATGAATGGTCCAGCAAGTTTTGTATGTTTTAACCTCCATATATATGCAGAATATATAGAGGTTCCGTAGATGAAATCGATAGTTAGGTTTTATCGAATAATCAAAACGTGTCCCATAATAGTAGAAAACTCGTTTTAAACCATTGATGTGTCTGTGTGATAGACCGGGGATAGCGAGAAGTACTCTAAACTGAAGTATAATGCTGATGTCTCACGCGACTGCAATACTTGAGGAAAAATGATCCTTCATTTTTAATGATTTTTTGAAACATTCTCGAAAACGATTTCGACTACTGGTAAACAAGCTTTTTATAGTAAAACTAGAAACAACTTTACTTCGCATGTGTTTTTCGATTTTTTCAATATAAAGAAAGATATACCAAATTTTGTGTTTCCCCCTCCCTCTAAACCCCCTTCACCCTTGTTAATTCTTGCCATGCTTACCATAAAAATGCATTGTCATAGGAACTGATCCAACATGTAAAAATTCAACTCCGTAGGATAAGAGGAAGTGGTTCTAATTCGGCTTGCAAGATTTGAACATACATACATACATACATACATACATCCATACATACATACCTACATACATACTTACATACATTGAAAGTTAAATAAAAGCTTGTAAAAAATAGAATTATGCATAAAAAATATTATTGCGCTTGCTCACTAAATCAATCGCATGAATAATTGCAACTGAAATTCTATGTGTAAAAACGGGTATAGGTTAAAATAAATCAAGTTTACATACTTTCAGCAAATCCAATTTTGCTTGTTTAAAAAACATCATAAAGTGTGTATATATTCTACTCCAATCCTGAACTCAATTATACTGTGTTAAACTTTATGGTATTGAGGTCTGGTGTGAGTGATTAACACCAGATTTTTTAAATATACATTAAGATTGTATCAAAATTTATGTATGTTTGTAAAAAGTATAGAAATTCTTTACTTCGGTATTTTTTTTCTTTAAAATATTTTTAACCTTTAACAAAAATTTACCGTTCAGAAAAAGAAAATGCAAGGAAGAACTGGTATGTATAAAATGTGTAAAAAGTTTTCCTTCCTTTAAATTATGTTTTAATTAAAAGTTTTTTGTAAGTTCATTATAGAGAATTAATTTAAGCGGATACATAAATAAAAGTTTGTCTACACTTTTATTATTGTTTGTTCGTTATCGAAACATTCCATTGCCAATTAAATTATCCAAATTTTATTAGGTATTAACAAGGTTCTTAGTTGAAATAAGATTAATTAATAATATTATTTGAAAAAACAAACAAACAAGAATTTGAATTATTCTCTTACCGTTCAGAACGAACACAGGTGTTAATTATCTCATAATATAAATGTAAAACGTGTCTATTTTTTTAATTACCTTATAATGTGATTAAGATTAAATGATTTATGAATTAATAATAATATCAAGAAAAAAATTAGTGTGTGTGTACTCATGTACGCACATAAGAAGTTATACTTCTTTTTAAATAATTTATTAAAATAATATTAAATTGGGTCAACACTACTGTTAAGACACAAAAGATTAATAAAATGATATAGTAGTGAAATTCTACAATAGAAAAATTATATATTGTATCTAAAACCAATGATTTTACATGTTATCATGGTAGAACAGAGCCAGCGTCACTTCTTTCGTTCAAATTAGAGTTTGAAAGACATGGCATTAAATCCATTATTTACATTAGAATCAGAGTTAGTGAAATTTATCAAGACCAGACCAGGTTTATCAATATATACATTTAATATACAAAGTTTACGAGCCCATGAAAATGATATCATTGATATTGTAATATAGATCAACTATTGTAATATAGACTATTATTAAATGTCGAAATATTTTTGTAAATATAAATCTACATCGAATTTCGAAAACTTACGTTATTAGTTTCGAAAACTAAAACAATCAAATATCTTGTTTACAACAGGCAGCAACAACAATGTTATACAAATATCAACCCTTACAAAATCAAATAAAATATATTGTATTTCAAAATTATTTAAACAGGGCAGGACTATTTTATAGACATGTGAATTCTTTGTTATTAGTAATTTTATAAATATCCAATACAATGAAGTGATTTTCACCAAACATAGCTAAGAGCAATGCCGAGTAAACCAACTTTCAAACAAAAAACTACCAACGTTCGTGGGTTCGATTCCTATCCTAGGTGTGTTGATGTTTCATATCAAGCATTTGATGTCACGGAACGTAAGAAAAACTGAATGGAAATTTTTTGGTTCATTTGGGAGCAGACAGATTGACAAAGAGAACAGATTTTTATAACACGATTTCCCCAAATATACTTTATATACTACCCCCATTTTGAGAAAAAAAGTAATTCTCAAAAAATTGGTTCAGAAAAATGGGTTCACATAGATTAATACACATCGAAGCTAAAAAACTATTATGTGTCCCCAGACTTTGTAATGTAAAAACGTAATACATTGAAATAAATATTTCTAATATCAATTTTCGGAATGAATTTTGCCATAGGAAAAGTTAAAATAAACCAATATATATATATATATATATATATATATATATATATATATATATATATATATATTTATATATATACAGGTGTTCTGAAATTCATTCAGGAAAACTATACCACGGTATAAAGCTGCAAAAACAAAAAATAAAGTTTAACAAAGTTTTTCGATTTGACGCTTAGTTTTTGAGATATAATTAATTAAACATTAAAAATAAATTCAACCAATCACAGCTGCATTTTTGAATTTTTGCGGGCGTCGCTACACTTATGAATAGCTAGATCAACTGTGGTCGCCCTACTCCAAACACAGAGAGCATAGTGTAAGGAGGTGGGGCGATATGTAAGGGTAATAATAATAATAAATAATAATAAGTGTAGCGACACCCACAAAATGGTTCAATTTATTATAGTTTAATTAATTAAATCTCAAAAACTGAGCGTTAAATCGGAAAACTTTATGAACCTTTTTTGTTTATCTTTTGCAGCTCTACAGCGTGGTGTAGTTTTCCTGAATGAATTTCAGAACATCCTGTATATATATTACATAGTAGTAAAACCAACTAAAATCATTAAAACCAAACAAATACAATATCTCTGGTAACCATGACAACATGTACAAAACCACATGGGAAATGTGTCATCTATATAACGCCAATATTATTATTACCATTTTCATTAATTTATTCCAACATGTGAATTGAAAATTCACTGATTTAATATATTCAGAAATATAATATTCTTGTATATAATTTATGTCACAACAAAAACATGAATGGAGAAAAGGGAATAGTTCTCGGATCATCTCTACGAATAAAGCACTGGTAGATATCTATATGGATAGGTCAAACCATTGTTAGGTTTTTCTTAGTATTTATTTTATATTTTAAGAGGAAAATTTATGCATAACGTGTTATACAAATGTTTGGAGACTTCCTAAATGCAATAACATAAACTTTTTTGGAGATACAATTGAGCTTTTTCTATTTTTACATTTCAGTTTTTTTATGGATAAGACTTTTTGGTATATGTTTAACTAACGATTCGCCCGGATTCTATCTACTATCAAAAGTTGTAAGGTAAAATTGTTATTGTGGATCATTCTTTGAAGATAGATAGATAATGTTCAAGACCGTTCTAAAGGACCTTTTCTTAGACCCACAATTCTGTAGTACATTAATATGATGTACCAGTCATGTATAAGTCAGTGTAAGATCAGTAAGCACATTAAAGGAATCTATATGACTTGATTACAAATCTTCGGGATTTCTATAATATCTTTAAACTTAATATGGATGTATTAAACATGTAAACCTTCCGGAAAAAAATCTCTAAATGAGAGTGAAAACCAATCCAATTGCATTGTGTAGTTTAGAAAGCCCTACAGAAAATGGCCACTTATGGTTTTTTTTTTTTGTTAGTTCATTAACTCCAAAAGATCAATGAATTGACAGAAAGGTGTGAACATAAGTCAAAAATTGCTGAAAATATGCCATTTTATGTATAACTTTTGATAGACAATTGTACTATGGGTCAGAAATGTTATTCATTCGGTTTTCGGAAAAAAAGCTTCGGATAAAAGTTGTTCATTATAAATATACAAACAACTTATATTCAAAACATTTTCCCAAAAACCGTATGAATAAGGCACAAATTATGTACAAAATTGAAAAAAATGACTGCTAATTATGTGTACATGGAGATATATTTCTCATACTCTGGTATCTTAATTAGAGCGGACCAGGTTTATTGGAATTCCCCGGAGAGGAGATGCATGATCCAATATTGGTCATTCAAGAACTTCTTACGCTGTCCCTACTTAAATATTCGAAAGCGTCCTATATTCCTTCTAATTATAAATCTATACATAAAATATCTCGCAAAGTTAAAATAGCACACCGCTGAGAGTTTGAAATTACTACCGCAAATCAAACAAACAATATTGAAGTAATAAATAATTCCATCATCAAATATTTAATACTCGATAAATATTCGAAAATAAGATTACGAAAATATTTCTACGTCATTACACAACTTCTATGCACTTAATTAGAATCATTTAAAGCAGAACCCAAAATTATTGAAATTATTTCTTATTATCATTCCAATATTTGAAAGTTCAACAATAAATTCTTGAAATATTTTACATTAGTAAGAATTGTTTTTGTATACTCTGCTCGCTTGTGACATATACGAAGATCTATTATTATATGTTGTACTTACATCTATTGTTCAAAGAAATGCAGAGAGTTCGCAAAATATTCAAGAAATTACTACTTTAAGTAGTTTACTTAGTTTTCTGATTTTTTGATGAAATTGAAATATAATATTAATCTAAATGTTTTGCATATTTTTTTCAATTGTTTTTGTAAACTAACGTCTATTTATATCCATTGTTAGTATGGTTGCTTTTCGGTTATACTATACCAACGGAGCTGACTAGCGTTTACTTAATTTGACATTTAAGTAATATGTCTGAACATTGATAACATTCATTGATTTCAAATTCTTGATTTACGATTAATTTTTTCAACCATTACAAAGTCGGGACTAAATATAAAATAATTATAGAAAATCTCTCTTAATTATTAAAGAATAAAAGTTATGCATGGTAAAAGATTTGAGGGTGGTTGTCCCGCTGTCAGAGTAGGTTCTCACAGGATTGCCAAGGCAAGTGATTGAAGTCATTTTATTTACTATCTTTTCTACAAGATTTCTGCTCTAATTAAATGGGCACCGTTTTTTTACGTTGGCCGCTTTTACTAATACAACAATGATTAGACTATTCAGTAATAATTGTGGCATTGAATATTTGAACAAGCTCCCTGTATTTTAAAGTTTGTTTGAGTAATAATAGTTAATTAATAACACTAGATGGTTGTTGTTAATTATATATAATGAAAATTTCTTGTACACCTGTAGACAAATTGTGTATGTATTGTATCGTGTTTACATTTGATGTATACGTTATTACTTACTAAACATGTTGTGGATATATACATTTCTCTATCTATCTATCAATCGACCGACAACATCAACGTACTAAATTTACATAAGTTAATTATATCATTTAAGGACGTTCATTTGCTATGCTAAAGTCAAATGAGTACTATCTTTTATAAAATTGATTTAGGATTTGAAAAAAGTTGTAAAGTATATCAATAATCTTTCAACGATTTATATCCATTTTTTTAATTTGTCCTAAACATTTTAAAAGTATTTATTGTAAAATATCAGCAAAATGTAAATTAGAAATTGATTTGACTTGATGTGACAGATCTGACAATAAACTATGTTGTATATTTGTGTGTATGTGTGTATTATTTTAGTGTGCGTGGTCGCCAGTTTTCAAAATATGGTGGCAAAAACAAACCTAACAAAAAAGTTTTAATTTTATTAAATTGCATATTGAAAAGAATATTTATAAACATTATTTATTAGGGTGTCTACTTTAATAATATAGTTCTTATAATTTTAAGTTCAAAAAAATTCTGTTCTCCATAAGACGCTGTGTTAAAAGTTTGATTTTTAATCGATAATTACTCTTCGAAATGATCCTCAACAAATGTTAAACTTTTGAAGGAGGATAACTACATAATTGAGCTATTCAATTCACTAAAAACAAAAATTGTTATCTACTACTAAGCCTTAGGCATGAACAACGTCCTTAACAACACACAGAAGTGTATCGGAAAAAAAATAAACATGTATTATATGTTACTGTATTCAGTAACATATAATACATGTTTATTTATTTCCGATAAGTAAATATTACAAAATATAACATTTTGTTTGTTTGGCGCCGACTCAAAATTATTTAGGTATTTACATTAGTGTAGGACTTAGACTAAAAAGTTCCTTTTTTATTTTTCCTTTCTTTTTTCGAAGGTTTAATTTTTTGTTACAAAGTTATTATTTTTTGCTTTTCAGTTACTTTCTTCTTTCGTCGGTTCTTTTTTTTTTAAAAAGTTTTATTTTTGATTTTTATTGTAGTTTATAGTATCATTAAAGCTACATATGTGTGGCAAGTTTTTTACAGAATCGGTTCACAGATGAAAATTCAGTAGTAAATAATCAACCATTCCCTATTTTTCAACCCTTAGGGGCGAAACTTTTTTTTTCAAATTTGTATTGTACCAATTTCGAAGTATACCATATCCAATAAAAATAGAATTATCGAAATCGGACTACTCTGGAAGTAGTTATGCGTGATCATACATAAAAAAAATATACAGGTTGAATTGAGTATCTCCTTCTTTCGTCGGTAAAAACAGTTATTACATTTATTTAAATGATTTTAGTGATTTGTGTGGTGGGTGACACTCTGTATAATATACTATTTAACACCATCTGATCTGATCATATCGTATTACAAATAGTTTATAACACTTTCATGTATCAAAATGTTGGTTTATAATCCTCTCGATCTCACAAATTATAAACATATACAACAAAGTGGACTATAGAGTATATCTACCCACCATCTAAATGTATCTATGGTGGAATAACCAAAATTATATATCTAACCTCAAAATATACATATTATTATTATTATTATAATAGTGATACTTCTGAATGTAATTAATAACACTAAAAAACAGAAATATAAATGAATATATTATAATAGAAATGTTGGGTTTGCTTTAATTAAAAATAAATTGCATATATTAATTTGTACAAAAACTTGTATCTAAAAGGTTTATATGAAGGTAGTTTGGTTCTCGCATGTCAAGGTAAAATCAATGGAAACAAATGAACAAGAGTGATAGAAAGATAGATTGTAGAGGCTGCCCTGGACGGGATACACTTCGACTATAAGGTCCATTGTGATGCCTAAGAAGGAATCTTTGTGTATAGATTAGGAACTGAGTAAGTCTAATGTACTCCATTGGTTGTGTTGTGCCAATACATAAATTAATACATGAGATAAAATAATTTTAAAAAAATACCAATTCCCCTTTAATGAGTTGTTGTTGTTTCATTTTTATAGTTTGTGTTAATATTACAACAAATATACAACAAAACACATTCTTGTATATTATTTTTTGTTTGCTTATCTTATCTGTTGTTTTTATTTTAATGTATCAATTCGATAATTATAATTATTAATGTAATGAAAACTTTACAGTTTATATCATGTTTATAATTAATTGTTTTGAATAAAACCATATGCTCTTCCCAATTCCATAATTTAATTAATGTCTTGTCCATTTACACGATAACTGTGCAAATAAATTTCTAAACTAATAAGCCAATACTTATATACTAAATACTGATAAGCCAATAAAAGAAGGTAAATGCGATTTATGAAAGTTCAATTAAACAAATAAATATCAATTAATACAGTCAAAAGAAATTAAAATAACAACTAATTGAGTAAATTGCTTAAATACCCGATATAATTGAAATTATGAAAAAAAGTCCAAGTCTTACTTTTTAGCATAAGAACACACATACAAAATTTCAGCTTGTTATTTCTTTTCGTTTTTGAGTTATCGTGTATAAGGACAGGCGGGTCGAAAAACGAAGATGCGGAAATGAACTAATTGTCAACATATCCTTTTTACACCCCAAGATGTATCTATCTATCTATCTAACATTAATTTACAGTGTAATTAATTTGATCATTTTTCGAGCGATAGCATGTTAATAGACACTTCCCTTAATTAAATGTGTACATACACACGGCTACGAATTATATAAACATTAAATAAACAACACAAAGCAACAAGATAAATAAATAAATATGAAAAGATAAACGAAAATAATAAATAACATACAAAAAAAAACAGAAATGTTTAATAATACATTATTCTAATGAGATTTTTCCACTTAAGATAATTTTGTTACATAATTGTGCGTGTGTTTTGATTTCCACGATGAATTTTTTATATTAGGGTAGCTTTCTTTTCTAGGTATAATAATAGGAAATAAAACAATGATAAACGGAATTTTTTATAATTATTATTGAAAGCACCGAACACGGGTGAAAAAATACTGATGTAGATGGATAAATACAATATTAACTTGCTGTAGGGTAGATTTATTTCTATGGAATACATTTCTAAGTGCGATCTATGAGGTCCATACGATCAACTTCTCAGTATTTGTTTCATGTGAATACAAGTAAATTTTGAACATTTCAATAAATTTTCAATGTTCATCGTTTTATATAAGATTTTTTTTCTATATTTTCAACACCGTCGGGACAATAAAGTCGGGATTAAACTTAAGCCGGTTATAAATATACAAAATTATTGTGTTCAGTCTATTCAGCTTTCGGGAATGTGGACCCCTATAGTCACACTCGTTTATTAAGCCTACACGAAGCACCACTACTGTGAACTATGGTGTTTACAAGTGTTCTTCATTAACATTTGCCTATATATCTTATAATTTTGTTATTATCAAATTAATTTTAAAATTAACAAGTACTTGTTTTATAACGGCACAATATGTGGTGAGTCAGTTATCTAAATTAATTAATAGGAATGTTTCATTAAAACACTTTCATTTAAAATAATGTAGGCGTAAGGAATTTAATTATACATGAATTAATTTCCAAATAATAATTATATATTACAAGTGTAAAATTCTCTACATGATATAATTAATTTTTAATTATAGATTTAACTCTCAATTTATGATTATAACAGTTGATATTATCGTAATAATATACAAAATATGGTTCAATAAAACTGTATAAATTCATTATTAGATAGAATTTATGGGACAACAGACTCAAAAATGGCTATGCAAGGGTAGACAATTTGAAGTTGCCTTAAATATTTTCGCTGCAAATAATTACTGAAATTAATTAGATACCATCTAAACGCAGCTACTATCTATGAAAATGGACTCGATACTCAGAGATCCAAGGTTTGATTCCAGGCAGAAATTAATTTTTTTTTTATTAATATTAATTAATAAATTTAATGGTATCTTAAATCTGACTTATCTTGTGTTTTGCTTCTCTAAAATGATAAAATTACTTATATAATTCATGATTACTTTCCAAAATGCATTTGAACATACCGTCATCTTTCGCTCAAATAAATCCTTGTTTATTTAACAACAATTTACATAGTTTTATAAAAACTTCTCTGCATTTTAAACTATGTTTTATTCGATTATAAAAATTAAATTTGTAGTTTCTCCATAAGATCCAATGTTAAAAGTATGCTTTTCAATTTCGAAAAAAACGAAAAAATGCATTTGAACAAACATTTTGAAACATAACAATAATCAATTCGTATTGACTTTTTTATAACATATTTAATTTACCTTTCCTTCTCTGCGTTTTTTTTTTCGCTTTCAAACGTCCTTAATATTCCATAGCCTAGAATTTACAAAATAGATAAATGAACAATACATGTAGCGTGAAAACCTATAATTCTTACCATCAATTTGATTGAATGGATGTATATCTGCGTAAAACGACTTCATAATTCAATTTTGAACATAACATATTTTCAACAGCTTTTAAAAGAGCTACACTTTAATCAATCATTTTGACAAAACGGTGATTAATTGTTGTTTTTTTTTTATCGTATTCCTTTTATTCGATATAAAATTAGAAAATTTAGTGTTATTTATAAACTGATATGAATAATTTTTTTAATATTTCTATATAAAATGCTTTTTTAAAATCTATTTAAAAATTTGATGTGAACAGACCATATTTTCTTTTTGTTATGTACATTTAAATATTAAAAAATTCTTAAAACTTTTAAAATTGTTTATATAATTAATAAACAAGTTTAGCATCTATGGCAGCGAAATGCGTATATGTAATGAATTTGAATAAATCATAATAATACACGATTCGTACTGAAATACTACCAGACCGGAAAATGATATGACATTTAAGCTTTTATTTTATACTTTCATATTAAACTTTTTCACTGCATATTAAGCTTTTTTATAGTAATATTCAAGGTATAAGAGACACTTTTCATTTCTTCTTGGACTTCCGTTTACTAATGGGCTTATATTTGTGTCAAAAAGACAAATTTTTAAGAGTTCCATTAAAAAAGATCTATTTTCGAAGAAGCAAAAAATATCCAAATAAGCAATCAACTTAAGTCCCACTTCCGTTGGGGAAGTACAAATTCTAGACGGGTAATACTGAAAATCAATAAAATATGAATTAAAACAAGTACTAAATTCTTGAAATTAATGATATTCCATTATTCGCACTCATATTAAAAGCACCAATCGCCACAAATATTTAAGATTTATACAAATGTGGCTAATTTAATTTAGAATACGTTCAGAAATACTTAATGTAAAAAACTTACATTGTACACATTGGCATAAAAGTAGCATTCTTTTTTCAAAAATTTACAATTTAATGGTACCTTCTTCGTTCGGTTTTCCAAAAAAATGCTTCGAATAAAAATTGTTTATTATGAATATACTAAAAAATTTTATTCGAAACATTTTCCCGAAAAACCAAAAGGACAAATGCAAAAATTAACTATAAAATTATGAATACAAAAGCTACTTTTGTATAAAAACAATTTACCAGTTTTAAAATCTCATTTATGAAATTTCCTAAGGAATTATATAATATAAATTTTGTTATTTTCTCAAAGGATAAAAACATTATATGATTATCTTGCACTAAAGAATTGATGTTATATAATTTAACATTTAAACTATGAAGATTTAAAACATTTTCGTATTATGTATAAGTTTATTTAACATGAAAATTATTTGTTGTTACAAATCTGTTATTCTATATTTTAAAATGTCATATGGAAAGATAAGCTCAAGTGTGTTGTTTTATCTTACTTAAACAGATAAAGTATAAAATTGTTAGATACCTTCAAGTCTACAAGCCCTACACAAGACACATAAACTACTTAAATAATATGTTTTTGTGAAAGTAACATTAAGAGAGCTTCTTATTTGTTATCATCTAAATTATTTTGTACATATGGTTTACTTTAAGAAGTATGTTATCATATAAATCAGTTTGTTGAATATCCTCTGACTGATGTCCTACCTCTGTTCAAAAATATTTCAAAAATTCAGTAGAAGTTGAATTTTGCGTGCGAGTTTTTTCAAGACCATATATCCTACGGAAATACAACGATTCTCTCGCTAATTCTAGATTACTTTGTTTCTATTATTATAAAATTATAATTGTCTGTTTGTTTGTTCGAGCAAAACACAAAACCTACTGGACCGATTTTGATGTTTAAATGATTAGGCTTAAAAACTGATATATATGATGGCGGGGACTGGAGATATAATGATAAAACCCGGAGTGAAGCTGCGGATCTAAGCCAGTTTTTATAAAATCATTAATTTTTATAAATTAAAAAATTACGCAAGCTAGTTAGTTCCCTCGTCCTTGGTCAATCTTACTATCCACTGCGCTGCCGCCTCGTTGAAATATCGTTGAAATTTTTAATACGTATGCTGAACTGAAAACTTTGTAAACTTTGGGAGCTTATTTTATACAAGTTATAAAAAGTCTACCATCGAAAACAAAAATATACAAGGTCAAAATTCATACATATTTTCCCGGACAAAAGTAGTGATTTACGTGAGGGAAAGTTTTGGGATCTTACTAAGTAAAATATTTATTATTTTCTTAACTTATGCCCTACGACCTATTATTTCTACCTAAGTTTCTGGCTCTTCGTAAAAGTCTAACTTCTTAAGTCTTTGATAATCGTTGATTTTTGATGTTTTTTTTTTCACCTTAATCATAATCTGTAGAAACTTGCAATTTGGGATACTTCATGGCTAGATCACGAAAAGAGTATGATTGTACCTTTGACTTTTCAACGATTTTCATCTAATTCTTAAATAAAATTTGTAAACAAATTTATAATTTATGAAATATAATAATATTAATTGTAAACATCATATTATCCAAACAAATTAAATTAGTACATAAGAATAAATTGGATAAGAAAGGTCATTAATTAAATATGATTTTCAATATTTTTCAAGTTTTTATCTCTTTTGTACACATTGTCACAAAGTTTTTATCTCTTTTGTACACATAGTCACAAAAGTAGCGCTCGTTTATCAAAATTTTATAATTAATTGGTGCCATATTCATTTGTGTTTTCGAAAAAATGCTGGGGCTAAGAGTTTTTCATACACTAACAACTTTTATTCGTAACATTTTCCTAAAAAAACCGAATGAATAAGATAAATCACTTAAAAATTTTTGAAAAATGGCCGCTAATTCCGTGGCCAGTAGTATCTACTTGTTGGCACTTATAATAAAAAGCCGTTAAAAGAAAATTTTATATTTTGAGTTGAAATAAAAAAAATGGATATCTGTAGAAGGTAAAAAACAAACGTACCTGACTATTTAGATTCAAAAAACCTGAGTAACAAAATTCGCTAATAAGAACCGCATAGTCGATTTTCAATATTAACGATTCAGCGGCAAATCACTGAATATTTAGTTAGAGCACTCAATCTTTAAATAAACCAACATTATCCCGAGAAATGTTCCATTGCAGAAGAAACGTACGGAAATACTTTTTCTATACGCGAAATATCCTTCAAAACATTAATTCTTTATTATCTCACTTAAACGATTAAAAAACACACTTGAAGCATTTTTAAACTCATCAAAAACAATTTAAAATTTACATAAATTGCGTTAATAGTTTTCATGTATACCTTTTAAATGGTTTCAGGGTAGTCCGGCCACAGATATATTTACGGTTAAATGATAATAGATTTTATGGTAATCGAGAATATTTTTTTCGACAATGATTTAAAACTAAGAATAACGGAATTTATATTGGAACATGTTTCATCGTAGATAATGAATAAAATTTGGATTTTGAATTTAACAATATTACTCAACAAATTGGAACATTAAAGTATTATTGAGCTTTGTGTGTTCGGGTTGTATAAGTATTTTTATGCTTTTCCGAGTGCTTTGTCAATAACACTTTGTGCTCAATAAGATCAAATCAAAGAATATATTATGTGATTAAACTTTTTTTTTTAAGTATTTTATTAAATTTTATATGATCAAAGTTTTCTTTTAAGAATTTTAAAATATAAAAAATGTTGATTGTAGTGCAGGTTTGACTATTCTTAAAGGACGACCGGACTATCTTAAATAGAATAATGGTTTTTACGTTCTGCCTCATTTAGAAAACTCATTTTTAGATTATATTCATGTTTTTACCAAGTCTTTTTTTCAATATAATTAAATGATATGCCATTCATTAAAAAAAAAACTAATTGTCTGTTTGCATGCTAACATTTAAATAATTTCCAATTATTTACACATTACAATTTCAGTTGCTATTATGGAAATACCTCCATAGAACTATTCTGGAGGAAAAATTTGTTTCGTACGTGAATACTATGGACCTCAAAAGTATACAGTTGATTCGTATACTTTTATATACTTTTTTCAAAAATATACAATTGATTCGTACATTATTTTTGCATTTTTTTGGGAAAATGTTTCCAATAAATGTTGTAACTATTTTTATCCGAAGTGGAACAACTTTTTACTTTTGTGTCCCATAATACATATTATATTTAGGAGGACGTTCCTGAACAAATTTTAAGGAAAAATGTTCCTACTCGGAGAAAAGTGTCCAGTAAACATTACTTTTATGAAGAGAAAAGATAGTAAGCCGAAACCCATTGGATTTTCGAAAAAGTGTTTAGAACAAAAGTTAGTATCTTTATAAAGAACATTTTTTCGAAAACAGATATAATCAATAATTTTTGTGTGTAAATAACTATTTATATGCTAGCGTGCAAATAGACACAGCGTTTGAAGAAAAAAAAACATACATAATTAAATTGAAGTGTTTTTTTTTGTGTTTGTTTTTATTTTAGGGAATTGTTTATTATGTTTAGTGATATTTAAGTTGGTAATATGCTTTAAACTTCTTCTTTTTTATAAACTAATTTCTTTTAACTGCCTACGAAATTTCCAGAAAACAATATAGAAAGAGTAATTAATGCTGTAAATGTTTATGAATATACATATATATATATATACATTTACTTTACACAACAAAAATTATTTTTATAGTAATAATATTGTTAAAAGCCAGTTATGCGTCCGTAGGTTAAAAAAAGAGGACTGTAGGGTATTATTTTGGACATTATTTATAAGTTTATATAAGTTTTAATAGCATAAGTTATACGATAAAATTATTTTTTTTAAAAATAAAAATACAGAATTGAGAACCATCCTCCTTTCGGGTTAAAAATAGGTATCTTTCGTTATGAAGAGTTCTATTATAACGTTTCTAAATCAAAACCATTTAGCGCTTCTTCTAAAAGTTGAACTTTGAAAACTTCTTTCTGAAGAAGGAACTGTATTCCGAAACTAAATCGAATAAAGTGATTTTAAGAAAATTTAAAATATTTGTTTTATTTAATAATGACTTTTTTTTGATACTGACAAGAAGTTTTCATAAGTTTTGCCAAATTTTTAACACAAACATCTGAAACTAGTCCTTGATTACAAATCTATAATATATGTAGAAGATATGCACTAAGTACCATTAATTATATACTACTTTTCGCGTCTATAAAAACACAATTAAACCTTCTTCACGCATTGGTAATAAACTCAGTATCCACCAGGTATTTAAGCAATTAACTCAGTTATTTGTATCTGTTTAATGTAATTAACGACTTGTTTAGATATTTTATAATGGTAATGATAATTTTTCTTTTCTTTTTTTTTCGATTCTATACTGATAAAAACCACATTAGCTTTAATCAAAGGAAAATTATTATTATTTTATTTCATAGAACTAGCTAGCTAGCAGCTTTACTATTTAAGTAAGCTGAGCTTGCTACGTATATAGTAAATATATTTTATGCTAGGATAAAAACAATTTTTTTAATTACTTTATCCTTTGACTACAATTTGAATAGATGTACAGTTTTTCCTTTTAGCATGTTTGTACAAGAGTTTATACAAAATTAACAAGCGTTGTATATGGTTTTACATTTGGTTTACATTTGTTGTAAGTCTAATTGAAAATGTTTATTTAACACATTTATGAATTTTCACGTTCTAATTTTCTTGATATTTTTCTTTAAAAAAAAATTATAGTATCAAACATTAACGAAACATTACAAACATTTAATAAACAAGTGAAATACAGCTATCTGAGTTAATTCTTTAAATACGCGGTATATACTGAGTTTATGAAAAAAAACTTTTAAACAAAAGTTGTTTATATTTAAGAAAGAGACATTTTTGTCTCTACACTGTTTTACTATCTCTTACCGTTTCAAAGATGGATATTTTCCCCTGCCGATGGGCAGAATGGTCTGATATTGCCCATTCTCAAACTTCACCTATATTTTTTTAGCTTTAAAACACACACAAAAATGTCAGTTCGTTATCTTTTTTCGTTTTTGAGTTGTCGTGTCTACGGATAGGTGGACATGTGAAAATTAACAAATTAGTTACAAAGTTGGGACTAAAACAGTTCCGAGCAGAGCGCCTTTGATAGCTCGACCAATCGGACTGGTACACAGAAATAAATAGTAAATACCTTTAATTTTTGACACTTTCATTTGGATTACACACCCTGTAATTAAATAAATTTTATGGAATTGTTATGACAAGACTTATAGCCAGCCTTCTCTCAACCAAACACCACTACTAATAATATATTCATTATAGTCAAGTATTATATAATGGTCCTTATATTTTACAAAATACACAATTTGGTTGTTGTGTTTACCGTAAAATAATATGATTTTATACTGAAAATAATAATAAATATTTACCTAAACATATTATATAACCCTTGATTTACAAAACAATAGGTACATAACGTCCAAAACTAATAATTTATTACTTGCTCCAAAATATGAACTTTGAAACTTGTTTGAGCATATTTGTTGAATTAAGTGAAGTTTAAAATAGGCCATGAATTATGGTATGAGCAATGAATTTGTTGTCAAAATATACTCACTGATTTATTGATTAAAATCGCGGACTTAAAATCTACATTGATTAAGAATCTGAAAATCGATTGATCTTTCTCCGTCGGATAGTTCCTATTTTATTGAAAGCCAGCTGTTGATAGAAAAAACGAAACTTTACGATGGTAAATTTACACCTGAGAGAATTTTAATGAAACACTTAACTTGACATATTATATGATGTGAAAAATTAACTCATCTACCAGGTATCGAACTCAGGACCCCTGTATTTCTAGCTCAGGTGTGATACCGTTACTTCACGGATGATTCGGATGAACGAGTCAACTATTATATATTATTGACAATATTATACGGTTTCTCTTCTGAGGGTACAGGAGGGTACAAAGGGGTACAAACGGAGGTGCAGCCACCCCTTCCCAAAATTTAGGCAGTCATTTTTTGGAATCGATAATTAAAGATAATCGATAGTAAAAAAGTCAATGTTTTCACTAAAAACTGACAACAATTAGTTCCTGATCTGCGCCTGGTTATTATTGTGAAAAAACTATTAAAATTTGTATTTTTATTTGTCATTGATAACATCAGTGATATCCACGCAACTTTTGGAGGGTTAAATATATGTATATATTTATTTATTAAGTATCTAACAAATATTTATAGTAAAGTTTTCAGTAATAAGCAATAACATACATAAATAAAACGTAACATACAAATATACAAAGCACCTTTGAAGCATTTAACGTAGAATTTCTTCGAATTCGTAAATACTCTGGGCATTTATATATTCTTTTGCATTCAATGCAGTGAATTGTAAAAGATATTTCTTGTTTCTTAATATTCATTCCTATACATACATCGAATTTAATGAAGCCATGAAAATGAAATTTTCGATTTTCATGTAATTATTGAACAATTTTTTTTTTTTTGGAAAAAAATAGACTGTCAAATATGACACTTTTTATGTCTTGTATTTTATTATTTACTCTTATTATTTCTATATTTTATAGAATCTATCACCGAATTATTGTCGAAAAAGAAAAAAAAAGTTAAATCTCAAGGCTAGATTCGGTCAGATAATACTGACAGTGATATAGTACTGAATTTTCTGACGTATTCTAGATTTAAATTTGTATATCCTAATTGCGCAAAATCGAATTCAGAAGCGAAGTTAACTATGTTCCGTTGCTTTGAAACTCACTTTAAGTTTATAATTTGTGATAATTTTACATAATAGGTATAAAGAAACTACTTACATCCAAATTCGGTTATAAAGAATATATATATATATATATATATATATATATATATATATATATATATATATATATATATATATATATATATATATATACTTAATAAATATACGCGTGGATATAAACACTTCTTCGGTAGAAATATAACGTAATATTTGTTTCGACCTATTTTTTGTTAAAGATTATTTTCAACAGGAAGGAGTCCCGAGAATTGTTGCACCGGGGTCTCCAAGGTCATGGGTACCGCCTTGACTACATTTCGCAATTCTTGACCAATTTTGGTGATTAATTTTTTTAATTCGATTTAGCTACCAGAATTGAAACTTATTGAGATTTATCGAGATGTATCGGATGTGCAGTTTTGGTTCTACCAACGTGTTTTTTCTGTTATGACTGGTCTTTATCATTAAAGTTTGCAACACCGTCACTATTTCACAAATACTATGTATATACGTGCAACATGCTGTATATTATATCACTAAAACATAATATTTTAACTGTAATTTATACATCTACGCATCATTGATAAAGTTGTTTGTTTACCTATAATAATTATATATATATATATATATATATATATATATAATATAATAGCTGGATAATAATTTTCAAATTGTTATATAAATAAATAAGCTAGAAACAACCTATTACAGGTACCTACCTACAATTTTCTATCCACTCTCATATACCCCAACTATATACTTCACATTCTCTTTGGTCTAATACTACCAGTTTGGTTATATGCTAATAATGTTTATAGTTAACCATACGATACGAGTTAGTTCTGTATGCTGTTCAAAAGTAAACGATCTATATACATTTAGAGGCTTTTAAATTTATTATTCTATAATAGGAACAACATTTATTCAATATTGTAACATACAGGATGTCACATGCCGAAAAAAAATATTGAGAAACATAAGCTTTTATTAATAGTTAATGCACTCAAAAACCAAAGAACTAAAAATCCTTAAATGGTTAATTTTATAAGCTTGACGAACTGTGAATTAAAAACTTCTTGGAGGAGACTGCGTTCAATTTATTATTTTTATATTTATATTGTTCTACCAGCTGAATTCTCCGACGTTTTCCTTGGTCAAAACAAATATATTATGTGAATATGACAGTCCTTTCAAAAAAATGTTTCGAATAATACTATTCTTGATCGAAATCGATTCTTTCGATCGTTAAAATTTGAAAAAGGAGAGCTTCTTTCTACTGCATCATTCAACGGTTTTTAGATTTTTCCAGCGCTTCCGCTATCAGAATTAAAAGTTATTTCGCTTCCCAGAACCTCCACCAAATTATAGAATTTGTAAATAACTTGACTACAACGCCATCTATCAAGACAAGTAGTTCAGAAGTTACACGGTCACTAACAGTTACACCAACGATAATATATATATATATGCCTGTTTTGAAAATGATCACAACATAGACTGAAACATATGTCAACCATAATAAATAGTAGTGACATTTACGCAAAGTTAGCGTTTTTTTATAGATATTTTTACATAAAAAAGCTTTTATTATTATTAATTGTATTGACTTTTCTTTAAAATAAATAAAAACAATTTCATGTTATATCTGACACTACTGCAAAGTTTTATTTCGGTAAATATTTTCGAATCCCATTATGAACTGATCTAAATGGTACTATGGGCCACAAAAGTAGCGTTCTTTTTCCAACATTGTTTAGTTGAACTGTACCGTATTCATTCGGTTTTTGGGAAAAATTTTCGAATAAAAATTTTTAATATATTTATAATGAACAACTGTTTTCTAGAGCATCTTTTTCGAAACCCGAATGAAGGTACAAATCAATTATAAAATTTGGACAAATGACCGCTACTTTTGTGGCTATATGATCTATATTATTGAATTTTCAGGTCAATTGAACATCTTTAAGTGATTCAATATTAACTTGTAAGATTTAACCTAAACAAACTAACTAAATAACTAACATACAAACATGTCAAATTAAATAAAAGTAGTTAACAAAAAAACCTTCCTCCTTTTGTATGAAGTCAGTTAGAAAAAGGCTCACAGCTTATAAATAATTATCACCTGTGAATGAATAAATATTAGATTAGTTGTTGTAATCAAATTGCCATTAAATTTAACTGCTATGTAAATATATTCAGATATGAAAAGAACAATTTTCTATTAACGTTATAATGAAAAAGCATCGTTGATAAGTTGATTATAAATATGTTTACATGTTTACATTTTTTATGTGTAAACAGATCAATATTGTTGGTAGTTCTGTGTAAAGATCGGATTTTAAAGTTTTATACTATTTTATATCTATATTAAAATTGTAGGAAGGGGTTAATTCTCTTTGTGCAAGGTATTTGCAAAATAATATTCAATTTGGTTTTAGATAAATGATAATAGATGCCAAAAATTACATTTTAAAATTGTGTGTGTGTGTGAATTTTGATGGAGCTTTGTACCGACGGATAACATATAAACTATAGAAATTTTTCGTGTGTTCAAGACATTTGAGCTGTGCTATTTTACGGAGAGCTGTGAGGATTGAATCTATGAACAAGTATTGTAATAGCACTCTAATAGGTTTTGAGCACAGATGTCCTTTCTCCATAGCTGGGATTAAAAAATTTGAATTAGTTAACATTTATGTCTAAGAACTCATAAGAAGAAATTAAGAATTATTGAAAAAAGTGCCATCTATTACCGAAAGCAGAAACTATTATACTGTGCATGGTAGTTCCATCTATTACTAAAATCAATAAATTATATATTTTTTTATTAAATTTTATCATTTTCATCTATCAGTGAATTATTAGAAGCTATTCAAAGTTCTAAATGACGATCCACAATAATATTTTCTCACTTTTACCGTGGCATTCCTTTGACAAAAATTTACTGTTGATTTGTTCCAAATCTATTCAGTTTTCGAAAGAAAAGTCAATTTTCAACAAAATTGGTATTTTTCCAACGTATAAATTTTATTCGAAGCATTTATTTCGATAACTAAATGTATTCTGCACAAATTAACTGCAAAAGTTTAAAATATGAACATCACTTTTAGAATGTATAGTATTATGGATTACACATACACACGAAATACTGGCTTCGAGAAGCCAGTTGCATCGTGTTTTGAATATCTAAACAGAGTATAAAATAATTCAAATATTATACACCTCTCGAAAATTCTGTCTTTAATTATTAAAGAATGAAAATGTGTAGAAGTATAAAATGGCAGTTACTAAATGTAATGTAATGTTGATTTATTATCAAACATGTCATTTTCAGTTTCAACTTATTTACTCATCCATTCATAGCAAATAAAGCATACAAGGCAGCAACTGAAAACGGCGGCAGCAGCTATAGAAAACGGATATAGTTCTTATTAAATGATGTAACATATGTTGTATTTTGTGTTGATATTAATCTTCATAAATATTTTTCAAAACATTTTAAAATTTATATTTAAACTGATGTTGTTTTGTTATGCTCTATACTCTATTATAATGCTATTCTTGCTAATTTCACACGGAGAAAGTTTTACTGTACCAAGAGACTCCCTCCGTAAGGACTATACCCCGAATTAACTGTAACAGGGTTGTATACCTACGGAAATTGTAAATATTTATTTTCACAAAAATAAATATTTTTAAAAGGTTTTACTTAGCTTCAGAAGTAGATGAAGATAATTAATCGATTCTAATATTTAATCTATTATGACAATACAATAATATGGTCCATTGGATATAGTAATCAGAAATTTTGGTGGTGGTATCGTGAAAAGTTATGGGAAACTTAAAGTATTAAAATTAATTAAAAATATTTTTGAAGTTATACTACTTTTGGCGCATTGAGAGAATTCGATCAGAGTGTATTTTCAGCATGTAGAATCGCTGATATAACACTCGACTGATGCACAGTGTTTATGAGACATTCAGTCCAAAATATGTATGTAGATAAAATTTTTATATACATACATTATATGCTTAAGAGAAACAGACAGAAGTGACACAAGCACTCTGCTATATAGGAGGACTATATAGGAGAGGTTTATCAATATATACTTGATCAGGCTCAAATAAAACCGCATTACAAACGATTAATATATAATTATTAAGAAGAAAGAAAATATTTGAAAAGTCAGATATGTTTTCCAATAAAAGAAAATTTTATATTAAATGCACCCCACAATTATATTTGAGGTCTGATCAAAGTCCAATTAAACTGTTCTTACTTAAAGAATTTTTATACAACTTTTTGTATAGTATAAATTCAAAGAAAACTTTCTCCTTGTACAACAGCCATTGTTATTAGTTTTCTAAACTTTTTTATTTATATTATTTTTTATTCCTATTTATTTATTTATATATTTTTTATATTTAAGTTAGTTGCTATATTATATATAATGCTTATTCATAATAATCACATTCAACATCCGTTATATTTATTAAATTTCACATGGTGAATGAACAAGACCATTCTTCTTTATGAAAAAATGCTGCCTGTATATGGGATATAACATAGTCACATCCGTTCCCAACAAGCAATTTGTTAGGGAAAAAAAAAGCTTTTTATGTTGTTGCTATGAAAGAGAATTTTTTTTTTGTTGTATGTCAACTGTGCGACGGAACCTTAAAGACAGGTTTAGTTTGTTTTGTTATTCATGGCATCAGTAAGTTCTTGATTCTTGTTCCAACTGTGTTATCAATGGAATAAGTCATACGATGTCATATGTAAAATGGAGACTTATAAAAGAATTTAATCTTTAACATGTGAAAATAAAAATTAACTGAGTTAATTGCTTAAATACCTGCTATATACTGAATTTATGAGAAAAAGTTTCAAACAAAAGTTGTTTAATTTATAAAAAGGAACATTTTTTGTATTTAAGTTTTTATTCTATCTCTTATGGTTATCTATCAAAGACAGGCAGTTTTGCTCAATTTCGTTTTTGAGTGTTCATTTCGACGGACGGACAGACGGGTGGGTGGATATGGGGAAATGGACAAAATAGGTCATTTTATGAATATCTATACCAACATTTTTTTCTACGTTCAATATTTTCAACCATTCAGTTTAGTCCCAAGTCGGGACTAAACTTAATATACCGTGATATACAGTTCAAAAAATTCAAAAAAAATTATACCATGGTGTAGAGCTGCAAAACACAATCAAAAAAGTTTAATAAAGTTTTTCAATTTGACGCTTATTTTTTAAGATATCAATTAAATACAATTAATTAAACATTGATAAATTCAACCAATTACACCGAGCGCATAATGTAAGGATGCGTGGCCTCAGCAGTAGAGCGTGGTGCTTTACCTTTTAAAGGCAGGCAGGTGGTTAGAGGTCCCGTCTCCTTACACTATGCGCTCTGTGTTTGGTTGAATTTATCAATGTTTAATTGATTGTATTTAATTTATATCTTAAAAAATAACCGTCAAATCGAAAAACTTTATAAAACTTTTTTGTTTATTTTATGCAGCTTTACACCGTGGTAAAGTTTTCTTGAATGAATTTCAGAACAGCCTGAATATTATATATAACGGGTATAAAAATTTTATATGCGCAAAACCTACCTGTCTTTGGTGGTCATTGATGCAAGTAATAAAAAATACAAAATCAGAAATAATTTTTAATAATTTACATGTCACATATGTTAATATAATTCTTTAACAGTTTATTTTAGCAAATTTTATAATTTAAGAATATCTCGATCTTGTTCAGTATCTTTGTGTTTATCTAATATAAGAAGAAACCCAGAAATGTCATTTTATTATTTTCCAAAGATAGGTTAAAAAAAATATTAATTGAAAATAATTTGGGGTGTAAATCTCTCAATAATAAGACACAAAGCGTGAGAATTGAAATGGAAAATTGATAAACAAATTCGCAAACATATGAAAGTAATATTTACTAAATTATTAATATTTACTGACTAACCTAAAATGTCAAATTTTTATATAGTTGCAAATTAATACTTTTGGCCACTAAACTAAAATATCAACATTATTGTAAAAACCAAATTCAAAAATCGTTACAAAATAATAAAACATTTTTAAAAAAACACAGTTGTTATATTTATAAACATTGGCTATAGATTTAGTTTGTTAATTGGCCACATGGTGCTACCATCTTTTGGAATAATTACCAATGAACTAATTTTCCTTTTTTTTCTGATTTCAGGATTACAACGATGACATCCGACAAGAACAAATGTGGGAAATGAAAATCTTATCAAATCAAAAAAACATTGTTGACATATGTCAACAGCAACAAACGTCCAATTTATTAAATGATCAACAACAACAGCATTCCATATTACAACATCATCAACAACAAGAACAATTATGTCAAACAATTGTTGCTGCCAATAACAATGTTACAACACAAAATACACAAATATTTCCCACACAAATGTTACAATTACAACAATTATCATCAACAAATCAACAACAATCATCCTTAAACAACAACAACAACAATGGTGAAACATCAACATTAAATCAACATCAATTATTAATGCAACAACAACAACATAATGAACATTTAATAGAACAACAACAATTAATTAATAATCATAATCATACAACAACAACAATAACAACAAACAATAACAATAACAACGAACAATCGTATCATAATAATATTAAAAATGAACAGATGAATTCTGATCTAATAACAATTGAATCAACAATGTTACAACAACAACAACAACATCAGAATGCATTAGTTCAACAGCAGCATAATGGGGTTTGTAATAATACAACAATGCAACAACAACAACAACAACAACATCAAATGTTAAATCAACAACAACAGTTAATTCAACAACGTACAACGAATAATTGTTCAACGCAAATGAATGGTAATAACGATGAACAATTACAAAATGGGGTAAGTTTTATAACTTATATTTATGATAGATTTTTTCACCAAGAAGAAATGAAACCTTCTGAGAGCAAAGTGCTTTGCCTGTAGAAAACGCTTTCATTTTATTTTTTTTCGTTATTCCTATTTTAGTTTCTTGTTTCATATGTTTCGTTAAAACAACATGTAAGTCCCCTTTTGCACCTGTAAACTTTAATGAAAGTCTTCAATCGATTGTTTTACTGATCAATCGCAAATTGGTTTTGTACAGATGAAAGAATTTCGGAAAAATCTTTTGTTTAAATTTATATTTATAGGTATATACAGGGTGAATCGGATCAACCACATAACAGCACACGCCTCCATTTCTTTCTATGATCCTCCCCTTTCCCAATAACATCCAATAGAAATCGATAAATTGATCATCTCTCCGAATCAAACGAAGACCACTCGTGATTGGTTCAAAGATATGATAATCACCAAAGCATTAAAAACAAAGTGCTAGAGGAACATACTGCAACTAATAAAAAATCTATTATGATTTTTCCTTTAATAAATGAATATTTATGTAAAATTATAATTTTAGCGTTAATCACATCCTTGAAGTGGAGTGCTAAGGGAACATGTAGTAGGTGGTGGGAATATTTATAGAGAATTGAATTTTAAGATGAAGGTATGGGGGTTCTAGAAACATCTGTTGAATAGTAGAGACATTTTTCAATATAAAATAAAATGAATTATTACAATGTATTACTCATCATATAATAAATACAGACAAAGATTATGTCTAAAAATTTTTCAAGTAACTAAGAAAAAAACATACAAAACAAACATTATCGTAATGAAATTTTGATTTATATTGTACTTTTCAACAAAGTTTTCATATATTTCAATTCGTTCTATATAAAGCACCCACAGACACATATACCTACACGTAAATTTGTGACTTTTCTTTTCTTTATTTAACGCTGAGAGAATAAAAATACTCTCATTGTAAAAAATTTACATAGGCTATACAAAAAAATACAAAAATAAACGTAAATTTAAATGATATACTGCCGAATTTATACGGTTCACTTATGTATTTCAGTTTTTGACAAAATATATATTATAATTCTTTTAAAATTCTTACATGACCTAAAGATACAAAATAGATTTAAAAAAAAACGTTAATAAAAAAATTTCGTTAACCTAAAATAATAAAATAAATCAGGTTTCACAAGACTTTGACACATGAAACAATACCCCCCCTTCCCCCATTTAAAAACGAAATGGTTCTTGGAAAGTTTACCAAGTTGCCTGATAAAAAGTTCTCATAGGCATAAAGCCCAGAAATGCATAACTTCGAGTATTGAGCCTATAATATTCAGAAACCGCACTGAAAAAATGCAATTTGTTTCTTTTATTATATTTTTTATTTATATTTATTTATATATATTTATATATATTTAGATTTAATTTTATGTATATACTATATATATTTCTTAAAGAAAAGCAGGATAAAATCTGTGGGTATTTAATTATAAAATAATAATTTTATAATTTATATACAACTTCATCGTATTCATCAAAAAAAGACAGAATGTTTGTTTATCCAAAAAATATATGTTCATCTCATATAGTCATATTCGGCATGATTTTACAAGCAGAACAATGAACAATGTACAAATTGTAGATATTACAATATGTAATGCTTGTACATTCATTCAGAACAAAAATTCTGTCGTTTTTTGATGAATTCGATGAAGCTGTATATAAATACAGCTCAATGCTCGAAAGCTATGTGTTTCTGCGCATTGTGCCCATGAGGACTTTTTATCAGAATGATATAAAAAATATATTAAATTTTTAGGTAATTTGATGAGGATCCAATTTCCATAAGATTTGTGCAGGGTTTTTTTAAAAAAGTAAAATTTTTGATTATCTAGAGCACGGTAGTGCGCAAGGCCGAGTTTAAGGGACACATTTGGTACATATATTGTATAAAAACATTGGAGATGGAAGCGCTGGGAATTAGAAATTACATGTTAAAACTGTATGAGAAGAATATCTTACTTGCGCTCCCACAATCAAAATATTAAGCAAGAATTCTATAGTTAATATGTATTCTATATCGGATTATTTCGTTTATATTCGATTGTACTGTAATTTATACCGAATTCAATCGGTTTTCGACAAAATAAAAGTTGTTTGTAATAATAATAGTAATAGTAATAATGATTGTTTATTTTAGGAACATACAATCCTCTATTAAAGAGATTCAAGTTAAGTTACACGGATTAATTTTATAAAAATTAATTTAGTTTATTATAAAAATCCTATAAACTTTTGTTCTAAGTATTTTTTCAAAAAGAAATGTGTACATCTAAATTATCCTATTTTTTTTGTCTCTTTCACCGATATTTTTTCATTTTACTTAAAAACCGTATATAAATTCGACTATACCTACCGTTGTGAAAGGTAATTCGAACAATTCGAACAAACTGAAATACAAAACACACATTCATAAAATTGTTTATTGTATTAAATACTAAATAAATTCAAAACAATTTAATCACTTTAATGTGTTTTATAACACGTTTTTTTTTTTGGTCTGTTATGCGTTCATTTAACGAGAATGAATTATATTTGAATTTTCCAATAATAATAATTTATTGCTATGCAAAACATCGACTAGCTACTATTTTTTTCCACAGATTTCCATAAAATCAATGAAATTAATTAATAAATTATCATCGCATGAATTAAAACTAAATTGTATACAGACACATTTATAAATTATATGCCAGATATATTATAAAAAACCCAATGACCTCCATCATACATCAATGGACTAAACTTTTCTATACGCGAAACTAGTTAAGCATTAAACTTCTGGTAGTCATATGATGTAACTAACAAAAAAACCAGAAATAATTTTACACGGCACATATGTAAATTTAATTCTGTAAGCGTTTTTTCTAGCAAATTTTTTAATTTAATGATGTCTCATTCTTGTACAGTGGCTTTGTGTTTATTTATATTTAGAAATTTCGTTTCATTATTTTCCAAAGTGCAATTTAATACTTTTGACCACAAAACTAAATGTCAAAATTATTGAAAGTATTGAGATTTACTAAAATCGCTACAAGATAAGAAAATGTTTAAAAGTTAATGAAGATCTATGTTCAAAAGGTGGAGTATTGTAAAATTCGCTAAGTTGACGCAATGTTTTATGATATTACACATAACCGAAATCCATATATGTTGGAGGTCAGTGTAAAAAAATAAAACAACACAAAACTCAAAATATCTACTACCTCAATTGAATAAATATTATGATCAATGGCTTCAATTTGTTTAATTACAAAATATTATTTAACGCTCTTTATGGATAAAATTTATTTATGCCATATTTCAGGTGCAATGGATTCAATTTATAAAATAATTTTCTATATAGGAAATAATGTTTATATATTCATGTATATAGATGATTATTTAGTTCGATGAATGGGCACAAAGAATCACGTGGTCTAGGTGCTAGAGACCCATTTGCGGTACCCCTCTTATATATTATTATTAGATTTACTTGGGCCGCCCTACTCCACTACTGTGGCCCCACCTCCTTATACTATACGCTCTGTGATTGGTATACGCTCTGTGATCGCCACAGTAGAGCATGCTAGAGTAGCGAGTTCACAATAAGTGTAGCGCCACCCGCAAAAATTCAAAAATGCAAATGTGATTGGTTGAATTTATTAATAATGTTTAATTAATTATATCTCAAAAACTTAGCGTCAAATCGAAAAACTTTGTTAAACTTTTTTGTTTGTTTTATGCAGCTTTACACCGTGGTATAGTTTTCTAGAATGAATTTCAGAACACTCTGTATATGTATATATATATGAGAGAAGAGTAAATTTTCCTTACGACTCCAGAAATACTATTAGAAGTACAAAAAATCCAAACCGTTCCAAATGTATAGCCGTTTTTTGACGGGTATAATGTTTTCTGACATCTAAATCACTAATACAGTTTATAATTTCTATAGAAATACCTACATTAACAAAATTTTGGAAATCAATTATTTTCCAATAAATTTAAAATATAAAAAATTTAAACAGTCAAAAGTTAGGCCGGACAACGCCGGCTTTTTCATCTAG
Organism: Nineta flava; assembly: GCA_963920215.1. Taxonomy (NCBI): domain Eukaryota; kingdom Metazoa; phylum Arthropoda; class Insecta; order Neuroptera; family Chrysopidae; genus Nineta; species Nineta flava. Next base: position 60,289,785 of record OY986045.1, on the reverse strand, counting down.
TTCATTATAATTTCTTTCACGGAAAAAAATCGCTTAGTCTAGGCGCATAGCTCATAGCTCCTAGTGTCGAATTTTTATTTAGTTTTTTTTTTTAACTATAAGATTTAAAAAATAAGATTTGTATATTTACTGATTTCACAAAAATATGTTTGTGGATTACCAAATTTTATAACCATCAAATAATTTAAAATCACTTGTCTCTTTCTTTCCAGCAACATCCGGCAATCCGTGGTATTGGTGGTACACCAACAATATTAAATGGTACAATATTAACAAGCAACCATACAACTACATCAACACCAGGATCAGGAACAAATGGAACTAGTGGATCACCCAATAATAATAATAATAATAATACTAACAATAATAATAGTGTATGTAATGGAAATGGTGGTATTAATGGTACAACAACACTACTACATCATAACCACAATAATACAACCACTGTACCGGCAACAGTTGTTCCAGTCAATGGCAATGGCATCATTAGTCCAAGTTCGGCTAATGGTATTATTGCACCAATTGCAATCAATGTCAATCAAGGTTTGTTTGTTTGTATGTTAGTTTAATACTCTTGTTTGTAATAAATTTACAATCTTTCATCTATCTATTGATTTATGACTTCTGAACGACTAGCGACGCGCTATGTCCACTCACACGATAGCACTCATTGCTAAAACACTATTCACACACTATCATCATCAAAATAAGAAGTCAGTAGTGTTCCTTCTACACCGGAGACAGTGGAGAGAGTTTATGGCGTGAGTTTGAATTGAAAAACATGACGCATTTATGTAAAATTTTAAAAATTATTTGCAGCCAAAGTATTTTTCCAATAAAATACTTTTTTTAATAAATGAAATAAATTAATTAGTTGAAGTAAGTGATAGTTCACCAGCAAAGTGGCCGAGCGGTCTAAGGCGTTGTGTCTGCGTAGTATGCCTACTTGGAAACTGGGAGATTCTGGGTCGAATCCCGACATCGGCAGTTTGTCAATTATTAAGAAAAAAAAAGGAGGCGGTTAATTGACAAACTGTCGGCGTTTGGACAAGAACAAAGTAACCGGCTATGCTTGAGAAGGTTTTCGGCAGTTTCCTTCACGAACTCCAGATGAATTTCGGCATAGTTCCTATCAGAGTCGGCTGCAGCTGCATATCCTACCAATTCCTAGTCTACACACAAAAATTTCTTCCACTTCACTCACATCCTCACATCCTTAGGCATCACAATGGACCTTATGGTCGAAGCGTAGCCCGTCCAGGGCAGCCTCTACAACCTATCTATCTCAGTCTACTCATATAATTGATGTGTGTTCTGAGCTGAAACTTTTTAACACGATTACTACAACTACCCAATAATATGACTCTTGACTGTAAGCGAGGTACATTCAGGTCAAAATAGTATAGTCTACAATCTCAGCGGGTTTTTTAAACCTTTGACCTTAATCAAAACTTTTAACCAACGTGGGATCGATGAGACCTTTGTCAATTTTCATTTCCATAATTTATAGTCTGTACGATGTTTCAGTTTTATGCGAGTTTGTCAGAAGCGAGTTTAACTATTTTATGTCTATTTTTCCAAACACAAAGTTATGATAGTAAATTCTACAACTTCCAGTATAAATTTATGGATTCAATGATATATAATATTTCCTTCAAAGAACACAAAAAATTCTCAATTTATTCGCTTCGTTGATGGTTAAATATAAAATCGAAAATTTTCCTATATTTAACGACTGTAGTAAAAAGAAAAAAGTTTGATGAAAAATTGAAAATATGATTTTATTTAATTGGATCATTAAAATAAAATTCAATTGATATTTTATACAACCGCGCGACAACACAACATCTAGCAAAATATGTACACGACGTATAGAAATAAAATAATAAGGTAAAATAAACATTCATTTAGAACATTCTACCTAGAAACTGACAAATAACGTAAATTGACAAATAACGTAAAGTTTAATTTTAGTTGAGAATAGTTTACTCACTAAATGAATATATATACCGTGTGTGTTGGAAAGCTTTTTCAATAGAGAATCAATGTTAAATATTATTTATTACTGGCTGGCCGTATGGTTACTGTGTAAAGTCAGTAAGTACACATGTAATGAGAGTCATCTCAAACATACAAACATCTGGGGTATACTGTATGCGTATGCTTGCTTGTTTGTCATTTAAGAGTGGGGATTTTGTGATTCACATACTAAAGTTAAGAATTCAATCAACATATTTAACCCACTCTCATTACATGTGTACTGACTGACTTCATACAGTAACCACACGAAACGCCAGTAATAAATAATATTTAACATTGATTCTCTATTGAAAAAGCTTGCCAGCACATACGGTATATATATATATATATATATATATATATATATATATATATATATATATATATATATATATATTAGAACTAGAGTCTCATATTTACCAAAAAATTAAAATTATCTGTTTGCGTTGTTGGGAATAGAAGAGAGGATTCCAAGTAGATCTGAAATCCTAATCTTTTAGTCGGAGAGCTGGCGACAAAAATCGGCAAATGTTTTGTAATGGCCCATAATTCAATATAATTAAGTATTGAGGGTGTACATGAGTCAGCACCCACTCACAAGGTCAGATAGTGGAATCCGTTATTGAAATAAATAAATGATTAAATATTATTATCTAAATAGAATATACAGGATGTTTTAAGAAAGTAACTTTGAGGGTGTTAAGTATGGGTGTATACATTTCGGGCGCTTACACGCTTTCAGCACCATCAGGCGTTGTTTTTAGTGTTCAACTTGACACTGTGTATGCTAACAAAATGGACTAATGGTTGAGTTCAACGATAGACAGACACTACGCTCACAGGCGCTTTATCCATCGAAGTAGGGTACCACCCAAAACGAATACTGTGTAAGCGTTTGTTTATTTATCTGTCATGTGTACTAGGGGTTTTTTTTTAGTGTATATGATTTTTTTTTGGGTGGTCCTTCAGTTCCAAAAGACCAATGAATTGCCGGTTATGAATATTTGTCAAATTATTGAAATTCAAATAATTATTAATAATTTGGATACGGTCACACCTTATTGTTTACATTTATTGAGCTTTTGGAATTACAGTACCGTCCAAACCAAAATATAGGTGCCATTTTTCTGCACGACTTTTGATAGTCGATTGTACGATCCTGTACAATCTAGAATAATACTAGTATATAAAATAATAATACTGTCATACAATACAATATATATTAATCGTGCAATATTATATATTTATATCTACATATATATCCATTCAGGTGGTAATGTAATGGTTTTTGGTTTTGAAATATGACAATGGTTTTAATCAATTGAATGCTATAGTTCTCCATATATTACAGTATATTTCATCACTTCTCTTTGCTTGCACTCATCATCAATAATATAATCAAATTTTTGAATAATATATGAATTAAATTGTATTGAATCAATGAGGTATACTATATATTACGTTCCAAGCCCAATATTGTACAGATCGGGATTTGTACAGACAATTTTGTACCAAGTCCGATCTGTACAGGTAATTTTTTATACCCAGTATATTTGTAAATATACATAGTATATTAAGTTTAGTTCCGACTTTGTAACGCTTGAAAATATTGATCGCAGAAAAAAAATTGGTTATAGGTGTTTATAAAATTATCTAATTAGTCCATTTCCGCATGTCCGTTCGTCTGTCCGTGAACCCGATAACTAAAAAACGAAAAGGGATAAAGAGCTGAAAATTTGTTTATGTATTCTAGAGCAAAAAAATAAGGTCAAGTTCGTTAATGGACAAAAACGGAACGTGTTTCCCCCCGCCAGGGGGAAAAACTTATATCTTTGAAACCGTAAGAGAGAGAAAAACATTTTTTGACAAAAAATCTGTTTTTCTTTAAAATAAACAACTTTTGTATGAAAAATTTTTTCATAAACTAAATAGTTTTCTCATAATTTGTTCCCATAGTTGAAAATGAGAAATACAATTGATAGGTGAACGAGGGCATGCACTTTTATACCCAGTATATTTGTAAATATACAAGATATATTAAGTTTAGTCCCGATTTGTCAACGCTTGAAAACATTGATCGAAGGAAAAAAATTCATATCTTATAAACTTTGAATTTTATGAATTGTTCAAACATTGATATACAAACTCAGAATATACTGGGTATTCAAACAATTAACTCAGTTAGTTGTTATTCGTTATTTGTTTTTAAATAAAACCGAAATAGTGCATGATAAAGTATACATAAAATTTCACATTTCGAAACAGTATTTCGGTTTGATTTAATAAAATGACCTATACTGATCGGACTTGGTACAAAATTGTCTGTACAATATTCGGACTTGGTACGTAACATATAACATACATCAGTTTTGTATAGAATTAATATTTTAGATTATTTTATAATAACGATACCCAATCAATGATAAAATGGTGGGTAGATCTTTTGTTTAAAATTATTCAATAACATTTTTATTACAAATTATTTTTTTTGTAATTGAAATTAAATAACAAATCTATGTACGAATTTATTGACGAGTTTATTCACATTTTTAAACCTTCTAGACAGTGCCGTAACTAACTTTTTATGCGCCCGGTGTGAGCTTCTATAACTGCGCCCTTGGAAAATTTTCTAATCTTACCCGGTTCTGACAATAAAATGGATTATGTTTATAAAAATAAATCTATCATTTAAAAAATTCGTTACGCAGGAGCTGCTTCAACTTAGCGAATTTCCTTAGAATACATAAATAACTCTCTAGCGGTCACAATTTTAGTCTGATCAAAATGAAATGTCGTATATGATTTTAGTATTTTCAAGTCCAATTTTATTAGTAAATGACATACGTCGAAATGAATGGGGGGGGGGGGGTATAAAGAAAGAAGAAAACATAAAATATAAAATATCTCTCTTAATATTAGAACAATCGAAAAAAGCGTAAGAAATAAAGTTGTAGAAAATTATATTTGCTACAATTTATCACCTTATCATTTTTGCTCAAACTCTAATGTGTACAGAGATATTAAGGAATTTAATTTTCAATCTTAAACCGTCAATATTTCTGTAAATATTAGTGTAACAGAAAAAACGATAAGAAACAAAATTACAGTAAAACTTAGTACCTACAACTTTACTTCTTACAAATTTTTCGATTTTTCAAATATTAAGGGAGATATGTCAATTTTTGTGTTTCCCCCTTCCTCTAAACCCCCCTTTCCCCTTGTCCGATTTTACCCATTAAGGAACTTGACCGTAGGATCGTTGGATATTTGAAGAAATTTTTCCGAAATTTTGACTTCGGTACGGGACCAATAGCTCTATTTCCTTTCAGGAAATTCGCTAAAAACTACATTTTTGTATACTTAATTATGAGCACTTGGTACATTCGATTTTTCTAATTCGTTTTACACACTCGTGGACTTTCGATTGACATGACCAGTAAAATGTTTTGCATTTAGTAAAATAGAGATCAATTTTAAATCCTCTTTGTTTTACATATCATTAAAGAGGCCATTTCAAATTTATTGGCAATATATGAAGCTAAAGAGGTATTTTCAAAAAAAATTTCGACTAAAATTTATTTGAGTCGATCAACACTATTTAATATTTTTAACACGTTTTAGTGAACATATTACGAATGTCCTATCGACTATACGTAATATATGTTAACATACTTTACCGTTTAGATATGTATATATAGATAGATAGGTATATGAAATGAAATATGGTCAACCCAATATGTTTATTGGCATACCTTTATTCTCCTATTTTTATGGATTACACATTATCGAAAGTGTACGAGGTGGTATTTTAGGTATACATTATAATAATATATCAAGTTTACGCACACGTTAGCGGAGTATTAAGTCTTTAAATTTCTTTCACGTGAATATAATACGGATATATAAAGTTAAAATTATCATCATAATTGAATTTAAAAAAGCTTGGCAGAACTTTCTACAACTTTAGAAAAATACAAATCTTTCCAGTCAAGATCTCTAATTAGTTAGAATGTAAATAAACAGTGAAATGAAATATGGCAATGAATTTATTGTCTTTAATAACCTTTCTACTGTTGGTGTTTGTTCCTTAGGACTACTACATCTGGGTGGGAATAATTAGTTAGGCTCAACTATGATAGGTTCATAAAATATATATAAAAAATTAGTATTTTGTTAATGAAACACTTTTTTTTAATGAAAAATATAACTAATGTAGCCTGATTAAAGTCGCCATTTTGGAATATGACGTCATGAGTAACTCTACCAATAGAAAACGTGTAATTCCGAGAAATAGATATCGAGTTAACAGATAAAAAACCCGATTTCAGCTTTTTTCCCAGAGTTAAGTTGTACCATTAAAAATTGGAAATAGTTTTAAAAATATCATAGTTCATACCCCTTCTCGAAGAGTGAAAGAGTAATTTCTCCAAATATGGCTGTCAAAAAAGTCCAATTACAATAGAATATCTCGAAAATAATACATTGAAATGAAAACTGAAACATCACGTGTCAATAGAAAACAAATCTGTAATAAACTAGTGAAAATACCAATTAACTGAGTTAATTGTTTAAATACCCGGTATATACTGAACTCAATGATTATCAATGCGTGAACTATTTACTTTACTTTTTTTAAATACTGAGCAGAGTATAAAATGTATTAAGAGTAATTAGAGCTATAATTGTGGTAAAACTATTCAACAAAAGTTGTTTATTTTTAGAAAAGGAACATTTTTGACTCAAACTTTTCTTCTATCTCTTATTGTTTTATAGGAGGAGATTCATCTCTCTATCGGGAGAGGGAAGTTTTATTCAAAAAGATTTCTCTCTCTATCGGGAAAGCGCATGAACCGATTTTATCTATTCAGCAGCTCCGGATCATTTTTCGCTCTACACCAACACATTTTCAGCTCGTTATCTATCTTCGTTTTTGAGTTATATTGTTTATAGACAGACGGATAGACAGGCAGATAAGCGGATATACGGACTAATTAGGTCATTTTATAAACATCTGGACCAAAAAATTTTCCGTTATAAAGTCGAAACTAAACTTATTATAGCCTTGTGCACATTATATTTAATCACGCTAGGCTAACGTTTGACTAAACACAGCAATAGTATCATTATAAATACGTCAGATGAAAATGCTATGCACGATAATGCTATAATATTATACGCTACAAAAATTATATATACCTACCTTTATTCGCACCATACAGGTATCTATCTATACATACATATTCGATATAAATAAAATGATACGCTTAGTAAAGCTTGAGGTATGCGTTGATTATTATTTAAAGTCAAGTCATTTACTACAGGAAGACAGGAAGCTTTTATTAGTTTAAACATAAATATTTAATATATCCTTATACGTTCAAGATAAAATTTATGGAAAATAGTTTATAGGAATTTTCCTATTAATTTTATATAACGAAACACACTGGAAATTTGTTAACAACCCCAATCACTCATCTATTGAAGTGAATTTTTGCATTTACGTCATCAAAAATATCCACATAAACAAGGAAATTAAAATGATATTACTCAACTATTGGTATTTATTGGTATTTATTATTATTTTATTAGCGTAACTTTACTAAGGCATATGTAACTATAACAGTTGAGCCTGACTACTCTGTTTCTAATTATTGGCACCAGATGTCATAGTCCTAAGGAATAAACACCAACAGTTGTAATTCATTAATGAACTCCCAAATTTGGCCAGATTTTATTCCAGATTGTCATACTTTTACTTTAGAATAATTTAATTTACTTAAGGTAGATTTTCTTAGAACACTAAGAAAAGATTAGAAATATGAAAATTGGTGTTTAGGCTTCTACTTATAAATTGGGCACACGGCTAGTAAATAATATATTTCTCAGAAGAATAATCACGATTACCGAATTCAGGCTGATGAAGACTATTTTGTAGTCGAAATACATAGATAGATAGATTGTAGAGGCTGCCCTGGACGGGATACACTTCGACCATAATGTCCATTGTGATGCCTAAGGATGTGTGGATGTAATTGAAGTGGAAGGAATTTTTGTGTCTAGACTAGGAATCGGTAGGATATGCGGCTGCAGCCGACTATGATAGGAACTATGCCAATATTCATCTGAAGTTCGTGAAGGAAACTGCAGAAAACCTTCTCAAGCATAGCCGGTTACTTCATTTTTGTCCAAACGCCGACAGTTTATTCAATTAACCGCTCCCCTTTTTTTTTCTTAATAATCGACAAACTGCCGATGTCGGGATTCGAACCCATAACCTCCCAGTTTCCAAGTAGGCATACTGCGTAGACATAACGCCTTAGACCGCTCGGATCTGTGGAAATTATATCAAATTAAAAGTTTTACTCACCATTACTAAAATTTGTTTGCAAATATTTGACCACCATTAAATTGTATTACTTGATCAAATAAACGAGTAAAAAGTATGACCTGATTTTCCTTGAATTTTTTCCTCGAATATAAATGTATAAAATTTTAAAGTAATAATCGTTAAAATTCCCTCTTCAACTACAATAAAAGATATATTACATGGTCATTATTGGCGACGAGGTCCAACATTGTAGATAATACGATGTTAAAAATTCTTGTACATGAGATACCGATAAAGATGATTATCGTCAGACACCAAGTATTACATTACGTATCTATATGATGATTATTATTATGATTATTATTATTATTATTATTACAGGTGGTGTTATTGGTCGTAAAAGACCGTTAATGGTTGGTGGTACACGTACATCGATGACACCAACAAAACGGACAGTTATGTCATTATTAGCAAGAGCTCGTGCTGCACAAGCTAAACAATTACCAGCGACATTCCAACGAGCAGCAGCTGCTGGTACTGAGTAAGTTTTATTTTAGACAATTTATTTTATTCTATTTTTTTTTTGTGTTTTTTTTTTACAATAAATTTTTTATTGTCTTTTTTTTTCGACTTCTATATACAGGCAGGATCGTACCGATCAGGGTCTTGGAGATCGCGGTGCAAAAATTTTCGTTGGTAATTCCTGTTGAAAATTGTCTTCAAACAATGTTTTGAGTCCGTGACATTTGAAAACATAAACGTTCATGTCATATTTATTGTGAGTAATGTGATTGGTTGACAAACTAGAATGGATATCTTCGTTTTTTGCAGTTTCTTTCACGAACTCCAGATGAATATCGGCATAGTTTCTATCATAGTCGGCTGCAGCCGCATATCCTGCCAATTCCTTGTCTACACACAAATTCTTTCCACTACACTCACATCCTCACATTCTTAGGCATCACAATGGACCTTATGGTCGAAGTGTAGCCCGTCCAGGGCAGCCTCTACAATCTGGAGGTTGCGGTGCAATAATTTTCATGGGCAATTTCTATTGAAAATTACCTTCAAAGAAAGTTTTGAGTCCGTGACATTTGAAAACATAAACGTTAATGTCATATTTATTGTGAGCAATGTGATTGGTTCACAAACACGAATGGAATCGTCTATCTTAACAATGCCGATGATTGTCGACAGTCACATAGTCGATCGTTACAAATAACGTGACAATGTATAATCTGAAATTTCATTTTACTCACCATATAAAATCTTGATTGTTATCCATCCATAAAAGAAGTTTTTATCTCGAATTAGTATGTTAATTTTTAAGTGAAGCTTTTTGATCCCCTCATGGATGCGGGCCCCGGTACTCGCACCGCCTGCACAAGCTTCGTTACGGGTCTAGACCATTACCTAATATACGCAAAACAGTTTGTACAACTGCTTTGATATCCGGAATCTTCTCCAGTAAACTAACTTTTTATCCGTGTGATCTAGGTGAATGTACATCGGTATTCAGAGATCTACGGCCGAGATCTCCTTGGTTAAAAAAGCTTTTTTTAACCTTAGAATAGAGTAGAATAGAGTTTCTTTTCTACTATATCTGTATATAGAGGTCATGTGTATGGTTTGGCACCAGATTTTTTTATAATATATTTTTCGTTGTGTTTTTTTAAAGTCATTATATACACCGGTTATTTTATTGACGACATTATTCTATGCCATGCTTTGTTTGAATGGAGATAGGACGTTTTTTTTTTTTTATCTAAACCGATTATAGATATTTTTCGATAAACGACACGTATAAGCATTTTTCTGTACGGTATTTTATTTTACCTTTTTTTTTGTCATTTTCTAGTTTATTCTAATCGAGTATTTAATATCTCGTACTATGCATACGGTTATCTATTCATAAAGATTATATCAAAAACCAGGTGCCGATTAGGCGGGAAGACCATGAATATACCTAGAATTTACTTTTCCTTAAACTGTTTTTTAACAATGCAATGAGCATTCATTATTTTCGATCGGAAAAACTCAATTTGACAAAGTGTCACACAAACTTTTGCATCGGAAAGTTTTCAAACGGTGCGTTTACTATTTATTTTTACTATTACAATTTATATATTTTTAAAGGAACAGTTTTGTCTTTAAATTTTTGTTCTATCTCTTACAAAGATGGAATTTCCTCTCCTGGCGGGGAAAGCCTACTCCGGTTTTGCCCATTGTCAAGCTCGGATTTACTTTTTAGCTCTAAACGCACACATATAACAGACAGACAGACGGATATGCAGAAATAAACTAGGTCATTTTGTGAACACCTATACCAAACATTAAAATTTAAAATTTGATTTTACGTTTGTCTCAGACAAAATTTGCGATAAATTTTACAGTTTTTGAGATAATTGTAAATCCTTCCTTTTCAATATTTGGAAAGAATGAAAATTTTTAAACAGTAAACTGTTTATTAATATTTGATGATAGAAATCAAAAACAAAAACAATCATCCAAATTCATTCAATATTGGTAAAGTTACTCATGACATCATATTCCAAAATGGTGGCTTTAGTCAGGCTACATTTAAACAATTAGTTATATTTTTCTTTAAAATATGATTTTCATTAATAAAAGAATAATTTTTTGTTTATTTTATTAACGTAACCCTGAATTAGCGTATATGTAACTATTGAGCTGGACTACTCTGTTTCTAATTATTGCCGACAGATGTCATAGTCTAAAGGAACAAACACCAATAACTGGTTTCCTAGATTAAAAACCTAATTGTACCCAAATAATCACTTCCAAAATATTTCTCAGATAATTTTTGTATGAATTCATTTGTTTCAGAAGAACCACAACAACATTGGTCCCATTATTATCAGAGGAGTATATAACAAACGCGGTAAATTTAAATATAGTATGAATTATCTTGTTAATCTTTTTAATTATTTTTACAATACTAAACGAATATTATAATAATAATAATTATATGAATAATATCAATAATAAAAAAAAATAATGAGAATTTTAATTAAATAAATAAAGAAGAAGAAAAAGAAATGAAAAAAACAAACAAACACACACACACACACAAATATATATTATAAAATAATAAATAAATAAATACATATTTTTTGTTAAATTAATTAAATTAATTATTTATATGGAGATATTTATATAGTCAATAATATCACTGGAAAAAAAAAACACAAAATATTTGTAATATTTATGTTATACAGCGAAAAATGTTATGAAAAAAAAAGCCAAAGAAATGTTTATATTTAAAACAATATGTTCTGTTTTTTAAATGAATTTTGTTATTAGAAAAAATATTAGTTTGTTAAATATTTATTAAAACTCTGTGTTCTATTAAAATAAGGACTATGATAGTAAATAAACCTGACGTATTCACTCCCCCCTAAAGTTTAACCCTTCGATGTATAAAATAATCATTTACTAGCACAAAAGTATGAATCTTTTGAACTCGCTCGTAAAATTAATGCTTTTTTAAGCGTAATTGCATTTTGATTAAGTAAAGATTCATTAAAGAAAGAAATAAATTCGTATTGGGATCTCTGACAGAGGGCGGAGCTTAATATTTCAACCAACTAGCAGTAGTTACTAAGTTGTTCATCAGAGAGCGACTACGAAACTTGTTCGCCAAAATGTATGCCACAGGGTTTTGAAACAGGAAACCGCATCGACCTGCTATCTCTAGTTAATAATTTACCCACAAGATAGCATATTTAAATGCTAGAATTCCCAATAGTGTAATAAATAATATATATTCATATGACATGAGTAAAATATCAATAAACAATGGTTGCAAAAAAGAATAAAGATAACTTCTTTTAATTATTTGCATTATGAAAAATTTGTTTTTTTAGTGTCCTCTTTTTTAAGGAACTTGGAATTCTTTTTATACACCGAAGGGATAATTTAACACTCCTCCTCAAATGATATACTGGTTGAAAACGGTGAATTTTACAGAATATCTTTTACCTATTTATATCTGTTCTAAATTTTAGATCGATTATGAAATGTAACTTTCAGAATTTCCATACGAAAACTCTTCGAAATTACCTTGAAGTAAGGCTCAGAAAATCGCGATTGGTGATGATATATTAAAATCATTCCAAAATTCAAAAATTACTGCAAAATTCACCTACTAAACATTTTGAATTGAATTATTAATAGCACTGACTAAAATTTAAAATATAACTAATTTATAAAAGAACAAGATTGTGGCTAAGTGCGAGAAAAGCTTCTAGATCGTTGTTTATAATTTGAGACTCTAGCGTGAGTCACTTAGTATTCCTAGTTGACGCGAGTCGACTTTTGAGTCACTTAGTATTCCTTTGTGAGTCACTTAGTATTCCTATTTTAGGAATTCCAAGGACTGCATGTAAACAGATGATCAACGAGTGATCAAATTCTAAACACCGTGATCACTGGGAAAAAGTACCGCGGCAAGAGCTCGGGAAGGTACTGCTTCAGAGTGCAACTGCGGAGGCTATCTCTCGATGCACTGAGGCTGAACAGGATGCAACTGTGGAGAGTTACCGGATTCATTACCGGGCATTATCCCCTGCGGAAGCATATGCACACAATGGGGCTCCATAACGGGTCCATTATGTGCAGATTGTGTGGCGAGGAGGAAGAAACATCCAGCCATATAATCTTTGACTGCGAACCTCTGGGTTACAGCAGATACAGGGTATTCGGTGCATCTCACCGCGAATATATAAACCTTCGAGAGGACCTGATAAGCAAGCTCCAAGCTATTGCCAACATTTGGGAGAAGCGAATCTCGTCAGACTAAAGTAGAAGGAGGAGCACAATGGGCCATAAGGTCGAAGTGCGATAGTTTTTTACCCCGATATAAATCAATCAATCAATCATCTCGATCTCCGTGTGACCAGATCTTTATTCTCCACTTTTTAATGATTATTTATTTTAAGGGTATCTGACAACGCTTTCACTTGAAGTTTATATTATTTCAAATAAAACAAAACTTCAAATAAAATTATCACAGCATCACTCCGTGACTCCAGGCTCTTTAATTATCTACAGCGATCCCAAGATTCTACCCACAATCATCAAACGAAACTAATTAATACTTAAATATATATTTTTTTGTATTCTTTCAAATTAAGGATAAAGCACACAATTAAGAATTTTATTTTTTACTTTTTAAATAGGAATTATTAACATTGTACGAAACAAAAAAAAAACAATTCGGTAATGAAAGTAGGTACTACACTCATTTTCATTTTCACAAAAGAAAGCAGCAGAAGAAAAAAAGGACCAAAAATATAACAGAAACAAAACAAAATGAAAAAAGATAATTAAATTGAGAAAAATTATTATTTGAATGACTAATAAAGAAATAATAATTATTTGTGCAAAATATTTATATATAATAAATGCGAGAAAAGAAAAAAAAAATATTTAATAATAATAATTTGAAACAATTTTCTTCTTTCAACAAAATAAAATGATTTCTCTCATGACAAAGAAAAATTAAGAAAAATATTTATTACAAATGATTAAAGAGTAAAATAAAATTTAATAAATAAACCACAAACAGTGTGGTTCTTAAATGCGTACCAAAAATCTAGAATGTATTTTCGGGAAGAGATCACAGAAAAAAATCAAAATTGTAAATTGGTTCTATTGGCATCGAAATTTTTTGGCATGTTATACAGGAAGATAAAACTAAAGACTATTGTTATTAAATCAACTTTTTCAGGATATTAATAAAAACACAATTTTATTGTCCTTAATGTAAAACTTGGCAACAGGCAATACAATTTTAGGACCCGACGTAAAATGCTACGTAAAACAACACTTTTATGTCCAAAAAACAACGAAAAATATACGAAACCTTGAGAACCAAACAGTTTACCCAACTGTTTAAACCAAACATGAAGTGTTGCACATTTGTCAGGTTTTTTTTTTCAATAAAAATAATAATGAAAATGTGAAAACGAATTTTTGACGTATTTTACAAATTTTACGCTTCTTTTAACGTTGCGTACTTCGGAAAATCGGAATACTTATGGAATCACCTAGGTGTCTATCGGTTTATCTATCACAGACGTTTTTCTCAGAAGCTATTTCCCATAAATGAGTTTTAAAATTCGAATTTTTTAAGGGATTTGTTTTAGGGGTTGAAACGAAACATCAATTAAAAGCATTTTAAAGGGGTATCAATTAAAAGCTTTTTAAAGTCCCGCGTTTCAAAAATGTACAATTCAGTGTTTAACATTTTCCTGAACAAAACACTTCGAAATTGCTGTCCTTCAGCGTATCTTCAAAAGTACTGATGGAAAAAATTTCAATAAAATTACGAATAAAGATAGTAAGGGATAGATTGAAGGATAATTTTGAGAAGTCTTCAAAAATTCAAATTATTATAAACAATATCGTTGTTTTTTAGTTTAGTGTATTGCGGGTTGCCTATATGAACAAAAGGTTAAAAAAATTATGCGATACTAAGCATTTATAATTTTTTCTTGTGTAAGCATAGCATAGCATTTGATAGAATCCTTCACCAAATATACACCGTAGGAAGTATATAAGGGGATGTTAAAACATAAGAAACTCCTCAATTTCCTCACTTCAGCTCTGTTGAACTGTATCAAACTGTGTTTAAAATATGGAAAACACTCTTAACCCGCTAAAAATTGATAAAGTCATTTCTATGATTTTTTAACCGTACTTAAGGACCACCATTTTCTACACAATTAATTTATCAAAAAAAAAACAAGCAAATTGTTAATATTAGGTACAATGTTTGATTGAACATGCTCTATAATCTTAAAAGAGCGCCAAATTTAAATAATAAATATAACAATATATATATATAGTAATATATAATATATTATATAATATAATTGTAATTCTTAATGCTAAAAAAAAAAGAAAATTAATTGTTTTTAATTACTAAACCCATAATATGAAAATGTTTTTAATATAAAAAATTTTATATTAACACAAAACAAGACTAATTTTTTCACAAACACACACACACATGCCAACTATTTTTGGAATTACATGGAAAAAAATTACACTTTTTTGGAATAAATTAAATTTTGAAAAACACATACATGTATAGGTATAACATATCTTATAAACATAATATTGTGGATCAATCATTTTAGGCGAAGACATGCTGGGACTACTTATAAACTCAAGAATTCAAGGTCAATAGTCCAAGAAATTCTGTTTTAGCAAAATATCTCATTTTTACTAGTCGCATGCTAATTTCAGTTTAAGAATCATTTTTGATTAAAAAATTATCTACACAACGGTTGGGTATTTAACGCATGATCAATTGTTTTCAAATAAAACATCTGCCAAGAATCGAATCCTTTGACCACGGATTTCTTAGCATTTAATGTAGGTATAGGAAGTAACCTATTCACCAGTAATATGTATCAAATGATATTCTGACTTCGTATGTACACTCCTTTTTACACGTGTAAGTTTTGATGAAAGTTTTCAATCGCATTAAAAATAGTTGATGTATCAAAAATTACATACCCATAACAAGAAAGAAGATTTCACACTTGCGCAAACAGTGTACTAAGTTTTATGTAAAATTGCAGCATCAAAATAGAAGCCATCTCTATTTCACTTGGTAGCTTGAAAAATGCTGCTACTAAACATGTTATATTGTGGAGTAAATACACGCCTTGAATTAAAAGTACAGACCTTGTTTCCTCGAAAACTATTGATCATTCTCAAACTTTATGAATCACCCTTTTCGAAGGTAATTTTCGAATAAACATTTTTTTAGAATCAATAGAAAGCGAATATATCTATACAAAAAACTGATTATTCGAAACTCTGACCTTGAACAATTCGCCGAGCATACAAAATTTTTAATGAACTTTCTGTAGTACGTTGCCATTAAATTCTAAAATGATTGGACTAATGTACTAATTCAATTAATTGTTTTTAATAAATAATAATTACTTAATAATAAAAGCAGTAATTTTTTGTGCCAAATGTTTTATAAAGAAAATAATTTCTGTCATTAATAATAATATTAATATTAACAAAAAAAAAATTAAAGCAAAACATGTCCAAATGTGTCATAAAATAAAATGTTATAAGTACTTAAAAATAATCGATAAATATTTAATAAAATTTAAGAATCTTGACTTAAATGTAAAAATAGAACATTCTTTTATTTGAATGGATATTTCTTTTAATATTACTTTTAAATCTAACTGATCGAAGATTTGACGACTCAATCGAAAAAATGATTCGTCACATAGATAAGTTTCTACTTAATTTAAAAAGAACTTGCACGATATGTTTTAAAAGAATTTATTTTCATCAATGATTTTTATCAATTTTTACAGCAAAATTTTGAAATAGGATGAAATATAATAAAAACCAATGCATATAAAAAAAAATTTACAACCAATAAAATAATATAATACTACTTAATATTTACGACTATTGAATAGACTAATTTTTGTACAAAGTCAATTATTTTTGAGAAGGCCTATAATAGCCTATTTAAGTCAATCGTTCAAGTAGCACAAAACGAATAGACTCCTATTTCATGTTATTTCAATAATTCAAATGTACCTTTCAAGAAACCCATTTAAGACAATCAATTTCTTTCAAATTATTTTTATTTTAACCCAAAAATTAAAAGAAATATCCATTTCAAATTAAAAATATTAAGAGGTATGAATGATTTTATAATTTAAAAAAGAAAAGAAATACTTATTTAATAAAAATAGTAATTAAAATGCCAAATACTTTCCACAACAAATGTCTCTAAGTTAATTAAGAATTAATTCACAAAAATACAAAAAGAAAAACCTTAAAAGAAATTTTTAAGAAACACAAAATATATGCACCATACGTACTAATTAATATATTTCTAAAAGAAAATTTATATAAATAAATATAATATATGAATAAAATATTATATCTAAAAAATATATTAAAATGTGTTAAAAAATAATTGAAATTTATATTTAATTATATTTGATATTTTTAAAACTAAAAAACAAAAAATTAAAAATATTTATAAGTTTGTAAGAGTAAAGACAGATGGCACACTTTTAATTTGTATCTGGGATAGTAGATTTAGTTATAAGACTGTGCATGAAGAGGGCAGCACTATTGATGATATGCGCGCTGCTTGTGTCAATTACTTAATTTATCTAACGATATCTGTACTATCGGTTTTAAGTGAATACTTAAAAGTAATTACTTTTAAAATATGAAGTTTGGATGTATTCGTTTTGGGCGCTATGCACAATATAAGCTTTCAAAAGCTTGAATATGACAAACGTCAATAAATTACGCTTATAAGAATGAGCGCTGAAAGCGTGTAAGAGCCCAAAACGAACACACCCTCTAAGTGGCCATAACTTGTAAGGTTGTGACTCTTGAAAGAATAAATTTAAAAGAAAAATCCAAAAAAATTAAGGTAGCTCCTCACTGTAATATGAAATAATCATACTACAGTGAGGAAATAAACCAATTAAATAAAACTCATCAGTTTTAGTCTAATTCATACCGTTAGATGACACTACAATACAATGGCACAGTTTCTATAAAATCTCAGATGGAACAAACTGTGTTAATGCGTAATTGTAAAGAATGTAAATTGTAAATTAAATAATTATTAAATTTAAAAAGCGGAAGAAAAATTATATTTAAAAAATATCAAATATATATTAATATAGTAGACATGTTTTAAAAAGATAATATAAAATTTTATTCAAAAGCAAAAAACGATTCATATGGAACATTGCTTATTAATTACAATAGATAATAGTATAAATTCCGTCAAATATTGGGTAAAGTTCCTTATTGTAGTATTTACCCTCAATTATCCGGATTTGGGTTGTCCGTGCATAAAATACTTTTTTTTTTCTTATTCATTATCTCTTAATGATAATACGCATCTATTTGGCATGTTTATAAAACAAACGGTGAGATGGTGCGGTTGGATTTCGTCTGGGTTTGCTGTATAAAACAAAACATTCTTTGTGATGGCATTATTTTAAATATTATACATTTTTTAAATAGTTTGGATTATACGTATTTTTCAATTAAGCGCGCCCGTCTTCCCTACCATTAGCCTGGATAATCGAGAGAACACTGTACACCAAATTAAAAAAAAAAGGTTTGAGTCTGGGAGTCAGGCATGATGTGGAAACATAAATGGTAATTTCATATTTATTGTGAGCAATGTAATTGGTTCACAAACACGAATGGAGATATCTTTTGATAATTTATTGTCTGCTGTAATTATATGCAAATAATTTTCCTTCAATAAAAAAAATGGATCGAATTATACTTTTTAAAACATTCAAAATAACAAACCTAGATAGCTGAATTAAAAAATACGATAATGCATATGAAACTGACATAATTTAAAAACAAACAAAAATTTTCTAGATTGAATGAATTTATTATTATATCAAATTAACAAAGAAAAATAATATAAAGAGTAAATTTTAAATAATCTTAAAAGTTAAAATATTAATAAAAAATTGTATTGTGCTAATCAGTAAAGTTTTAAAATTAATTAATTCACTCTAAAATTAAAAACCGTTTAAGAATTAATAATAATAATGATAATTAATTAAATTGATAAATGTAATTATTGTGCCAGTTATATATGTATGTTTGTTTATATATTTGATGAAAAAAAAAACACTCCGTTATATTAAAAATTATTATATTGTACCTAAAAAAAAATAAATGTATTTATTCCTAACAATTAATATAAATAAAGTATCTGAATATTCGCACATTCATTGTTTTTCATTTACATTTTTTAAAAATACTTCCTTCAACCTTTTTACCGCACTAGCGTGCAAATTATAATTTGAAAAAATTGTTGATAAAAAATCTCTGGATTTCATAATATTTACTTTCACCTGAGTTTTTTTACATTTGTATATCAGATACGTCATATAAGTTGCCTACAAACATTTATACAATGGTAAGTAATAATAATACACTCCCGTTCATAAAAATTTAATCAGTAAGTCACATTCTAAGCTAGTTATTACTAAATATTTGTATAATATTACATACAGTAACATTTAGCATGCTACAATTGTTCAATTTTTATAAATGGGAGTGTACAAATGGAAGTCATGGGTCATCGAAACAAAATCTTTCACGAAGCTACAATATTTATAATGTACTATATTTTCGGAAAAGATTTTAGATTTTTAGATAAACGCAAAAAAACCGAAACTGTATTTAAATCCCTATAAAACTGAGGCCCAGTACAACAAACTAAAAGTACTTTTTTAGATTCATTTAAAAATCTAATTAAAGATATTTTCAAATATTAAGTTTCTAGCTTGACCTTTTTTTTTGAAATCTAATATTATTAAAGTTCATAAAGTGTTAAGTTCACTGACACTCCCAATAAGTTATGACGCAAGAACTAACTTACCTTTCCACATAACTAACAATTCTAAAAACATACCATCACAAATTATTCTTACTATGTGAACGTGAAGAAGTAATACTTTCATACGAGGTCATATAGATCTAATAGGGTCATAGACCTGCAATTCATTGTTTTTAATTTACTATTTGGAAATATACTTACCATCGAAGTTAATAAATATATTTCATTACGCAATATTTTATTAATAATAGATGTCTTTCCTTGATACTCTTATTTCTAAATTTCGCACGTTTTGTACGAAAATTGATCGACCCTGTCAAATTGATTGAAATTTAGAAATAAAATAGAAAGGAGAAAAATTGTATCAGAAATTAGTATGCAAAAGTTTTATACTATCTAGATATTTAATAGTCACAAAGGTCTAATCTGAGTGGTATACAATTTAACCCGGGGTCAAACTAAACTTAAAAGTATACAATTTTACACGAAATCGATGGTCGTAAAAATGATATGACAAGATATATTAAGTGTATTGCGTGCCATAATAATCATCACGCCACAGGAGTGGTAGATCGACCTATAATGCCCTGCCGCGGCAGTGTACGCACTTCCTTTCAAGGAGTTCGCTTTGACGGTATTCTTTTATGTAGAAGGGAATTTTGATAAGGCAAAAGTTGAGACGATCTGCGAAACCCTGTATATGAGAGGGACTCACACTTCTCTCGTCAGCTGGGCAAGATTAGAAAATAGACAGGTTATGGCAGAAGATAGAGACAACCGAATACATTTGGGGGAAGAATTAGTCTCCTCTGTGAACTAACCGAGATTTTATGCTCAAGCTATGTAGACGATGGGATAATTATAATCATTGGCCCAATTCTTAACGTCGTCTGTAACAGAATACAGATGGCGTGCAGGATCCTAGAAAACTAGTGTAGGGAGAGCAGTCTCTCTAAACCCAGCAAAAACGAATGATCCTGTTCACCCACAGGAGTAGGATTGAAGGTTATATACCACCACTGAGGTATAGAAGACTACTAGCACTAGTGCAAGAATTCAAGTACCTGGGGGGTGACATTAGATAACAAGCTTAGTTGAAGCCAAATCAACTATGACCTTATGGCAATGGCGCCAAGTGATAGGTAGGAACTGGGGTATCACACTTCAGGTCCTATAGCACATGCACGTCCGTACGAACCTGAAGGATCATACGCATTCCACTAATATAACATTTAGATAGCTCAGAGTCAGAGCATTGGTCTAGAATGCCAGAGATCGTGGGTTCGATTGTTGATGTCAAAGAATGTTATTGTAGCGGTCTCGCTACTAAAATTAAATATGCTTTCTTTTAGAAACCTTTGCATATCCACTGCCTACTCCCCCTGTTATTGCAGTAATTATTTATGTTTATTACCTTAGTAACTATCAACTATAGTAATAACTATCAGGTATGTAGCGGTCTCACTACTTTATCAAACGCTAGTCACTTCCGTTGGTATAAGATAACCGAAAGGCAACCAGGCAACTAACAATGGTTATAGACGCTAGTTTACAAAAAAAAAAAAAAGACAATTAAAAAACTATTTCTAATAAGATTCAATTCAATTTTCATTCTCTGGCATCGGAAAAGTTAGCCCCTATAATAATATTCCGCATACGTTTCAAATGAAACCAAATAAAAAAAAGGATATCTAATAAAATTACAACACATAATATTCGATATTTTCATTTATGTATATTTTTGCAGATAAAGATTTTCAGTATAACGTTTATCTTTTAGTAGAATCGGCATACATAATATTTTTTTTTTTGTTTAATTTTTAAATTTAAATAATTGAACTTCACTCTTTCGTTAAATATATATTTTATTATATATATATATATATATTCATTTTTAATTTTCTTTTAAATATTTCAACAATATTTTCTTTTATATGGTGTGTGTGTGTGTGGAAAGTTGTTCTCAACTTTCACAACAGCAGATTACAATACACATCTTTTTCACTGCATTTTACATTTTCAGCATTTTCAGTGTTGTTATTTTTTTTCATAATAAAAAGAGAAACATTCAGTAGAATAGAGTAGTTACACAATATTTTGGTAAAATGATTTTTTTTTTTTTTTGATGATAAAAAGCATTTATGAACAATTTTTTTTTACGTCGAAATACACTTTTCAGCAGAATATGAATTTTTAAAGCGTTGCAATTTATTTTTTCACTACATAAAAATAAAATTTGTAAGGAATAAATTTCATTATCACACGGCGGAGAGAGGCATTTCAAAATGAAATGCAAAAAAAAAACTAATATAATTGAAAACCCCAAAAAAAAAACCGGTTTTCGATTGACAAAACTTTTTATTTCTTTTGATTTCTTTTGTTTTCGAGACGATTAATTATCTACAATTCGGGCATAAAAAATTTACGCATTCGTTATTTACAATTTCATACATCCAGAGTTTTGATATAAATCAAAACCGAAATTCGAAATTGAAAAAAAGAAAGTATTTTCGATACATGTATGAATTCTACATTAAAACGTTGACATACTTTCTTTTCTATAAAAAAAATACTGTTTGTGGTAAATGCATCGTCATCTCCATCCATTTTTAACGTTTTTTTTTTTTTCCGTTTAGAAAAAAAATCGAAAGCATAATCAGTTTGATGTTTTCGCTTACCTTTCAACTAACACCACTCTCCTTCGTCTAAAGGAAAATTCATTAGTGAGAATTGAAATAAGAACGTAACGGAAAAGTCATGGTTTACTCGAAAAATATATAGTAAACTCAAACTAGAGAGTACATCCATATAAACAAACGAAATCGTGTGATTATAGCACATGGTGCAATATGATTGGTTCGATTGACAACTTGGACCTTCCAAATCTGAATTAATACAAGTCTCAGTTCATTCGTGAGTGAAACTGCTTCATTTTTGTGATCCATCATTTCGATTTGTTTGATTTTTATTGTTATATTTGTTCTAGTCAAAACAATATGAAAAAAAAACGAAAACGGATGGAACGAAGCCAGGATCTGTTTTAACGTATGTTCAGTGCATATATTTGTTATTGTCGATGGACCGTGAAGCTTGAGTTTACTATAGGTGCAATTAATATTGTCTATTCCTGAGAATTCTCACTATTATCTAAGAATCGTAATTAGTTTTTAGGGTTTTTCACACTTAGAAAATCAATTACCGAAAAGAAAGTTAAAAAAATAAGGAAGCTACAGTTGTTGTCACCAAGCACCCTTGTAAAAAAAAATAATATTATGAAATATTCTCGACGCATGAATGGATCACTTTTTCGATCGTTTTTTACAGTTAACACACATCAGCGGTAAAAAACAGTTTTGTGTTTTCTTGTATCTTGTTCCAATGGAATTTTCATGGGTGTAGAATAAAAGCATACGTGTTTATTCCTTGATGTTGTTAGCTGTACTTACTTGATTCATGGCAACGATTGATTGTTCATAATATTATCTCACCAAAAAATAATAAATTTTTGTAATGTATTTGTTTTTTTTTTTTAATATATAAATCAATAATTATCTAATAACATTTTTGTTTTCGATATATCCAATAATATGCGTTTAAGTATTTTTTTTTTCTCTATGTCTTTATAAAATAAATTTTACCGAGGCTG
This sequence comes from Nineta flava, assembly GCA_963920215.1. Lineage (NCBI taxonomy): Eukaryota > Metazoa > Arthropoda > Insecta > Neuroptera > Chrysopidae > Nineta > Nineta flava. Next base: position 60,266,379 of record OY986045.1, on the reverse strand, counting down.
ATATTTTGATTTTTTTTGCTTTGTTTTCATTAAATATCCAATCAAACAAACAAAAAAAATAAGTAAAATTTTGTGTGTGTTTTGATTTAACATTCTTGAGTTTTTCCCTGTTGATTGTTTTGTCTGAAACCAGGGGGTAATGGAATCTGATTTTGAAAATCTGTTGAATTTATCCAATTTTGACCAATTGCTGATGTGGTTGTACCAGTTTGTTGTGTATTAAAACCATTTGTTAAATGAGTTGTATATTGTCCATTGTGTTGTTGAAATATTGATGGATTAAAACATCCATTGGTACTGGCAGCAGCCGCTACCGCAGCAGCAACTGATGGTAATTGTGACATTTGTGACTGTTGTGTAAAATTATTTTGTAATGGTGTCGTTGTGAAATCAAGGCCTCGTAATGTGGACACACTATTATTTACAGTATTTGTTGCGGATAATTGTTGTAAATTTGAACCATACTGTTCCCTAATTGTACCCATATTTACTAATGGAAAATGGCGACTTGATGACACAATTGCTGGATCTAATGTTGTCCAATCATTACATACACCCAATCCTAAAAAAAAAACAATACATTAACCTCACACAATATCAAATCGGATAAATTTCAATTCGAATAATTACCTGAATTTTGAGCTAAATTTGGTGCTTGTGAATTTGATACGGGCCAACCATTAGACTGTTGAGAATTTATAGCGTTTTGATGCGGTGTGTTATTAGCTGTTTGTCCTAAACTCATAAACGGCAATATTTTGCTACCTACAATTAATACGAAAGATTGAAATTAATATCAATTGTGAGTTACAGTCATATTCAGAAAAAAGGGTCCACTAAAATGTAATTAGAATAAAATTATCATTAACAAGTAATTCTGCGAATGTAATGAAAAAATTAACCCATACGTCAGAATCATCTTTGGTGTAGCGGTAAGCACGCTGGGCTAGAAATCTAGAGATCTGAGGTTCGATTCGTGGTTGATTAGTTAATTTTTTCATATCAATATTTAATTAAAAATTAATATTTATGAGTATTATAGAACAGAACATATTTATATCAGTATTGGGATCTCTGGCAGGGGGCTGAGCTATATCAACCTACTTTCAGTAGTTACTAATTTGTTCACCAGAGTGCGATCATGAAACTTGTAGGCCAAAGAGTATGACATACTAGCTTTAGTTTACAATTGATCAACCAGAAAGCATTTCCAAGTGCTAAAGTTCCCAATAGGGAATATTTAAACTAGAAACTTCTATAACTCTTTGATCAAAGAATCATTTTCTACTACATATCTGAAATTCAAAGAATTAAACTAAAAGCTATTTTCGATAATATGAAGAATATTTTCTCAACTTTTATCTTTGAACTCGTTATTTATAATTTAGATAATGAAGTTTAAAAATAAAAGCTAACATTTTTGGAAGATTTAGTAGAACTCAAAGCTTGAAGTATTTGCTCTACGTAGGACCACTGTATAGTCATCACCTGAAAACGGTAGAAATTTGAAGCTCTAGGGAGCCAGATTTACATATCAAACTCAAAATATTTGAAAACTAATTAAATTGTAATTTGCCATATGGAAAAAAAATGGATATTGGATTTTGGGTTTGAAACTACAAAATCTTTTAACCATATGCCATATTACAATTTAATTAGTAAAAACTTTCCAAATTTTTGGGTTTGATACAAAAAACTGGCTACCTAGAAGTTCAAATTTTTACCGTTTTTTCACTAATGACTAGAGTGGTGCGCATAGCGAATATACTAACGAATGACTAGAATGAGTAGAGTTGTTCATTTTATATATAAATTGGATGTGGAGTGTTAATTTTTTAACGGGAATTTTTATTGTTACGTAATATTTAAACTTGTTAACATAACTTAAAATTTTAATATATTATCTCTTTCGTTTTTTACGTAATATTTAAACTTGTTAACATAACTTAAAATTTTAATCTATTATCTCTTTCGTTTTTTACAAACTAAGATGTGGACTATTGCTATGGCATGTATGAGAACCTTTATCAAAGCTAAAGCTTTCGCCTGTATCATTAATTTAATTAATGATTAAACTAACTATCCAATTATTCTCAAATCGGCGATTCGTTTCGTAGAAAATATATATAATATAAAGCTAGAAATACTTCGTTTGCAAAAAGATATGGTTAAAAATTCTTCTAATGACATTAGAAATAAGCTTTGTTTTTTAGATACTAAGTTGTATTTCTAAAACAAATTTTTTCAAAGCTTTAAAACATCTGTTAAAGCTCTATAATACCTATAAAGCCAAAAACGGTTACAGTAGGCAAGATCGACTTTTTCTAATAAGCCAGACTGGTCGGGAGAACGTCAACTTTATTTTTGGAATTCACTACAGGATGAATAGACGTTTGCCCCGTCCCCCTCCCTGGATAAAGAAAGACATGTCCACGTAAGATAACAATCCGGTATGCTTCTTTTGACACTACTGAGGTTGAAGAACAGGATTTTAATAAAAAGCAAAACAATAACTTTACCAACCGTATAAAGAACAGATATATGTACTATCGAACATAGGGCAGAGGCCGTAATTTTCACCAGCGGAAAAGCTGGTAGAATTAATAGAAGAATGATTCTGAAAATTTGCAGCTGCTGCGTAATGAATTTTTTCTCTCTTCAAAATGAATCAAAGAATCGTCCACGTCTACTTTGAACATTAAAAGTACGATAAAAATGACAACTTACCATGTGGTCGTGGTAATCCAATACCAAATGAATTCATATGACTAAATCCAGGTGGTGGTAAACGTGCACGATGCTGCTGTTGACTATTTAACATCTGTTCAGATTCCATTAATTCAGCTAACGCTTTCTGTGTTTCATGGAACGGATCAAAACCTAATTCATCTTCAACATTACGCTGTTGTTGTGTATTATTGACCGTAACACCATTATTTGACGACACATTATTTGTATTTGCTGATCCATTCACATTATTCATTAACATTTGTTGTGTTGTTTGTCCTGAGAATTGATTAAAACTACCCCCACCAACACCAACACCCATATTATTTGTGGTCGATGTTGATTGTTGACCCAATAAACGATTTATTGGATTATTAGCACCATTATTTAATAGATTTGTATGTTGTTGTTGTTGTTGCTGTTGTTGTTGCTGCTGTTGATTTGCTAATGTTGAACCAATAATTTGTTGAGCTATATTTTGTTGATTACCTATTAAACTAATATTATGTTGATCACCACTAATTAAATTATGTTGATTTTGAACTAAATTTATTTGATTTTGCAATAAAAAGTTCTGTTGATAACCACCCCCACCACCACCGTGATTTGTTAAAAAATTTGGTGGATGATTTAGATGATTTGTTGATTGTACTTGTAATAATGTATGTGGTGTTGTATTCTGCTGCTGTTGCTGTTGTTGATTCTGTTGATTTTTCATATTTAATAAAATCTGTTGTTCATTTAATCGCATTAAATTTTGATGTTGTAAATGTTCATTGATAAAATTATGTTGCCGTTCACTTGGATTAAATATATGATCCTGTGGTTGTGGTTGTTGCGGCTGCGGTGGCTGCTGGGATGTAAATGAATTTATGAAGTCTGGATGATGTTGATCTTTTAATGAATTTTTATGGAAATCAGCAAAGAATTTAAACATATGTTGATCTAAACCATTAATCACTGGTGGAATTTGTGATTTTAATGCAATACCTAAATCGTTCTGTTGATTCTGTTGCTGTTGTTGTTGTTGGGGTGGGGGTATATTCATGCTGTAAATTGGATTACGCATATCGGACGATGATGTAAACACTGAATTATTTATATGCGATGTTATTAAGTCTGTACTAGGATTTGTTGTGTAAAATGAGGAATCGGAATTATTTTGAGTTCCTAACGACACTATAACACTGTTACCACCATATTGACTAACAACGACACCATCTTGTACAACACGATCACCACTACCGGATGGTGATGAACCAGGACTATCATCGGCACCAGAATGTTGACTAACTGTTGTGGAAAATTCTTTTTGATGTTTTGTTGCAAAACCAAAGGCTGCTTCCCAATCTTCGGTTGAATTAATATCGGGTAAACTGTCATTTAATATATTGGAATTTTGTTGTTCGTAATTGCTACCGCCCGTTGCTGATTGATGTTGATCACCATCGGCTATTAATTTTTGGAACGTATTTGGACTAAAGAAACTTGTGTTATCTTCATATAATGTCATTTTATTTAAATTTTGTGCTAGTGGGCTTGAATTTGTTGAACGATCTGTATCATCACTAGTTGTGGTATCGATCTCTTGTGTGAGTTCTTTTGTTTTATCCATGATCTGATCGGTGATCTCAATTTGTTTGATATTCTCTTGTGTAAGTTTGTTTGTCGGTTTCGATGGAAATATTTCATGAATTTGGTCACTCTTTAATGCTGTTATTAATTTACAATTATCTTTGCCGTTCTCTGATGATTTTTGACTATTTTTGATATTGTTTGTCGTTATATTTTCATTGTTGTTCTGTTGTTTTGTTGTTGTTATGGTTGTTGTTGTTTTATTTGAATTTTTACTCTTTTGTAATTTATCAGATTTACTTATTTGTTGTTGAACTACTAAATTATTTGTTGTGTTATTTGTTGTATGATTCTGTAATTGTTGTTGCTGTTCTTTGTTACTAGTTGTTATTGTTGTCGTTGTTGTTGTATTATTTGATAATTGATTTACGTTGTTGTTATTATTACTAATACTATTTCCATCACTTCCATTTTTACTTATATTGCCTAATTGTGATGACTGTTTCGATTCTGTGTGAACATAAAACAAATTTATGATTTTAATCAAATGCTTTCTTTAAGTATCCAAAGTTCACTAATGTCTATACTAAATCTAAATCCCTAACTACGGCTGATAAGTTTCGATCGAATTACATACAATAAATGAGAGTACGCACAATTAGGGTCAAGTTTCGCGTCAAATCTCTAAGGGGCTGCTAGGTTGGGTTAGATTGCAGCTGTTGTCCGGGCGGGACAAACTTAGGCAATAAGGCCCATTGTGATTCCTGAAAAGGGGAACGTCTCTCACAGGGAGCCACTATTCCTTAAATCATTTTGAACTGTTCTCGAACAGCAAGAGAGATTTGACGTCGACCAATTGTAGTTCGAAGAGGTCGTCAAAGAATGGCTGACCCAAATGTGCCTTCTTCTCTAATGGGATAAAAGATATTTATGAATTTTCTAAAGAAACTACTGGAGCTGGAAAAACGAAACAAAGTCAAGTAGATCCACGATCACAGTAGTTTCAAGAGCAATAAAATGCGAATCCTCATACAAAAAGGACAGTAGGATTACCTTTCGTAAAATGGAGAAGTCTATCTCTCACAATATATGCGATTGCCCTAGCAAATCGCGATCTGTATGCAAGTGATATAACTTCTATACGAATGGCTTCCCCTCCAGAAAAGGGCTATAGCTACATTAAATTGGAAAATTCAAAGGCCTTTATAGCAAATAGCGTTGTGTCGCTTACTTTGGCATTCGAACCGTTATAAAACACAATATATGTTCAATAAAATATGCTTAAACTCAAGGGAAACGCCCTAATTTATATATTTTTCGATTTTTAACGGACAGAATCGAAAAATTTCGTAAAATATCGATAGTTATCACGTAAATTTAGATTAACTAAATAACTAACCTGAATTAGAATTTTTCCTTTCTTTTCCTACATTAGGAGGAGAACCATTCCGTGATAAACTTGGCCAAGCTTCTTTTTGTATAGGAGCTCCTATTTAAAAAAAAAAAAAATATTTTGCATACGTCCTTTTAGAAAACAAAAAATAGGCAGATAAAAGGGATTTACCATTTTGCCCAGATTGATTAGAACTGTTACTAAGTGATTTATTCTGTACTTGCGCAGCAAGTGTTTCATGTAACCTTCTTTCGTATTCCTGATGCTTTCCTTGATGCATCTCCTCTTTTGTGAAACTAGCTTCGGAATCTCCTATATTATTAACAAATTTAAAAAATATTAGAAATGAAAGAAAGTCACTTAAGTCAATTGTCTGTATGTCAATATCACTGTTTACCGTTAAAAGTTATCACACTTAAGTCACGTCACTGTCGTCACTATTTGTAAAAAGTAAACAAACAGTAGGAAGTATAGATAGAATCATTTAAAAAAAAAGAACTAACCTAAATCGTGAAGGTACATACAATCCGGCTTTGGACACGGTTGATTTTTCATAAAATGTGAACAATATTTGGTTGTACCCAACGACGACTTAATCAGCCGTCCATCTAGTGTTATATTATTTACACTCTGGATAGCTCTTAAGGCATCTTCACTCCTATAATAAGTGACATAAGCACTTGCAGATGGTCCCTAAAAATACCACATCACATAAATTTCACAGATTAATCACCATCTAAATTTTGTGTAACTACCTGAGAACCAGCGTAGCTTGTCGACTGATTTATAACAACTTTATGAATTTTTCCAAATTTTCCAAAATATTCATGACGTCGCAGTACTTCAGCATCTGCTAAACGTACTGGAAGTCCAACCACAAACACGAGATTCTTTTGCACAACTCGAACGGTTGCTAAATGCTTTCGCGATTCACTTAGACGCGCTTTTCGTTGCTGATCTCGTGCCCTCTTCTCAGCTTTCAACTGAGCAACTTGTTCCTTTGACAATGGTGTAAAATCTGCAGGATTTTCAGAATACGCTTTACGACAAGCTGGGCATAACCCATTCTCATCTGTACGAATCCTATGCCAACAAAATCGACATATCTATAAAGAGAAACACAAAATAATTATTCCTAATGACGGCCATAGTGCCATCTTTAAAGAAAATGAATTTTTTCAAAGAAAACCGAACTTGTTTAAATTTTGAACTTGCAAGATTAATTTTAAAGAATTTAAACTATTGCCGCTAACATATTTTGAAGGCTGCTTTCACTTTCTCTAACAAATTTCGAAGCTTATCGCGTTTTAATATATATTGCACCAACTTTTACAAGTTCATTTTCAAGGTCTCTAGTTGACGGTTCAACCTACTAGCAGTAGTTACTAAGTTGTTCACCAGTCGAAGAATATGTCACGGGTGTTGGCACAGAAAACAAGACCTACAAGCTTTATTTTATAGTTTACCCACCTGAGAGCATATCCAAGTGTTATATACCAAATTTTTTCAAGAATTTTTAGTTTTGCATTGTAAAAAAAGCCAAGTTTGCTTAGCAATTTCTAAAAAGTGTCAATTTATATCTTGCGTTTTTAGCGAAAAAGAAAACTATGGTTACCTCCATTGCCTCGTCAAATCCAACTGAGTTGAAACACTACTACAATACGACCGGGAAATTTCTTCGCGATTGTATATAGCACAACATACTCGAGCAATGCCATCGAACTATTCTGTCAAATCATTTAGAGCACACAGAGACTGAATCGTTGCGAAACCAGCGTTATAATTCGGAATTTTAAAGGCACAACTAACAAATAATGAAAACTTTCGTTTAAAACGTTTAAAACAAACAATGAAAACTTACTTGATAACCACAAGTACATGGGTAAAAATTCAAATCGTCCACTTCCAAAGGTTCCATACATAGCGGGCATTCCACCTGAAAACAAAAAAAATTAAATGCTTATCGAAATTCTTAAGATACTTAGTTTAATCTGTCTATTCGACGTGATTTAACTGCAGATGGTTAAGATTTCGAAATTTATAAATAAGATTTATAATGATTAATAAGATATTCGCGATAGAAATAATTTCGACAGTGTTCAATATTCCAAAAACAGGAGAACAATAAAAAGTGATAAAATAGTAATTTAACGAAAACACGGAATTTTAAAGTGTGATTTTCGATAAAATTTGAGGTTATAAGCTTGATTTATTCACTTTCTCTTTTAGAATGTCATTTTTCATACATATTTTATCCGTGTCTAGAACTCACGCTAAACCCCGATGTCTCGAAAACTAAACGAAATATATAAAAATCACTATTGACTTTGGTAATTCTTTACGAGTACTACTTTTGTTATTTAAAACAAAATTTAAAGTCCCCATTTTTTGTAAAATTGATATACTCCAAAAAGAAAATATGTTTGAGAACACTCGAAAATTAGTGGATTTTGAAATTACACAAACTATACACCTAAAGATTTGAATCGTAACGAGCTTTCATAGGTTTAGTTTGTTCGTTGGCGAAATCCACAGATCAGTATGTTTTTTGGAAATTATAATGGTTCAAATTTCCACAGATATATTATGTTGAGTTTGTTTCATATAAAATACTTCTTGAGTATCCTCTGTCCCAAAATTATAAGACCTAGGAAGTTGAAATTTGAACAAAATATATCTTACAAGAATAGAACTATTCCAAACCCAACTTGAGGAAAAATTAACTTTAGAGCATAAATTGACATAAACATATATCTATGGGTACAAGTAAATGTATTTTTTCATTTAGCGCATGGACTTTTACAAACAAAAATACAGAAAGTTTAAATAAAAAAGAGCGTGATTATACCGATGATTTTTCAACAAGTTTCAGCTCACATAGTAAAAGTAGATAAAATGGATCTGACCTTTTGACAGGTGTTTTTATAACCAAAATTATCCATTAAGTCAAACTGAGTTTTCGACATCCTCAAACTACAATACGTCGATTTTGCCAAATAAATCGAAGATTTTAAACTTATTGCTAACAAAAGCAGCACTTCTAAAGAATTACCTTTGTTGTTGTCTCAAAAATCGTAGTATCCCGAAAATTTAAAATAAATAAAAACGATAATTACCTGCTCTTCACCACTTTGATTCAGCACTGACATTGTCCACGACTTTGTATACAAAGAGGAAACAAATAATTAAATAATTATTTTTGACAATACTGGTATTTGTCAAAAACAAAACAGTTATAAATTTCACAAACTTGGTTGACACTGCTGTATCACCTGAAAGTATTCCAAAATCAAAGGATTATTATAAATTGCATGAAACTTGTAATAAAATGAGTATACCATATTGAAATATTTGAAAATTAAAAAAAAAATGTCAAAATATTGTCAATTTTCTAATAAAATGCATACGTGGACAAGTTTAGATTTTCAAATATTTCAACAACAAATCAAGAAAAATAATTTACTGAAAAATTAGATAGTGACCCAAAAATTAATTATTTGACAGATAGTAAAAAAATTTTCATAAAATGTTACTGTCACCGCTGGAGTATCATATTTGAGAAATCTAATTCAGTTTGTCACTTGCAAAATTTTTATTGTAAATTATTTAAGAATGTAACTCGAAAAAAAAATTCAACACTATAGCATTTTCTCAAACAAGACTATGTAAACAAAAATGAATTTGCAATGGATTTTCAGATAAATAAATGGTAGATCGTAAAAATTTATGCAATATACAAATAATTTGTGAATCCAAGAACACTCTTACACTCTTCAGAAAAAAAATTTTTTTTACAATTAATTTCAAATACTTAAAAAAATTTTATATGTATCAAATAATTTCAATATTTACGTTCTAGATGAATTTTAATACAATCACATAGAATTTACTCAAACTTTTTTTTATTAAATCTTCATAAATTATTTTGTGATCAATTATTTTTTACTTACTTCACTTATGTGTCGGATAGACTTTACCTAAATATGGCTGACATCCAGATTAATACGCATACAGACTGCGCATTCTATGATCTTTTCTTAATAAATGTTTTTACTCATTCTATTTAATTTATTAGCATATATGTCTGACTCTTTTTTATATTAATATTTTTAAATACCTCTAAATAAAAATATGTTAAGTGTGTAGTGAACCACACTATATAGAATTCCTATACACACTATATATTTTTTGAAAGTATATTGATTTTTTAAAATAAATTGAAAATTTAGTTGTTTTTAATGTGAAAACATCTATAGCGAGACTATACAAGTATGATTTTATATGGGAAGAGAAATGAAATTACAAACAGTTTAGACGGTCACGTTTTTTTGTAACGATCGGCTATGTGATAGTTGCCAATCATCGGCATTCGTGTTTTAAATGGGACATCGATGAGGTGAGATGATTCACCATGAGCGTAGTGTAAATAAATAAACGCGGAGTGAAGTGACTTAGTATAAGCGCATCCGTGGACTTCGAAGGTACACTTCCTTTCATAAAAATTGAACCGTAAGTCACATTCTAAGCGTATATATTACTAAATATATGTATATTTCATACAGTAATAATTATAATGTTTCAACTGGTTCAATATTTATGAACGGGAGTATATGTGCTCGTGCCACAGTTTTCACTAATGACAACGATCTGCTAGTGAAAAGTTTTGATTTAAATCTGTGCGCAGTTAATTTAAATTTGCTTCCCTGCGTCATCCTACGGGTTCAACTAACGCATCAAAATTTGTCTTTGAGCTATTATCTTTCATGGACAATTCACTGACAATGCCACGAGTATATTCCAATAGTTTGTTAAGTAACGAAATCTACGGATCAGGAATTTGAGTGCTTACAACGTACCAATCTATAGTTTTCGTCACTTACAAGTCATAAACCTGGAACCATTTTAACGTAAAAATCACACCATTCGATGGTTTTTATTATCCAATATTCTATTCGGAGAAAGCTGATGCAAATTCAAACTTAAAGGTTCACGCCTACTTCAGTAACGCAAAGAGAAGTGTTTGAAGTGTTTACAATGCGTGTTTCTCGACTATACAGAAAATCTTAAATTCATAATGTCTAAAATCTCAAATGGGTGAGTCTCGTAAATGAATCACAAGTAGTTAAACATATACGGTGTGAATTTAATTTCTACGGACCCAAATTGAACAAAGTGACAGAATCAGACCTAACTGCTGTTTTTAAAGGATAGTAATTTTTTCCGATTGAAAATAATAATAAATATACTATACAAATGTCGAATTTCATTTTGAAAAAATAAACTTACCGAAAATTAATTGGGAACAATTGCAACAAAAATACAAGTTTAAATGACTGAATCGCTTGTGTGTTCTGTATAAAATTTGTTCGGATACAAAGGAAATACCTCAATTAAAAATGTTACCGTTGCAATTTAATTATTACTTTATATGACATGACTCATTTTTTTATTAGGTTTTCTAATTCGTTTTCCCAATAAATTAGTCCAATTTGATTTGACTAATGTTTTGTTTGTAATCATTTGTGTGGCTAATATCATTTTTTGCATTGATAAAAAAAAATGTAAAAATAGATTAATTACAAAAAAGGTAGGTTTTGTGTGAAATATTTACGTTGCGATTCTCTTAGGTCACGCCGATCATACACGATGAATTTTTACCATGAGTAATATGTAAAACGGAAGTGGAATACAAATGAATGAAGAAATCCTCAAAGTATTGTATTTTTTAAACAATATTATTCATTACACACATTTTTTTTAATGTTCTTTAAAAACCTGTTTTGAAACGTAAAATATTTTTGTATTTTATTTAAAAAAAACGGTTATTTATGTATAAAGAATTTGAATCATTTTTTGAGGAAATTGGAAAAGTTTTTTTAATACCGGGAACAAATACGGTTTTTATTGTTTAATTGATAACCAGCAAATTTTCCCACGTATATTTATTTATCAGATTATACTTATCTTTATTTTTTTTAAATAATGACAAAATCATTTTTACCTCTATTTATATAAAGTACTACGTAGTCAATATATAGAGGTATTTGTTTTCAATGATGCAAATCGAATGTTAAGATTTCATTGAATCTTTTACATTTTCTGATATTTTCATTCAAAAAAATACCTAATTAGATTGTAGTCTCACCGCCAAGGAAAGCTTCGATTAAAAACCTTTAGAATTTACTTGGGTTTATGATTTATATTCAGAAAGATGTAAATAATTTAATCCTATAGATCGCCAAACATAATTTTTGGAATTTATCCGCACCTTCTTTCCGAGGTCCGAAAACTTCGTACGTCCGATCGATTTAATATTTGGTGCACGTAATCTTTGGAATTTTGTTTAATAAAAATTTGTATACCCGTCATAAAATATATATACCAAGGTATTTTAAGTTTATCCCGACTTGGTAATGTTTTGTGGTCCATATTACTTCAGACTAAAGTTTAACCTAATTCGGACCCTTCTACCGTGTAGGGGTTGACAGAGACTCGCCAGTTGGATCTGTCAGCAACACTACTGAAGGCGTTGCAACACTACTGGGTCTTCTACCGTCAATCTTGGATTGGTAGACTTGTTTCGGGAATCTTTCGTCTGGCATCCGCATCGTATGTCCAAACCAGCAAAGTTGTGAAGTCTGGATGAAAGTTAGGAGAGGTTCTACTTTGAGGGAGTCTCGAATGGTTTGATTTCGGATTCTGTCACTTCTTGTTCTTTCCTCAAGTCGGCTGAGGAAAACTCAAGTTTAAGGGGCTGAAAACATTAATAAACTAAAAAAATTGGAATAAAGGACCATTTGACAATTTTAGTCAAATGTTTATTTTGCACTTGTTGACAAAAATAATGCAGTAGCGTTTTCTGTTGCACAATAATTTGTCGATACGGAATTAAATTTTTGAATTGCAATTCGTTGTGAAAGTTTAAATACATGTTGTACTTAATTGTGCAATATTTTTCAGTTTTATAGCAATCAGTTGAGGGCGGCTCAATTCATCTCCAATTGATAAATGAATGCTTGTTTTCAACTCTCCAAATATAGTACAATTATGTGTATCTTGTCAATCCTAAAGTCCCCTAGAAGGAGCCTTCAGTAAAATAGTCGGACAGTAAGCTTACACACGAGGAGAGTTATGCCTGCCATTACTTGGCAGCTAGTTTTGTGTGGACGGGGTGAGTGCAACATTGTCAGAAGGTGCGTGAGAACATGGAGGAGGTTCATGAAGAGTACGAGGAAGGAGAGTTTGCCGCTCTACTGGAGCGGCCAGTACCTTTTAAGACACGTCCAATAATGGATGCCAATTTGCACACGGGGACAGTAGAGGGATAATTAATAGCGGCCATTATTAGCTAGTACTATTGGCAGCCAATACTATTTTCGTGGACAGGGGCTTTAAGAGTCTGAATATCAGTTTGAAGGAAATGATCCCAAAAAAAAACTCATAAAAGATTTAAGTAAAATATCATTTTCGATTGATTTTTAATTTAATAGCTTTCGTCCATTTTTGACAATTTTTCCATCATTTTGATGGATTCTGGTTGATTGCTGTATCTATTTGAGACGAAACGAACTCAAAGTTAATTTTCATGGCTCAAGGACACTGAATACTAAGAACTACAAAGGTCACTCATTGCTATTCTCAATTGATATCTAAAGATTATCTTATCTTAAGTGGACATGTATTGTAAGCTTTAAGTGGCTTTAAAAACTGGAAAATCCAAAAAAAAAAACGTGAGGGAATACAAAATACAAAAAAATTTATTTAACATATTTTATTTTATAATATATTTGAACGTAAAATAAACGCAATTACATGTTAATTGTTACGTTTCAACATTGAAGTCTTACGTTTTTCTTTTATTCTGCAATTGGTCACGGTGTAAGGCCAAATTGGATCTAAAACAATTAATATAAAAATTTTACAATACAGTTACTTTTATAAATAAATAAATAATAAAATAGGAAATTAAACGAAGAATAATCGCGTCCGAGTTCCTAGCAAAGTGGTTTTTATCTATTACTCCGTGTACAGGGTAATCGAGCAATCAACCGCGACCGCATTTATTGTGTTTGCACCAGCCATTGCCCTGTTTTGTTGTTTATATTTCCAGTTCTCGCATCACGTCAAAACGACTGAACTGCTTTTGATGCGGTTTGCACCCTGTAGAGAATTTTATAGAGATGCATACGTGCGCGCTTGCAAGCTTGTGCCCAAAACCTAATTTTTATCTCACAAAAACAAACAACTTTTGTTTGAAACATTTTTGCATACAACGAATAGTTTGTACACAATTTGAGTGCGAAGCCGATGCGGGTCAACTGGTTAGTATTCTAATAAAAGCGTACTACCTCCTGGTGAAGATTCAGAGCTCGACGTTGCATTTTCTAAATCATATTTAAAATTATATTTAAAAGCAGAATGCTTCAATTGTGTTTTTGAAAGTTGCATGCATTCGGTTTTTGAAGGATACGCAGAGAGTGGTTTTGACTCCTCTGATATAACTTGATTACATGTTCCATAATTTTTTCCTCGATTCGCAGATTCTTTAGAGCTGCTAGTACTACCCACATTTTCTGGCTCTGGCGTAGATTGTTTCGAAGATATGCTAAAACTAACTGTAAATTTTTTAAATTATTTTAATCTGGAAAAAATTGGAATATCACAAGTGTGTGTGTATCCCATTGTGTATTAGGCACTATGGAATAAATAATAGTGAACTTACCAGACTTTAGATCTTGCGTAGATTTTTGGCAATCACATTTTTGTGTTGAAATTTGTGGATATTTAATGCTATTGCTACTTTGGGAACTAGTTCCACAGTTGCTTCTAGGACTAGTGTCACTTTCATCAAGTGTTAATTGTGATTTTTGTTGGATGACATCTTTACAACTAAGCAAAAAATGTATCTATTATAAATCGACAGTTTTTCTGCAACGATAATTTTTATATTAAATTGATTTAGGCGAATGGAAATAGTTTAATAGACAAATTCTGGCGGGTCGTACTTTTGGATATATGTTATTTGGGTTAAAACAAAGCTTATATAAAAAACCTGGATTTGATGATATCGCTAAAAGTCTTGGTGGATCACATAAACCCAATTTTCGACCGTTAGTTAATATCCTAAACTATTTCTGACACTCACTATTTTGTGAGTCTCTGGTTTATCTGGATGGTCAATACCAGAATATATTCCAAGCAAAGAATTTGGATAAAGTTGTAAACAGAATCTAAACTTCGTACAAACCTTTTATTAGGCATTGCGAATTTTTCAGAATGTTGGTAATTGCCAGTTAGAATGGATACTTTTTTACCATGAGCTGTTTTATTTTTTTTATTACAAGTTGAATCAGCATCTCTATTTATGTTTGAGCCGGGAAATATCCTTCGTATCTAAAAAAATTATGAACATATTTTTAATTAAAATGCTAAATGCAATGTCCAAAAGCTCCTGACCTGTTGCCTATTATTATAAGCAACATAGAAAAGTACACTACTTAAGAGACCTTATTAATGCTTCTTTGAATACGATTTGATAATTTAATTTCTGATGATTCTACACGATTTTTTGTATTTCGAGCTTTGTTTGTCGAGGGGTCCTTGTCAGTATAAAATCTATGAATGGAAAATTAGTGTTATAGGATGATTTTACACGTGGAAGTTTTGATGCAAGTTTCCAATCGATTGATTTACTGAGCAAGCGCAGTATTATTATTTTATGGAAGTTTTTAGTTATATCAAAATAGAGAAGGATTCTATATGAAGCAACTTTTCATGCAATATTACCTATAGGTGCGTGAAGTCTTTATGTATGTGTGATATTTTCTTATGATTGGTATATTTAGACCATGTGACTGACGTGGTTGACAAAGAAAGAAATATTAAACAAGAAGAGAATTATAACTGTTAAAAAACATGTGATTGATAAATTTTATATGAATTTCATGGTGGGAACAGCAATGTAATTTTTGTTATATCAACTATTTGTAATGCGATTGAAAACTCTCACGTTTAAAAACGGGTATACTTAATCATAAACCCCACAAAATAACGGGTGGCAAAAATGGTTTTGGACTTACTTAAAAATTATAATTTAGATCGTCCTAGTCGACGCTTATGGTCACCGGAAGTGTTCTAATGATATCAAAGTGATGAATAACTTCACTGTGGGACGTCCCATCACTACGTTATAGATGGGCATTTCAAAAGATATCCAAAACAATTATTCACTTCCACTGTTTTGTGGGATTCAGCCGAACTATTCTGAAAATTTGTACCGTATATATTCTTTATTCTTCTTGGATCTTTTTCCTTTGGATCGAAAGCATATAAGACAATAAACAAGTCCTATACTTAACCATATAAGAGCAGCTATTGCAACCACAATTGCAATAAAACGGAAATTTAAATTGTCTGGTATGATCTTTGAAAAAAAAAGTTCAACATTATTAGTATTCCGTAAAAAACGGTTAAACTTATTATTCTACATCCAAACATTCATCTAACGAGTTCAATTATTACATTTGATATTTATAAGTAATTGTAATCAAGGTCAGTGTAATTTATTGACTCATATTGGAATTTTGTCATATTAAATAATAATGGACGTTTTGACATTAGTCTGATATAATTGTAGCAGATGGCATTATCAAACAAAATGTTAAGGGATGAGAAAATAGATGGCTGCTATCCTCGAAATTGCGATACCGCTACAGCACCCACTTTGTTTAGTCCACTTTATATAACATAAATCATAATTTAATTACTTTTCCTTTAGGAATTTTTAAATCTTTAAACCCAAAACTAAATGGTTTCTTTGAATTAGACTCGATTTCATTCTGTCCAGTTGTTTTAAAACCCATCCCGTTCTTTTTTTTGGCACAATTCAAACATTGCAGGTCTTGTAAAATTCGATAAACTCCACCAAAAGCTGAATAAAATTTTTCATCACATAATTTTGGTAGTACCTATAACGAAAATTAATTAAAAAAATGTTTACAAGTAGAAGTCAGATTAGGTGGCAATTCGCGACAGAGACAGGAGACAAGGCAATGCCTTAGTTACTTTACCGATTTACACACATCTTTATACAAACCATTCTGAGAATCATACAGAAGTCTGATTAAATTAATCATAGGTCATGAGTTAATCCGCGGCACTAATGGTTCACTGTTTCTGTCACACTAAGCCTTCGCATATCCCTGCCTTTCTACCACAAACGCTCTCCATAAAACCAAGGTTTTCATGAGCTTGTTTTGAAATGGAAAATCTCTTGATTGATCCAAACAGCTTAACAACTCAAACCTCAATAAAATGATCAATCAGCATGTTCCAGCACTGTCATGCACTAACCTCTAATTAATGGGACAGAGACAGAGTATGCTTATGGGTCTAAACGTGAATTACCAGACCCAATTGCAGCGCTGCCCAACCGCCTCAACTAGCCAAGGTAATAAATTTTGCTTCGTGTGATAACTTTATGCGTGTATTGGAAATATATGTATCAGCCACACATGCTTATTACATATACATGCCGCGCATGCGCGCTGAAGCAAAAATTAACACTTTGGATAGTTGAGTGCTTCAATTCGAGTTAATGACGTAACATGGGATAATCTGTCCAATTATATAGAGGTCAGTGCAATCATGTCTTGTGAAAGTCCGGTGTATACAAAGAAAACATAAAGCTATATCCTGTCTCGATCGCACATTGCCAAATGCCACCGTTGAAATTTCATAAAAACCTCTTGTTTTAAAAACGGTATCAATTGTTTTTTAAATATAGACAAAGCCTGTAATGATTGATTTCCTTTCGATTCTAAACATTGTATGGTGATATCATAATATTTAACTAGTAAAAGTGCACCATGTTTACTTTCTATGTTTCGAACAGGTGATGTCTTTAGTGGAACCGCCATCGCTACAGGTTTTTCTTTAGAATCAAAGTATGGTAAGGGTATTATCATCTCTGATTTATCTAAAATATAATGTAGATAATAATTCTTTTAGAGCTTTAATTAACTCTAATTTACCTTTATAAAATATGATATTGCCACAAGGGTCATCACATTTTTGACTGATTTCATACTCGGGTATTTTTGTATTTTTATAAATTTTAAAATCACCAGGAGGATTCCAACCATATCCAGATGTTTTAAGAAATAATTTTAGCTCGTTAAATAATCGATATAATTGTTGGACACTGTCGTAGCTGATAAAACCACAATAGTAGGAATATCTTGTAACAGGGAGTAGAAAATGGTTCATATATCCGCCTAAAATAGATAAATAAAATATATAATCAAGAAATTTAATTTTATATAGTAAAAGTTATTGATGCTTTCAGAAATCGAAATGAAAGAAAAAGTGAAATTTAAAATAAAACTTCTAGAGATAAAATGCTTCCTTATTATTCCATTAAATATAAAATATTTGGAAAACTAATCAAAATATCGAATTTTTCGACCGAAGCATACAAATTTTTAATTAAATGACAATCTTTTCGACAATAGAAAAGTACACTAGAACTTCAATTATCCGGATTGCTTTGAGGTTAAAAAAAGGCCGTACCTACTCAAGTGATTTTTGCAGCAACGAGCATTGAGAAACTCTCTTTTATGGACGAGTATTTGCGAAAAAGCAAAAGTTTTACCCGTGAAAATCGACAGTTTATTTACATTAATAATATTTAGCTTCTTTTTTTTAAAGGATTTTCCGGATTGGGTCGGATCCCAATTAATCCGGTTAATTGGAGCACTACCATAATAATACCTAGCGTATCAGATAACGCTAATAATAGAATATGTTTCGTTTGTCCACATGATGAATTTTGAATATTTTCCAAAACCAATAAGAAATAATCAATCATATGATGAATATAATCTTCATTTGTGATATCAATATCTTCTTCGGGTGGTAATAAATTTTGAAAAGATCGCCTTGAACCTAATACAAAATTTTTAATTAATTAAAAAAAAAAAAAAATTTATATGGTAATTTAATAAAATCTTACTCAATAATGCAACATTATCGCGTGTCCAACATTGTTTTGAAATGTCCAATTCTGTAAATAATGTTGTACCGATATTCATTTGATACAAAGGTTCTGGCGAATTATCACTTAGCGTATATTTTAGATAGAAATATTCGATTATTATAAATATTAGTAGAAAATATTTCATTACTGATTTTCAAAATTGTCAAAATTATTTCAATTAGCATAGCTACCTTTAAAAAACACTACAGTTCATAAAAATTGAACCAGTTAGAACATTCTAATTGTTACTGTACATGTAATATTATACATATATTTAGTAATATATATATGCTTAGAATGTAAATTACTGGTTCAATTTTTATAAACGGGAGTGTATATTACAAAACTTTAAAATTAGTTTTGAATTTTATTTTTGTTGCCATTCATCCCGAGTTATTACCCGAGAGTGTTTGGGTGACAGATCTATGCTCGGTATATGAAACGTTTAGCTAAATCAAACATATCCAGTAGGTAGCTACTTTTTGTCGAGTTTACACAACATCATCACATCTGTGTATTACAAGTTGCCTACGTGTAAGATTATTATATAAATTGTCACCTTACCAAACAGTTTATAAAAATTCTTCTCGTGTTCAAATCCCACTTTGACAAAAGCTTACACAAGAAGATCGGATCTAGAAATTCACGCGTTGCATAAAGCCTGATGGTGCAACGATTACTGATTCGGGAACGTAAACATATGAACGACTCCCTGAAAATATTTTGTAAATCAATATTAAGTTTTAATCATTTTCAATTGCAAATTTTATTTATACATACCTTTAAATTAAAATGATACTTAATTTGGGTAAATTAGAGAAAGATTGAAAGCTCTGTGTTTTTAGAACGATGGGAAACTAAACCGTGGTCCAATTACACTTTTTGCCGATTTTAAAAAATGTTAGAGAAGGATTGAAGATTTCTTTGCAAAATAAACACTATTGTCCAGTCTCGGTTTAAAGCACCCTATGCGATTTCTCTTTTAGGAAGGCAAGGATTTGAATTGAGCCTAGAAATGGTAGTTTTCTTTCCGTCCATTCTCGTATGAGAAACTCCGTCAACAGGTGTAGTTAATTTTTGTTCAGGCATGTCTTGTATTACATTCTTCGGTTGAAACTCGTAAGAAAATTTTTTGTTCTCTGAGCCTTGAAGAGTTATTCTTGAGGTTCTTTCTCTTGCCGTTATCCTCTTTTTGAGCTTTCCACGGCCAAAGTAATTCCTCAAATCATGGAAAATCTCAATTGAGGCTCTTGTACTTTTCCAGACTTAGTAGTAGTACAAGCGAAGGGGAGGTCGAAGCCTGGCAAGTAGGCTTTTTTAGGCCTTTCTTGCCGACTCCTAAAGGTGATATGTGCCCAAAGGTGGAAATTTACAGGATAGATGCATTAAGAAAAACAAAAATTAAGGAGATTAGGTGTCGATTTTATAATAACTGAGAAAAAAATATAATTTTTTATATGATTTTAATTTATATTATCATTTACATAACGTAATATAAATATACTTTATACAAAGATGTAGCTAATTTATTTGTTTGTCTAAATTAAGTAAATTTTTTTGAAGAAAAATCATAAACATTATCATTTTCTTCTTTCATAAATCAATTTTTTTTTTAGTTTTTCTTTCTTATGTATGGCAGTTAACCGTGTATATGTGTGTGTGTTTTTGTTGTTGTGTGGTTTATATATATATAGACAAAAGGAGAGCACATTTTCAATAATAAATCTAAGAGATTGTAAAAAATAATAAATATTCCATTTATGATTATTCCAAAAAAAAAAAAAGAAATAAAATATATATATATATAAAAACAATTAGGAAAAACAAAAAAATTGAAAAATGTTGGACACTTTTTTTGTTGTTGTTGCTGGAGCTTTTCTTAAAATGTAACAAAATATTCTTTTTGTTTTTTGTAATTACAATCAGCAAATATTTTTAATTCCTAATCACTATTATTAAAAATAGTCATATTTTACAAAGTCGAAAAAGTATTTTGATTTTCTTTAAGTTTAGACAAGAGTATTAATTATTTAGAAATATATATTTACAAGCTAATCCAAAAATTTCCACATTATTTGTTCATTTGTTGCAGTCTTTTTTAAAGCAGTGTGGTAAGTACAAAGTTGTCACACTTAAAATTGAAAATCATTCAAGAATAAAGATTATACAAGTAATAAAAATTCAGTAGTTTCACAACAGTTGGGTTCAAGTCTTTGTTGAGCTTTTCGTTGAGATTCATGTATCCTAAAATGTTAAGATAACTCAAAAATAGAGATTTTTCTGAATTTAATTGAGTTTTCGGGAATTATTCATTTTTGCTGTTATTATACATTGGTGAATGAGGGAAAGTATATTATGAGATCTCGCAAACCTATTTCTTTACAACTAAAATTACCCGAGCTTTTCGATTAAAAATTGATAAAGAAATAACCATCAAAACCAATTCAATCGAAAAATGTCTGCATGATGCCGTTCTAAAATGCTGTCATTTAAACTGAGCTCTAACTTCTATTTTCCTAGTTATTCTAAAAAATGAATTAACTCTGAAAATAGTCCAAATTTGTTAGGTCCATCGTATCCACATCTGTTCCCGAGACAAAAAGTTGCATTTTATTTATCTCTACAATTTTTGTAAGCAAATTTAGAGCTCTAAAATGCATTTTCGATCTCTTAAATTAAAAAAATGCATATTTTTATGATACTCTCAAAATTTCAGAATTCAATTTTAATCAAAAATAGGGCTGTGGGATTTCATTTGACGTAAATTTTAATATTATTCAATTATCAGCAAAAATACTTCCAAAAAAATCAATAATGCCCCGAAAGATCTGGATTTTCGAGTTGCTTCAATACTTTGAGATATGCCTTAACTCAAAATATGTATCTTGACGAAAAATTAAATTTTAACACTACTTTTTGGGCGTTTGATCTTTATTAACTGGTATATTTTATCCAGCTTTTTCAAAGTCATGGATTTTATAATACAGTCGTTTTTTGATCCCTAAAATAATACTACTTCAATTCTTTGAGCATTTTAAAATCAATATTGAGTGGAACTTTTTTTTGGATCAGCATTGTACTTAAAATGCATTGATTTTATATAATATCGTCAATTTTGTTTTATATATATATATTATATATATTGAACTAAAAAAATATTTACAGTGGGGGGAATTAACTTTATTACGTAAGTCACAATGCTTATTTTAAAATAATTTTTCTCTTATACAATAATATTGGCTAGGGAAAATATGAAACATATAATATAAGGGTACAAACTTGTATGTAGGACCCAAATAAAATATATTTCATTTTTTCCTTATTGTACTACATTTTAGTCTGGCCAATTTACAAAAAATATTTGATTCCTTAAAAATAGGGACGTAAATAATTACAAAATTTTTAGAGGGCAAATGCTGTGGCAACTTAAAATTAAAAGCAAAAATGTCAAACTGAGGTGAAATATCACATAATAAATTTTTGTTAAAATTAATAACTAGGCCAAATCAATTTTTCGATTTTAATTTTAACAAATATCCAAAATCTGTGAAATTTTTAGGAATAAATATGACATTTTTTTTAAGTAAATTTTCAAAATCGGGATTGTTAAAATAAAATTATTATTTTTTTTAGTATTATCACAGAAGAGATTTTCCGAATTGTTTAATGGTAATGGCAACAAAAATTAATTAAATGCAGACAAAAAAGAAAATCTTGTCTAATCTTAATTGGAAAAATACTGTGTGTAAATCTCACAATAATATTAACACTTAAGAAAAAAATTAGAAAATACTATTTAATAATTATTTTTCCCATTTTCAATTTACAATTCATATTATGTTTGAAATTTTTTATAAATCCTGGTACAGAATGGCGTGACGTAGCGCTGTGAAAGCTATACTCGATAGACTTCGTCTGCCAAAGAATGCTTATCAAGGCACGAAAAATAAATATCAAATTTGGTACCTCTGCATCAATCTTCTTGAGTTCGATTCAAGGTAACCGCATTTTGGAAAATTTCGATTTTTTTTTTCAAGTATGTTGACAGTCCTAGTAAATATTGTACCAAAAATTCAAACTAGTCATAGTGAATTGAATAAATTGAAGAATAATATAATCAAAATTATGACTACAATTTCGACAATAAATACTTAGTAACAAAAAAAAATCTTTAGGGTTGTTCGATTACTGCACAGTTATTACAAGCAACGCAAATTGATGTTCATACTTTTAAAAACTTATTTTACGTATGTCTGAGTAATTTCTTTGGTTATCAAGTACTTATTAACGAAATTTTAGGCACAGGCCTGTCAATCAATAGTATTGAATGGTTGTAGTGTGTATGTTTAAAAAATTATTATCTAATTAATTATATTTCAAAAAATTAATGAATTATCTATTTTATAAAAATAAAATTTTAATTGAAACTTCGCGTAATTATTCAAAAACATTAACCATTTAACGTTTATAATTTTTTTTTGTATTTTTTTACAGCATAGAGAATACTTAAAAAATTGTCACTTAAATATTTTTATAAAAGACATCAATTAATAATTTTCAAAATTGTATTTTTTTGTAAAAAGCATCTTAAATTGAACGATTTAATTTTGAAATTAACAGACACCTTTTGAATTTAAATCCACTAAATTTTAGGTCGACATTTTGCTATTATGTATGTAAAATTATGATGATAAAAATATTGTCCGCCCATACTATGGCCACACATTCTTTTTCTTTCGACTTAATTATCAATGATGATGAGTCATTGTGTATGATTTTTTAAAAGAGTTTTCCTACTTATATAGCTTTGCTTACTTAGGAATACGCTAAAAATTTTGCTAAAAGACCCTGCAGTCGTTGTGTCAGAGATCATTTTATCAACATATTCGAAAAAGTTGGATTTAAATGCAAAACGTGTCGTTTAAACTTCAAAAACAAATTGAGCGTTTAAATTAGGACACTCTTTATCATTTTACGTATGTGACATATTTTCTGGTATTTCTATAAAGTATTTTTATATTTTTAATAAATCTTTTATTAATTTATTTTGCAGGCCTCATATCACACAAATTGACCATACTTTTTCTTACTGATTATGAAATTTGTTTTATTTATAAAAATTTTTAATGTATTTTTTTTATTTATTATTGTAACGATTTTTCATGTTTTCTTTTAATGGAACTATGATTTAATTAATTATATATATATATTTATTTATCGATAACTTTAGAACGATAAATATATACTTTTTTTTTATAAATATTTATAATTTATTTCTATAAAAACCAAATAGAAATTAAATTGATTAAATCAGTGTTTAAAGTGAATTATGTTAGACCCAGTTAAGAATCATTTTTGTACCATTATACGTTAACCTTGATAACGTTTAATTGGCCAAATAGTTCGATATTTGTTCTCTTTTTATTCAAGGGCATATTTTTCCTGAATTATTATATAGTTTTTTGCATTTTTCAAACGATATGGTATAACAATGTATATTTTATTGCTTTCTTTGTCTAATTCTGAAACGTAAATTACTTAATTTTATACAAGTAAAATATTTAGTAATATACTAATTATTGGATTGATCAACTCTGATTCAGAAATTGATTCATTTTAATTTTTAATTTCATCAAGATAAGCCATTCATTTGATTCTTCTGATTCCTTTAGTACTAACATTATAGTCATAATTAATGCTCTTTCATACAAATCATTTTGAAGAAGAATTAATTCATTTTATTCAATTCACCAAAATGAATTGATTTATTGATGTGAAGACATCTATAGCGAGAATGAAATTTTAGATTATACAATGTCACGTTTTTTGTAACGATCGGCTGTGTGTCAGTCGGCAATCATCGGCATTGTTAAGATAAGAGATATCCATTCGTGTTTGCCAACCAATCACATTGCTTGACCAATCGTATTGCTTAGAATAAATATGACGTTAAGGTTTATGTTTTCACATCATGCCTGAGTTTTGGACTCAAATCATTTTTAAATGTACCAGTAATTATAAACATCAGATCTGAATAGATTCAAGAAATGAAATAAATTAATTCCTGAATCAGAATTAAATTGAAAGCTGTTAGATGGCAAAATAATAAAAATACCGTATGTTATGTAAATGACTTTTCTGTCGTCGTAAAGTACCTACTGAACCATGTTGGTGTTTTCAAATGTAATAAAAATTCATCATCTGTTAACAATAAAATATGATTTTGAACGTTGTTAAACCATTGAATTATTACGTTTTAATTTCAAATTATATGATGTGTGGTATAGAAAGAACAAAAGATTTTACTGTTCAAGATCACTTTCGTCACAGTGATTAGCATAAACGCATTCACAGATATTTTTATGACATAACTGGGATCAAACATGTATAAATTTTCTTCTTATTTTTGTTTCATCTTCAATCATTTTTTTTTATATTTTGTTATTGGATTTCACACTTAAAGCGTATTTTATTGTTTATATTTTTTTTATTAAATGCATAACAAAGGAAATTCAGTGCTTACAACATTTAAAGATTTCAAGAAAGAAATATTCAAATTCATAAAAAATAATGCAAAGTAATTATGATTTTTTTGTTTGTTTAGTTTTACGACAAGTTAAATAGTTCATTAGAAATATACGTAAAAAAAATTACGTAATTTATTTTTGTAGGGGGGGGGGTGAATATTTTCAATTTATGATTGTTATGTAACCTAAAGAGAGTTTAGTTTTTCTTTCGTTTTTTAGGAGAGAAAATTGTACGATTCAAATTTAAACCCGTATTCACAAAAATATTAATATTTTCCTGGAAATGTAAATTTATAATTTTTCACGTTGACTATTTCATATTTTTGCCCCATCTATTGTTATTGGTATTAAACTAAGTGAAAAAAGTATAAAGAAATAAATAAATAAAATACGGCTAGATAATTATATATATTACATTTGTAATTTACGTACATTACTTTTTTGACATTGTAAAATATACTGCGTTTTCAATTTAAATCTTGATTTTGAATCTTTTTGGAACAGATTGTTGGATTAGAAATAAAAACAGGGCAAAAGTGATCAAACTATGTGTTTGATCCAAATACTTAGTACTTATCTGCCTGGATAGATTTCCAGGCCGATAAAATCAATGAGGTGTCGCCAAGGGATATCCTAACGTTTATCAAGACCATAGGACCCCTGGAACAACTTTGAAGGAAAGAAAGTACAATAGATCAAATTGGTCGCGTCACAAAAGTTCTTTATAAGACTTGCTTCTGATTCGAATCTAATCTAATCTATGTCGAACTTTCTAGAAATATCCAGGAAATATTTTTGTGTAGAAGACAAAATAAATCTGAACCAATTTTAAGTACAAAATAAATATGTGAAAGAAAAAACCATGACCTCTTTTGAGAAAATATACAATGATATTTATGGTCACATAAAGATCATATATTGAAACAATTTTTATGAAAATTATTTTAAAGTTTTATTAGAAAAATTGGAAAATATAATTTTATGGAAAAAAGGGAGACAGAGTAATGTATGTCAATGTTACAGAAAAAAGGACGACAACATACACATACAGATGAGAGTAATCGATTTTGTAAAATATTTTTTTACGATTTATATTATATTTCTCTCTAATAAAACTTTGAAATTCGTTTTTTTGAAGAATACTTTTATGACAATAATTTATTAGAAAAATATTTCCTACTAAGTAATAAAGTCAATTTTTTTTTTCAAATATAGTAAATATTTTATTTACAAAAATTTTCATGTCACAAATTGTGTTGAGTTTAAATTTTAGCGCCATTATTTTTTTTATAATAAATAAGATGAAAGGCCTCCCATTTCTTTAAAAATTTGTTTTTACTACTACTCTATAGGCCGTAATAAAAAATTAAAGCATTAATTTTTTTGAAACTCAATAATGTCCATATAATGTCTACGGTAATAATTTTTGTTAATTACGTATACATTTTCTTTTTAGGCCATATATTTTTACAAGACAAATTGGCGCGAAAAATCAAAATAAATTGAGATTCTACAGTGTTTTTTTTCTTTACATAAATAGTTTTCACAACCATCTCAATGTTCACTTTGTTAAAGCTCGAGATAATTTTAAAATTCGAATAAAATCTCATTAATTTTAACATAAAATTATTGGCTCGCTTGTAAATATTGGTTTTTGTTGCATAGCTTGTTTTAAATAATTCAGTTACGTAGTTAAATTTAACCTCTTTAATATTATCAAATTCCATCTGGAGTCCCAATCGAATATTATTCGATTTAACAGAGATATAAGTGTAAATAATGTCAATGGTTGTAATTCTATTACATTCTTGATGTAAATGTAATATTCTTTGGCTACATTCACTGATCTCTATAATATGGTCAGCTGATACTTATGGAAAAAAAGTTAAAAATATAGAGTTAGGCTGTGTGGAAGACAGCGCCACACAATACTGAATATGGGAACTAAATTAGACGAAACAGCGCACGCGTCAAACGACAAAGACATGTATATGCTGATAATTTATATGCGAGAATTTTACCTTGTTGTATGAAAAGTTTCCTTTCATTCCTTTCAACAGTCCCGCTATAAAAAAATTAGTTCCTCCTTCAGTAAAGAGTGGCGCTGATGTATGCTCTAATGGCGGACTATAGTATCAGTTGTCCATATTATAGAGGTCAGTGGCTACATTGGATTACATACAAATAGCAGCAATATTCATGTCATAAATATGTAAGCAATTACAAGTTTACATTAATTGAGGCATAGATATCTCTACTATTTGTACCTGTATCCGGTGCTGTCCCGAACTGAAAACATTAGAGAGGTAAATTTAACATGAGATCATTTTAAATGAATTATGACGCGTCTAGAATTAAAAAAAATTGTTCTGAAAATTAGAACACATTAGAAAAAGAAAAGTCTGTAAACTCTTGATAAAATAAATATTTTTTGGCAGAGATTCGATGTTAATTAAATAAAAATCTATATTAAATTCGTAAACAGAAAAAAATAATGTTTGGCACAAATAAACTTAAATCATTCGATGATTTTTTCTGCAGATACAAAATTTATAAAAAAAAATCGGCAAGAATTACAATTTTTATGGATTATCAAATATTTTTTGTAATTAACGTAAAAATAGAATTCTAATCTTAAAAAAATTTATTAATTAAATTAATTAAATACTTCTAAAATTCGAATAAAACTTGAATAAAAATAATATGTACAGTTTTTATAGCAAAGAAAAAAAATTATATAAAAAAAAACTATATATATAAATTATTTACAAAATTTAAAATAATAATAATATCCGTTAATGCAAAATAATTCGATTGTAAACAAAAATTCGGTTCTCATTACTATTTTGTTAAACATTATAAGAATTACATTCGAGGTTTAATTCAATAATTTACTGTTATACTGGGTGTACAATCATTTGACATTGGTAGCGATACACTCGAAATTAAAGGCGTGGTCTAAAACGAATTGAATTATTACAAATATATTAGTATTTGTATATTATATATACAAATATATGAATTAGCTGTCAATTCAATTCTATTTAGACATTGCTTTCTTTCGTCTTTACCCCCATAAAGTGCGTACACCGTGCATAGAGGTTGATTTACGTTTAATAATATTGATGTGGTTGCATAAATTTCCAAACATTTGCTTCGATCTTCTGGGAAACAATACAAGATACGTTATACAAGAGTTATAACGTATACTGTAACGTACTATATTTTTCCAAAATATTAACGTCAACGTATTTTTCCCAAGTATTTCGATTCTAGCGCTTTCAATAATACCAAAGATGTTGCAAAGTTAATGATCCTGTGTACAGCTGCCATTAAAATATATTGTACTATCGTATTTGTTCAGTCTATGGATCCATTAAAGTTTAACGTGATTTAAACAGTTGACATTAAATGATGTTAAGCTGCCTTTAGAAATTTATAATCACAGATTTTATGAATACTGATTGTAATGAGATGAAAAAAGGTGAAAATTAAATATACAGCAAATTACTATCTCATAAATTAGTATAGTAATTGATTGTCGATTGAATCTCCGCCTTATTTTCTGTTATCCCTGCCAACATCATATACTATTACACTCTGTATAACATAAATATTTAAATTATTCTTGAATTGTATATTCTTTTCGTTTAAAAATTCATTCTAAAATATTCGATTAAGACGGAAGATTTTTATAAAAATAAATAAGAATATAATACTGTTTTTCATTTACTTTTCTTTTATGTTATATTCAAAAAGTCAATTAGGCGGATTTTATTATATTTTCAGTCAGCTTATTTACGATTATTATTTACATTCGGAAATTCGAAATACATATAAATAATAATCGTAAACAAAACGGTTTACAAACACAAAGAAAGATAATTTCGTCCAAAACACAAATGAAACACAACTGTCTGATTCATAATATAATATTATAATGGAATGTGTATGATCATTATATAGGCGGAGGGAAGGAGGGGTGTGGGGTGGCGTGTTGGATTATAAAATATTATCCGCGAAAAAAACATCACAGAGAAAAATTCTAATTAAATATGTACAAGAAAAAATTAAACTTACATAAGAAAAAAATGGGAAAAAAAACTTGAGCCGCTGTATTTTCGTTAATTAATTTTTTTTATCGTGTTTTTTTTTTTTATGTTAAAGTGATGCGGTTTTACGGTAACTAAGCCTCTTACAAAATTGTTTTTCCGAAAATATCAACAATTATATCATTGCGTTTTTTTTTTAAGTTTATGCATTTATTTTTTACAGAGTGGGCGAAAAAAATTTGTTCAATCCATTTTATTACAGTGCGTTTCTAAATATTTATGTGGAAAATTTCAATGAATGAGCGTTTTTTGTCGATTTCATGACGGCTTTATACCCTTTAATGTTTTTTTCTTCGAGTTTTCCCTCGTGTAGAAGATAAAAGGGTGTGAACATTCCGGCTCGAAGTACCAGGTTATATCATGACCATAAACATTGTACATATTATTGACTAAGTCGGTGATTTTAAGCATCTCAGTGCCGTCTTAAATTTAACAGAGTAGCTCTTTATAAGCCATTTAAAGACTTCTGAAGAAATTCTGTCTATATATATTTTTTTTCCTTTATATATTATTATATAAAGCTGGCTAATTGCATACTAATTGTAATTAAATGACGGTAATTAAACAATACGCTACTCTCGTAATTATAGACGAGCGCTGAATTATTTCCTACACGAGGGAAAGTTAAATAAAAATATTTTAAGGTGGGCAAATCGACTTGAAATAACTCATGAAATCCCTGTTAGAAATTTTTCACATATATTAATAAACATTCTGTGTACTTCGATAGTTTTCTTTTTATTTGCTTTGTCATAGACTAGAAAAAAAAAAATCTTCGATAACAAAAAATGGACTTAGAAATTGTTTCGACAAACTCTGTTTTAATTCTAATAATATTTAATTATAGTATTATTATATTTAAACAATAATTGTACGCTTATGAATTAATAATAATTATAAGTTATATTATGTATTAAAGACATTTTTATTTTTATGTTCACGATTTTTCGAATCAGAACGTCGTGAACGTTCCAATTTTTTATTTTCCGTACCCATATTTCTGAATCGTACAAAACCATTCTCATCCACTAACATAGAATCACTTAATTCATCATTATTTAAATTCACAATACGTTGTCCAGAACTTTTACCATAACTATGAACTTTTTGAGCACTATTTAATGTTTGTATACCATTACGAAATCCAGCATGTGAACTACTGCCCCCATGTATGTCCATACCAGCAGCGTGCATACCTCGACCTTTACCAAAATCATTAAGCGTACCAGATTTACGCATTGAGCGTCGTTCAAATGTACCCGAATTACCAGAACTGGAACTATTTGAACGTTTATCAGATCGATTTAAATGTTTTGAACTATAACTGGAATTGGAACGTGAACTAGGTCGTTCAAAATTTGCCCGTTCATATTTTTGGAACCCATATTCAGCACCACTACTTCCACCACCTTGATGATCGACAGGCTCATTATACACCCCTTGATCATTATCAGGATTTGTGATGTACGATCGTTTCTGTTGTATATTCGAATGATACGAATTTACGCTACATGCATCCGAATTATCACCACCCGCATGCGCATTATATCTATCATATCCACGTTTCGATTTACGTGTTAAACTCTCCAACTCTAAATCGGGATTCTCGTAATGATCTTCTTGATGTGCTGTCTCATCTAAATAACGATTATCGAAACAGTTAATATCCTGTGATGACGATAAATCACCACGACTTGTATACTGACGATCAAAATTATGTACAGGTGCTGCCATTTTATTACCAGAATTTCGTTCATAATTCGATCGTTCAAAATTATTTGTCTTATGTTCGAAATTATTCATATGATGACATTCCGGATAATTATGCGGACGTTGATCAAAATTATTCTTTGATCCACGTTCGAAATTATTCACACTACGTTCAAATGTCGTATCCGATGCTCCAACTGTGTTAGTTGTCACTGCATTACCTAAATTTGGTCGTCCAATAATCTCATTTGGTATCCCATCCATATTCCCTAAGGGATAATTATCATCGTACAGACTTTTCCCAGAACGGAGTGTAAAGTTATGAACATTTTGATTTGTTTGACAAATCGCTGGATATATTTCATTATCAACCGTAGAATTGGAATTTGCACACGGGAATAACGCAAAACCGGATGAGATATTATTATCGATATTTTTCTCACGTATCGATAATTTTAAACTGACCACCCAACTGAGTAACGCAATTATTGAGATTTCAATTAAACGTATCGAAAATTGAAAACCCCATGCTAACCATTTAAATGGTGGTATGTTTGAGAAGCGCTCTTCTGAATGTATCCCAAATATACCATAGATTTGTAATATAGACATTAATACGAACAACAACGCAACAGCGATTGTTATATGCGTAGCATAACTTAAATTTTGTACACTTAATTCAGAGAAATTTTGTGATTTTTTCGATAAAACCTGTTTAATAATTTTATATAAATACAAATAACTAAATCCAAGGAATAAACATAATAGAACATAAATAAATTGACATACTAAACTTAAAATATTATTTTTACCTAATAGATCAAAATTCTCCAATAGATGTAAGGTTATACACAAGAATATATGTAAAAATGAAAATATGATCACAAATATTGGTTTCATTTTGAAATTTGTTTTATTTAACGTTCGCTTTAATAAATAACATATTAACGTTGCAAATGCAATCGCTAATAAACTTAACGGTAAATTTAATAAAATGTCGGATATAAATTTGGGAAATGTTAAATTGATATTATACGGATCATAGATTAAATAAAATATACGAGATACACATATTGTTGTTAACAATAGATGTACAACAATAAAGTAACCCTGATTAAATAAATGCGTTAATTTATCGAAACGGATGATTTTATAAATTGAATATACCGCTAAAAGTGTATACAAGATGGCCGTTAAATAAACGTGTAAATTCCAACTGACATGCCACGTGTAAAAATTATCACGATTGGTTGCGTTAAAGTATGTCGTTTTTGTCGAATAGATTTGAAAATTATTCTTATTACGATTAATATTCGGTAAATTTTGATACTCATTTTCGATATTAATTGTAGTCTCATCTTCGGGGTCTGGGTTCGATATTATGGTACTTGTCGGATGTTGATTATCGATATGCGATGATTGTACAACATCATCGCCCTTAAATGTTATTTCCTCATCGATAATGTCTTCAACAAATTTTGGTTTGGATGTATTTTCATGTAACTTTTTTGTCGTTTCATGAGATTGAGATTGTGTGGGTGGATATCGTGTCACAACATTATGATAATTTGATTTTTCGGTCACAGTACGTAGGAGTACGTCTGAAATCGGATCTTTACGTCCATTTGAACCGGATAAAATACGACTGATACTTGGTATCATTGATTTTTGATCATACTCAAACTGGGATTCGTTAATCGGGGTATGTGGTGGCAAAAATTCACCAAATTTATCTGTATTTAAACTTGGTGTATTCAAAACTTTTTTCTTGCCATCACCCGAATTATTATAAATTTTCCGTGCTTCCACATTGTCACCAATTTTCCCACCATTTGTTTTATTTTGTGCCGGTGATGTTAAACCAATTTGTGGTAAGTCCGGACGAAATGGTATACGTTCATGTTTTGGCATTATACTCGGTGGTGGTATCGGTCGACGATTTTGATAATTATTTGTACCAGAATTTGTACCTTTCAGTGTCGGTTTATCCGCAAATGGATTACCATATTCTGGTGGTAACGGTGGTGTAAAATGTGATCGAGTCGGTGGTGAATAACTTGGAAAATCACCACCAATACCAACTCCACCACCACGATGCATCGGTGGTGTTGGATTTATATTACGTAATAGATTATAACTACTTTGTGTTGATGCAATTTTTCCAGAATCCGTTTCGAGTAGACTACTTGGACGTCGTGTTTCGGGATATGTTCGTATTGTTCCCGTATCACGTATACGATCAATATCCCCATGTCCATAGACTTGTAGATTATGTTTTGCACGATCATTTGCATATCGATTTGGATTACTGTAGTGTTTATTTGTATTCCCTTTTAAGATATCCGCATTCGGAGCGGATGTTGGTAGGACATGATCTTTTTCTAAATCGTGTTCGTATGAAATCAGATCGGGATTATGATGATGTGATTTATGTTGATGTCGTCGTTCTTTGACCATGTCACCATCATCGTCCTCTTCTTTGTTACGTTTCGGACCGATTTTTTCATTATATGTGGGTATTACTTCATCCACACGTAACCATTCATTATTACCCCCATCGCGATACTGGTATGTGGTTAATATTGGTGTGGCAATTGTTGAGAAATGTGGCAATGACCAATTATCGGGTATAGAACGTTTTGTTGTCGATGAACCATATGCAACCTTGTTAAATACAGCAGCTATTGATTGTTCAAAATTTAAATTCAAATTTAAATCTTTTTGCTCGGCAGCTGCTACCATCACATGACTTGTTGTTCGTGTTAATATAACATTTAATATGCATACAATTAATAATAATTTCAATAAAATTGATGGTATTGATACATGTTTTAACAAATTATTTATATATAATAATAATACTGTAAATTTATTTAAATAATTATTATAATTTACCAAAGCTGGTCTTATCCTTGTTGCAGTCTTATTATTATTTATAAATTTTTGTTGTTTATCAGATAAAATTGACAATTGTGAATTATTAAAACTATCTAAAGATATGAAACAAAAATTCATTTGAGATTGAATAAAATTTTTCTCCTCCACTGTTTGTTGGGACGATTTTTTAGTAGTATTATTATTATTTACATTTTGGACGAAATCAGTCTGTGTTTGTTGTAGTAATTGTTTTTGATTAGTACATCTATTTATTTTTAAATATTTCCTATGCAAATTCGAATCAAAATAACGTTTTAATAAATATTTACAATGTTTTTGATTATTATTAATGATTTTATTTTTTAGGTTAGATCGTATTTTCATCGTTTGTTTTCTCACATTTTTCTTACTACAAGGTTGCCAATAATTACATTTTCTCAATTTACAACGTTTCTTCTTAATAATTATACAATGTTTACGATACTTTTTGTGATGCTGTAAACTACAAATCATCATGATTTTTCGTAGTTTTATTCATTACTAATCTCGGATTACTAAATCGGATGAAAAAATTAATAAAAAAATTTGTTCTTTTGTTTTTGAACGTTACATGTTTTCATGTAAGTTTTCTTGGAGGATAATTTAAAAAAAAAAGATAAAAAATGTATGAGCTGCCTTAATTGAATATTGAGTCTGCCTCTGCTGTTGATGGATGGTTTAGGTGTATCTGTGTGTTGAGTTTGGTTCATTCAATAAAGCTTAGTAGGTGGTCTGGTCTGATTAGCTGCAACTCTTCATTTTTTTTTTCTAAAACAAAAATAAGAAACAGAAATGTTAATTTTATTGTGTTGATTTTTTTATAGATAATACTTGGAAGTTTTTGGATTCATAAGGTTCGTTTTATTTGACATTGGATGTTGTATTTGAGAGAGATATTTTGATTGTTTTGAAAACTAGAGTTGTAACGAATGCAAATACCGCTAAAAAATCAACTGGTGAATGCCAACATTTTTTTTCTTTAAAAAATCAGTATAATTAGAAGACAAATTAAAATGTTGCCAATAGACAACTAACTCTATTTCAAACAACCAAATTAATTGTTGTTGTTTTTTGTGTAAACTAGCGTTTCTTTATCCATTGTTAGTATGGTTGCCTTTCGGTTATATTATACCAACGGAAGTGACTAGCGATTTACTTAATTTGATATTTAAGTAATATGTAAGATATTGATAACATTCCTTGACATCAAATCCACAACGACCCTTGGGTTAAATTACGCCAAGGAATACCTTATTAGTTTGAAGACGAATAAGTTTTGATATCAAAAATTCTTCTCGAAGCTGTAAACTAGTGAAAAATTTTCAAGAAATAATGAGTTTTATCAAAATCGTTTCTCTGCAACTACCCGTTCAATCGGCAAACCAACTGAATTTTTGTTGCAACCCAATTTCCCTTATTAACTAATTTTCATTCAAATTAATGACTAAGAATTTTTTAATGGTTTTTTCGATTTTTCCAAGAAATATACTTTGATGTAAGTCTTAGATAAAATTAAACTTTCAAGAAATAAATGTAGAAACATTTAGATTCTCAAGGTATTTTTGCTCCAGACTTTTCCAGGAGCTTGAAGTTTTTCTAGGTAACTAACTACCTTTCTTTACGGTATAAGAATTTTATCTAGAATTTGAAACAAGCAAATAAAATTACAATAATTGAATCGTTGAATATTTAATAAAAAATAAATCTAGGCAAAACGATATTTGAAATTTTCTTTAATATAAATAAAATAAATAAGAAAAACAACATTTTCTCCAATACCTAGTACCTACTATTACGTTCGTTCGTTGCTGAATGATAAATTTAAATGAAAGTTCACGACACTGGAATGATTGAATGAATTATAATAAATCGATTTTCCTTATGATATATTTTTCGACATTCTCTCGTCTCTATATCGTCGTACTTACACTCACTCACATATATACAATAAATTGATACGAAAAATTGAAAAGTTATTAAATTATAAGAAAAATGTTTTTCCTATATAATAATAATAATAATAAAAACTTTTTAATGTTATATATAGAAAAGAAAAAAGTTAAGAGAAGAGTCAATCGAAAAAGATAGCACACGTTATGCTATTATAGGCCAAAATAATAAAAATTAAATTCCCTTGTAATACTTTTTAAATCTTATTCGAACACAAAAAGAATGTATTTAAAAAAAAATCTGGTGTAAGCTTTATATACGACCTCTATATACAGACTGAGATTGTTAGTCTTTTTAACATTGAAAGCCAATTTTCTGGTGTGGGATGAATTCTTGAATAAAATATCTCTCAATTTATTATCAAAAAATTTGAAGCCTTAGTAAAAGAGGGAGTCGAGGTCTTAGGACTTTTTTTTCCACACCCTGAATTCCTCTATCTCGCCCTACACTCTATGGCGAATTGACCCGTTTTTGCGAATGTCAGTATAGATTCCCTTTTTTCCAATAAGATTTTCCCTCTTTTTTAACTTTGGTAACGCGAGAAGTGTCACATTTCATTGGTATCCTTCGTGAGCATGGCGCTACCAAGTAGACCTTTTTTCTATCTCTGAACTTCCCTATCTAACCTGTACCCAATGGAAAATCTATCTGTATGTCTATTTGCAAATGTCAGTATAATTTTTTCTTTTTTCCAATAAGCATTGAACTGCTTTATTTTCAAATGAGAGCCAGGATCCAAATAGTTAAAGTTTTCCCGACGATTATCTGTTAATCAGGCTGCCCTCGGGGGATTGACGTCTTCATTAATTTGGATTGCTTGCAGATTTACGTTTTCATTTCCTATTCATAGATTTATCCACCTTATTTCATGGCTCTAGCTTCTAGTAGAATGTCAGAATCTCACTTAAATAAATTGAATTGATCCAGATTAAGGTGGCATCATTCATCTAGGAGTTCTTCTCCAAGGAATTTATGCATTTAAGCAAAATCGGAAATGGAATCTTTGGTGAATATATGAAAAGCCTTAAGAGCACTTTCGCAATCTAAGTAAATAGATATCTTGCTCTTGGCAGTTTGTTATCTATATACAACTGAGAGTTTGGCTAGAACAGTCCAGCCCGAGTGGTCCATTTGTTTAAAACACTCTATCCGGAACTGGGAGATTGCTGGTTCGATTCCCAACAGCGGCAGTTTGTCAATTAAATAAATTTAAAAAATATTAATGGAGCGGTTAATTGACTAAACTGTCGGGCGTATAGATAAGAACGAGAGTAAATGGCTATGCTTGTGAAGGTTTTCTACAGTTTTCTTCCACAAACTCTAGATGAATAGTTCCTATCAAAGTTGGCTGCAGTCGTACCACCTACCAATTCCTAGTCTACACACAAATTTCTTGTCCTTTGAGGGATTGGTAAAAAAAGACCTAGAAAGGCGTCAACATCAGTTTTCGACATCGAAAACAATACTTCTATATCAACACAATCTTACGTTAAAATTTAGTACATAGAGGTAAAATGTATTTAAAAAAAACTGTTATGTAAGCAGTAAAACAATATAACCTAAAAAAAGAATACAACAACGAAAAAAAAACACATACTAATAAAATACATATTATTTTCGGTATCGATAACATACAGCAGTACACAGTACAGTGACTACAATGTATTCAAGCCATACAATAACCGCAAATAAGGGCGAGTTATAGTTGTAGAGGGTGGTAAATGAAGACTGAAAAAAACAATTCGCAAATGTTCTTTTCAGTGTGAATGCTATAAATGTGTATGGCTGTATGTACGTATGTATGTATGTATGTATGTGAGTAATACGATACGCGCACGCTTGTGCTGTTCAAAATACGTTAAATGTACGTAAGGATATTATGACAAACTGAACTTTAGAATGAACTAACTGAACATGTGGAAAGTGCCTTTACTTTTTATTTTTATGAAGACTATCATCACGAAGACTATAAAAAAGGAATGCAGTTGGTTTTTTTTTTTGTACGTTTTTGTTACACAGTGTTTTGTTTGATGAACGCACACACACAGACACATATTTTTGATTGTAAACTTACAAAAGTATTTGGAGATTATCATGTTTGTCAATAGCTGGTCGGTACATTTTTGGCATAATCAGTGTCTACTTAGAATCTAATTAGTATTGGTCTGATGGGAGCCGATGATGAATTTCATTCGTTTTAATGAAAAGATTATCACAAAGAGAACTCTAGGTTTTTGAAATAACATTCCAAAACTTACCACAGTTTCTAGATCAAAGATTTGTAGTATAAATACGTATTTTGACTACAAAATAGTAATTCATCATCAGTATGAATTAGATAAAATAAAAGAACGGGCGATACATCAATATCATGCAAAAGCTCTTATAAAAAGCTTCTAATGGAAAAAGGCCTCTGAGCGTTTACAGCTAGGAAAAAGCCAATTGAGGATATTTACTGGCTATTGCAAACTCAATAAACATATGAGGAAGAAACCTGAATTCACAATCTGTGTGAATGCGAAAGTGTCACAAGTGGACTCATGTTGGGAAACATCAATTTAAACCTTCCATACAAATATCCCCACTTGGTACTAAACATTTCGAAGGTGATATAATTTATTAAGATTCTGTGCCCTATGATAATCAAAGTATGAAAAATTCTAATTATTTTGATCGCCATTTAATTAAAACTCCCGAAATGTATTAAAAAATAAGGTAGTAAAAAAATTCTATTTAATGATCACAATATAATTAAATTCTGAAAAGATTATAATTATTATTAGAAATTGAGATTATAATTATGAGAAATTATAATTATTATTATAATTATTATATAAATATGATTAGAAATTAATTATTAAATTATTATTAGAAATTATTAGAAAAACCATGACTGTGTTCCAAATTAGCATATAGCAAAATTGACAACTACGAGTTTTGTGTATATAAAATAACTAGTTAGAAATTAAATTTGGACAGGTGCGATTGGCATTTATCATGATGTATGTGCATTCAATTTTATTTAGTCTGGATGAATCACCAAAAAAACATTATTATTCAACGGACGTTTGCGATTAGTAAATATTATTTATGGTTAAAAACCACAAATTCCACACAATGTACGATTTCATTTTATAACAATGTACAAAAATAAAACCAATGATACCTGTAATGATTCATTAACAAAGTACAGACTCCAAAACATAAATTTAACCTCTATATACAGTATACTAGTAAGTATGTGTAAGGAATACATTGTCTATTACGTATGTAGTTGTGTATATTTATTGAAGTATCATAATAATGTTCTAAGAAAATACAATGGAAAAACGTAAAACATTGATTTTTCACCACAATTCAAATATTCGAAAGCAAAAGTTCTGTGAACCGGTTGAAAAACTTCTTAAGGGTAAAACAATTCGATAGTGCATGAACTCTATTGTTGTTCATCCTGAATATATAGGATGTTTCTAAATAAATTAGGAAGGAAATGTAGAATTTACCTTTATATTTCAAATATCACCTAAAAACGGATACGGTTTTTTTGGTTGATAGACTAACGATTTATAAAAAGGCCAAAATTTCGTCACTGCATTGTCAACGACGCAGGCTTCCGTATTATCCTCACAATTATCGATCATTTCAAGGAAATTCTCGTATATTTGATATTCGATTACCCAAAATTGAATAGAATTATTTCCCAGAAAAGTTTTTGCGATCACATGGTTGATTTGCGATGGTAAGTTGCTAGTATATTTATAATGAGCAACTTTTATCCGAAACATTATTTCGAAAACCGAATGAATAAAGGCCGAAAAAACGAAATGAATAAGAACCTTCTAACGACCGTATCACCGAAATGAAAACTGTTATGACGAGTGAAATCGATTCTAAGTAATATATTGATGTATTTCCTTGGACGAATCAGGAACAAATACATATTCTGTTGATAGGTATTATAGGGATTATAATTTTTAACCAACTGTTAATGATAAAATAATTATTATATAATGTTTATTAAATTATTATGCGTATTTAAATTAAAACTATACGCAATTGTCGTGCAAACAACATCTTAGCTACCTTACGGACAAGTCAGTAAGTAAACTTTTTATGATTGTACGCTATATGATAATATGTATATGGACATTTCATTTCTTCTCATAAGTAATGAGAAAAACAATAAATAAAGTATCATGTTTCCAGGAATAATTATTC
Source organism: Nineta flava (assembly GCA_963920215.1). NCBI lineage: Eukaryota > Metazoa > Arthropoda > Insecta > Neuroptera > Chrysopidae > Nineta > Nineta flava. The sequence goes on along the minus strand of OY986045.1, from coordinate 60,226,215 downwards.
CTTCTAATAAAATCTTCCCCCAAACTTTTAAAGAAACATACTATACCCTATACTATATTTGTTATATTTTAGTTGTCTGTAGTCTGTACGAGAGTACATATATATTTGGTAAGTACGTCGTCAAGTATAAACAAATATGAATACAATTTTGTAAGTCTACATAATCTCCATATACATACTATTTTCTAATAGTATTTTTATTTAAGTTACAATAACAATTGTTTACATAGAAAAACAAACTAAATGCAATACAAAATAAAATTTTTAAAATGAAAACTTTGTGATACTCTCTTTTATATATGTGTTGTGTAGTATTATAAAAACATACAATACAGTGAAAACCGTTTAAATCGTTAATATTGATGGGTATCCGTCAATAAGTACACTGTAAATAAAATAGTGGATATAACTACGCCAGGTAGTTGGTCGATACTATTTAGTTTAACCAAATACGCCATGTAATTGGTTATCGAATTAAGAGCTATCAAAACAAATAAATTTTCCTAAATTGTGTGTTTATACTTAAATGATAAATAAATAGTTTCAAAATAGTATGAAACTATTAGTAGTCGATGGTTCTTGTGGATTGAACCATTGTGGTAGGTATATATTATTACCAAACTAAAACATGTAGTTATGATATTATTGTAAGGATATATAGTGAGTGTAAGTGAGAACATCATGCATTTAGAGTAAATACTAAAACTGAATTCTGTAGACAGAAGTTAGTATAGAGAGATGGATTAATTCACGTTCCAACCCAAATTGATAGGTAATTTGATCGAAATTCGGTACAAAGGATGCAAAACTACATGACATAAAACGATGATTAATACATCAAATGTAAGTTTTTTACCCGGTATATAAAATATACCAGGGTCAATTAAGTTTAGTCCCGACTTAATAGCGAGCTGAAATTTCGTACGTGTGTTCTAGTGCAAAAAAGTAAGGTCAAGTTCGTTAATGAGCAAAATCGGATCATGTTTGTGCAAAATGGGGAAAACTGCCTATCTTTGAAACCGTTGAAATATGACAAAAATTTAATAACAAAAATAAACTCATAAACTCAGTATATACTGGGTATTCAAACAATTAACTCAGTTAGTTGTTCCATTACTTGTTTCTTTTAATTTCAGTATTGTATATTTTGTGTGTTTAAATGCCGTGTAGGTTGTCTAGCTAATACGTCGAGTAGTTCAGAATAATATACGGGTGGTTTTGATTAGAAAACCAAACGGATAAACTCATTGGTCAAAAATATTAAAAAATTTTAGAATGATTATTCGTACTTTATGTTAAAGATTCACTCACGTGATTCCCACTTGAATTATAATTTCAAACATAAATAAAAGATTGGGTGTGGTATACATGACAAATTATGAACTATTAATGGTTATGCCCACCGTAGACACGCAACAATTTGAGCAATCTAGTAATTGTACTCGTTATCTCGCTGTGAGTTAGTAAAATAGTCTAAAACAATATTGATTCAACTTAAAATGGCTACATGCATTAATATATCTGTTTTACATGTAAAATGGAAATGATTTTTCAAAATACATTTATAATATAAAATGAAAAATACCATTTACATTTTAAATGCCTATTTTAAATATTACCCATCCTTGGATATCACCATTGGAAAGATACCACAACGCATACAAAATATCACCATTGGAAAGTACTGCTACTTAAACAATTCTCTAAACAAGAAATACACTAAAATCGATAAGTTTTTCATAAATAACTTTTGAAATTTTGGAAAAAATGTATTGATTAAAATTTGTAGAGCATAAAATTTCTTACAAAATACTCTCGGAACATTTTTCGCTTCGTCAATTTGTTTGCTTAGTATAGCGCATCAAAGTTGTCTTCGAAAAAATATTATAAAAAGTAGCGTGATTTGTGAAGTTGAAGTAATTAATTTTATCGTCTAATTAAAAATATTTTTTCTCAAATATACGACTTCTGGTAGGAGATTTGTTTGCTTTGGTGTTTAGGAATTCATGTGGTAAAAGTTTTAAGTTAGTTCACTCGCTACAGTAAAAAAAAAACGAAGTACAATATGATTAATTAAATTAATTAAAACTGTGCCAATTGAACATATCTAGTATAACATATATAGTGTTTTAACATTTATGATATAAATTATTATATGTTGTACTGTGCAAGAATTGTATTGACAGTGATTATTCAATAATTTTGAGGTAGCAGTTGCAAATTATTACCATAAAATATTAATAGTTTTTAAAAAATCCGCAATATATGTGTTTTAAAAAAAATTAGTTTGGTTCAACTTTATAAGATACTTGTTTCTGAAAGAAATGTATAGCAAATTTTTTCCCGTTTTAATAAGAAAATGGAGTATGCGCGAACCGTTTTCGTATACCATGTTCAAAATTTCAACTATGATTGCGAATATCTCTCTTCCCAATGAATCAAAAACAATTTTGTTTCTTAACAAATGCACGTTTAGATTAAATTAGAAAAGTGGTTTTATGGGTGAACTACCTTAAGAAACGATAAATTCCCCAATAAGAATAGAGTATGAAGTATCAATTAGAATATTGTAAAATAATTCGCAAGGATTCGATTTAAAAAAAAAAACACTATCACTATCCTAGGTTTATTAACCTTTGAGATAAATCGATTTCAATTTAATACCGATCTCTCTCTGTCATAAGACACGTGTTTTAATTTTTTAATAGAATCCACTGATGATGGGTGCCATTGTAAGTGGGTTCGATTACTTATGCATAAATTATTTTGCATGTATTCGTATTGGTGAATAAATTATGTAATGTGTCATATTACATTATTACGAGACATTAATTTTGAAAAAAAAACTGCTAAAAAAATGAATTATAAAATGGATTTCAAAAAATTATAGGTCTGAAATATAAACCAACTTTTATTTGAAACATTTTTACAAAAACCGAATAAATATGGCACAAATCAACTAGAAAATTCTGAAAAAATAACGCTACTTTTGTGTTTTAGTACCATGGGTCACAACCAGCCAAGTAACCGCGCTTGTAAAGGCATTGTGTGTACTTGGAACTGGGAAGTTATGGATTCGAATCCCGACATCGGCAGTTTGTCAATTATTAAAAAAAAAAGAAAAAGGCGGTGGTTAAATAACCGACTATGCTTGTGAAGGTTTTCTGCAGTTTCTTTCACGAACTCCAGATGAATATCAGCATAGTTCCTAACAAAATCGGCTGCAGCCGCACATCCTACCAATTCCTAGTTTACACACAAAATTCCTTGTCCTCTACTCAGATCCTTACATCCTTAGGCATCACAATGGACCTTATGGTCGAAGTGTAGCCCGTTCAGGGCAGCCGCTATAATCTATCTATCTACTCTGACCAGGTTGTATTCACTACTGGCTACTGGCTGCCAAGTAATGGAAGTCGTTGCTGTCCTCGTCTGTAAGCCTATTAACTAGCCTATTAATGTTATATATAAGTATATATATACACTTATTCATTCTATCACTAACAAATCACAAATACATATTTTATTCAATGTAGAAATTTGTGTGCATATCCAACTTACAAAATGTCTCTGGAATTTCGCCAAAAATCCACCTTTTGCATCCGAGACACAAGATAGTACACGGTGCAAAATTTTCAGTACAAATTGATTGATTTTATTGACGTTTAGAGCTCCGCTTTTTTATGGCATGACAGTGCTGGACTCTCTCCGTTTACAGGGGGACTATACAGAGTTTGAAAAGTGATGACTAGCCATTGTTATGCGAAATTCGTAACAGCGTATATATGAGTACAAAACAGACATACATTTTTCTGTAAAGAAAAAAAGAGAACATAATAAATTGCATGCCTGTCTCTTTTTCTCTTAACAAAATAAATGTACGCCTGTCTTATACTCATATATACACTGTTGCAAATTTCGTATCTCAATGGTTAATCTTGACGTTGACAACCTGTGTATAATATATAATATTATAATACCACTTAGAATGGTTCAACCGGTCCACTTTTTTTAAATACTTTTAACAATAGCTGTAAGCGGTTTCTTAGATAAGACATTTACATAGAATTCAGGAGGGATTTCAACATTTACCTCTTCGATAAGAGAAGATATCCATTATAAACAGTTTTCACTGTACCATACAAAACAAAATACATGGACAAAATAAACACATACAAAACATTTTAAGATAACAATTTTTGAAATGGAGTTTTACACTCTTGTGACGACAACACAACGTCGTATGAATTTATACACATCTCTAGCTAGAGCAAGCATTATTATCATCATCGTCATCAGAATCGTCGTAGGCGCGCAGCATGATACTGTGCTTATGCTTCAAGTATCTATCGTATACCATAATATAATATAAATGTATATCGTATTCGTTTAATGAAATATATGTACTTTTCATGAAATTGTGAGAGAGTTCATGAAAATCAAAACCAACGAATTTTATATTCAATCCACACAGAAAATAAGTTGAAAATTATGCAAAAAGCTCTTCCAACACAAAGAATATGACATGACATGTAAGATTATCGACACTAAGTTTTAACGTGAATAGGCAGGTGCCTTCATTTGACGATTTGGTGGGATAATATCTCGTATAAAGAGTGTATATCTCGAAAACTATCGGTCAAATCTCCAAGTATAATTTCCAAGTAAACTAATTTTCAAATCCATTACAAAAAATTTTTTTCAGTTTTTCCGATTTTTTCTAGTTTCTGCAAAAAAGTTGAAATATAAATGTTGTTGTCTTGTCGATTTGGATTAAATTTAAATGAGACTAAAAAAAACAACTAAAATTGTGTTTATTTGACGATTTGATAAGCGGTTGACTAGATAATGATTGGCGTTATGTAAAAGGAAGCAGATAAATTATTTTTTAAGAAATAAAGAATTATATCTAATTAAAAACTTTAAGGTAGTTGTATCGGTATTATAGTGATGTTCCTTTGGCTACAGCCATGCCTAGCTTTGTTAATTTGGCAAGTAGTCGTAGTAGTAGTGAAGGGAAAGCCGAAGCATGTAGCAATTCAGCCTTCTAGGTCTTTTTTTACCAATTCATGATAGCCCATTCCAGTAACCTCTTTCTTCGACCTTAACTGGTTCAATTCTTTTATGCCTGTGGTCGTTGTAAAACCTAATCGTCGTAATTTGTTTTCAATACACACACACATACACATATATATATATATATATATACACACTTATTCATTCTATCACTAACAAATCACAAATACATATTTTATTCAATGTGTGCATATTTGATCTATTATGCTTATCCAACTTACAAAATTTCTCTGGAATTTCGCCGAATATCCACCTTTTGTATCCGAGACACAAGATAGTACACGGTGCAAAATTTTCAGTACAAATTGATTGATTTTATTGACGTTTAGAGCTCTGCTTTTTTATGGCATGAATTTAAAATCAAAACTATTTTACCTTTGTGGATTGTTGCACACCACCTCCCCCCACTCCACATGAAAGCTATAACTACACCCGTGACCCAACGTCCTTAATTTATATAAAAACATTATAGGTTTTCATTAAGTATTTAATCATTTTCGCTGACCAAGACAAAATTCTATAACATATTTCTACACCACCCTGTCTGTCAATGCATTTATAAGTTCTCTCTATTACGCTAAACGTACATGTTTCACTCCAAATTATTAAGTATTTTCATGAAACGTACAATTACACTAAAAGTATGTATAGCAGCAAGCTCAAACAAACAACATATATACATACATACATACACTCCCGTTCAAAAAAAATGAACAGACCTGAAATGTTAATTTTCTTACATTTCATAAAACTCCTCACTTTTGTAATTCTCTGTATAATGTATAATTCTATTTATTTATAAACAAAGATAAGTAGTATATTTTTTAAGCGTATAAAAAAGAAATGGAAATATAAACTGAATTTATATTTTTTTATTTGTCTATACGGTGTCAGTGACAGAGTGAGAATTTAAAAAATATATGAATACATATTAAGTGTTATATCTTACTCTGACGTATACAAATTAAATAAAATATTGTATCTGTAAAAAAACATTTACTACAAGAATAATCAAAATAGGGAATATGCATGAAAATTTTTTTTTCACATTTATTTTCAGAATATGAAAATACTGTTAATACTGTAATAATATTTAAAAACGAAATTAAAATCCGACAAATATCAAGGATGCTATAAGCTTTTAAAGATTATTATCTGTCTCTTTCTTGCAAAAATACTAAAAACGGAGTTTTACGTGTATTTTAAATGGTGAAAGTGTAATATGACGTCACATAACATAACAAGAGGGCTATCACCCTCTTTGTCTAATCGGGAATTTCAATCATTCATATCTCGCTTATTTTTAAAGTTATTTAAAAAGTAATTTTACTTTGATATTTGTCAAGTAAACATGCTTCAATTGAAGTGAAAAAAAATTTGCATGCATATTCCCTATTGTGAGAAGTTGATTCGGTTCAGGTCTGTTCATTTTTTTTTGAACGGGAGTGCAAATACATATACAAAGCGAATAAAACGATACACGATATCGAAGAGTTTTTAAATACAATATAGTGTTGATATACACAAAAAGATATCGGACATAAACATACACACACAACTTCTGTATACTACACAACACAGGAAAGAATTTATTCCGGTTTAGTTGAACTGACGACGTTATAAATAAAATGTTTAAATTTATACAAAACATAGCAAAGCAAGCAAGCAAGGCTACTAGCTAGCAGCAAGCGAAGATGAAATAAAATATATTAAAAAAAAGTAAAAAATAGTATAAAAGAAGAACGACGACACAAGAAACACTTTTTACCCCAGGTTTTCTCGGTATTCCGGTTTTTATTTATATTCGACCATTTAATTTAATGTAATCTGAGTATGTATGTGTGTGTACGTGGGGAAACGGGGCGGGAAATGTGCCGGAATACGAAAATGCTATATATTTGAAAAGAATTGTATAATATATATATATATATATATATATATATATATATATATATATATATATATATATATATAAAGCAAGCCAATATAACCACGGTGATGATATGCTTAACCTGTCGTTATTTGAGACTTGATTTAAATTTTTTGTTTGAAATGGGGGAAAATTGTTTGAAATGTTTTGATAGTTATAGAAAAATGTTTTATTAGAAAAGTTTTTTAAAAGGCCTTCTTTGAATTGATTTCTAATGTGTACACATATTTCATTGCTGTCATTCAATTAAAACGCTCCATTACATCCCCTTTTCCCATTGCAGCAGGGTGTCCCCATCCTCTTCCTGACAGTTCACAATCATTTGAAGGAAAGCTTCCACTAAGGATTAGGGGATTGCTGTTAGCATTATAAAATCAATGGTAACAGTTTTAATTTTTGACGTTAATTTTTTACAATTTTACAAAAATTGATATGTGTTCGGTTTTCGAAAGAAATGTTTAGAACAAAAGTTGTAAGTTTTTTCACAACGAATAACTTTTATTCGAAACATTTTTTCGAAAACCAAATTCACTGCAAAAAGAAACGCCACATTTGGAGTCGACATTACATATCATCATATGAATGGAAGTTTCTTCCTTTTCCAACGGTCTAAATAGGGAATTGAGAGAAGTTTTCAAGTTCGACAGACTAGCAAATCAGCCAGTATTGTAGAATCTAGTGCATTCGGATGCGACATGGCCGATTTGGGTAGAAATATCTAAGATTAAGAATTGGAGAAGTATTGAAACTTGTTAGCAAGCAAAATTAATGATATCCGAGTTCTATTCCACAAGGATAGTCAATAATGAGTGGCGCAATGATTTAAGCCGGGAGACTGTTAGACTGTTAGATTTATGATACTCTTACGCATACTGCACCCAAGGGATGGGCACATTTGATGTTGCGATACCGAGCTCAGAAAATAGAATAACATTCACAAAGCTTTATTGAGCTTTATTGGGTGAGGGCATGTAACAATAAAGAAAGGCAAAAAAGTCCTACATAGAATGTGAGCAACTACTACTCTGCCTCTGAACTAGAACTTCGCTGATTGTTTGGGTATAGCCATCATGGAATCGAGTAAGAAGGACGCCGTTTCCCGCGCTCGAATTTCCCGCGTTTACTTCCAATTTTCGTAAATTAACTTGAAATTCATGATAATCTCTTAATGTCATATAGTAGTAGCGGCGGGGAGGTTAAAGCCTGGCCAGTAGGTCTTTCTAGACCGTTTTTACCGACCCCTAAAGGACAAGGAATTTATATGTAGACATTAGAGCTATGCCAATATTCATCTGGAGTTTGTAAAAGGAAAACTGTAGAAAACCTTCACAAGTATAGTCGATTACTTTTATTCTTGTTCATACGCCGACAGTTCAGTCAATTTACTGCGCCCCATTATTATTATTTTTTAAATTATTGTAATTTACAAATTGCTACAGTTGAGAATTGAACCAGCAACCTCCCAGTTCCGAGCAGAACACCTTTAACGGCTCGACCACTCGGCTATTATACTAAAACCGTCATACTAAAACCACTGACATACTAAAAGTTTGTCGGTATATAGCGAATAAATATTAATATTTGATTCATCTCATAAAACTTTTAGGAAAATTCGAATATCGGTACAATATAATAAATTTCAATTCAATTTGGAAATCGTTTCTTTATTGTATTTTCACAACTGTTCTCAGAAACACTGTCATTCTTGATTACACTTAAAAATACAATATTTTTCTACTATTGATTCACACACAAAGACAATATTTTATCGCGAATCCAATTTCATAAAATAAAACGTTATATATGTACAGTACCATTCATAAAAATTGAACCACCAGTAAGTCACATTCTAAGCGTATACACTATGTAAATTAACATAGACCCACTAACACCATTGTGTAGCGCATCTATCGCTGTTTATGTACAGTATGCCATGATATAATGTTCTTTGTTACACTTGACTAAGACAGTTAATAGCATAACTTATTAACAGTTAACAGCAACATTGAACTCCGCCTACAAAATATTTTCTATACAGACGTGCAACCAAAATTATGGAATATTATATTATTATTTTATGACGCTAGTCATAAAAATTCAATCATTTCTCATCTTGTCTCTATCCATCTCATTTCATTTGTATAGTTTATTTATATGTATGTATCTCTAGTGAAACTAGTGTTGGGATAATATCTATATTCTATACAAATAATAAAGTATATATATATTATTATATATAATGTAAATTGTAACCAATATAGGTAATAAAACATAATAAAATATTAGGAAAGCATAACATTTCAGATAATATGGCCAATTTGTATATGAACATTTAATGTTCAATGTTCCCCGTTTGTAGGCCCTATAACACTATGTATTATAGTGTTGGATGCTTTGTAAGTATTTGGAGAACGTATCAGACCCACCTCCGATTTTAATGTGTAACAAAGCAAAACATATCATAGTGCATTGTATATAGACAGCGATAGATATACATACACTGTTTCCATATTGGATGTAGTTTAAAAAACACACTGTATATTACTAAATACATGTATATTACATACAATAACACTTAAAATGTTTCAACTGGTTTAATTTTTATGAACGGGAGTGTATATGTATATATGTATTGAATATGTATTGAATATACTACTACCATAAATGCTTGTAAGCGATCTAAGAAAATTCCAATTGTTATAAATTTTATACTAAAGCCCTTGAGACAACGATGAAACACAATGTATACCGTCGTATCAAGTTATAAATTTATGTTTGTTTAAAATTGACCTATTTTTCAATTGAAAAATTATTGTTACTTCAATTTTCAATTATAAATAAACAAATTGTTAAAAGAAATTGTATAGAAAAAAGAATAAATAAAAGGAAAATGTATGTTGAAAACTTGAGTGTATTATTAATATTATTTCGAAGATTATTATCGACAACCGAAAGAAAAGTTGTTATACTGATTGTATTTTTTAAAATACACCCAATCTGGAAATAATGTATAGTGTATCTATCGCTGTCTATATGCAGTGTACTATGATATGGTGTCTTTGTTGCATATACATATTCGATTCCGGGTATCGGAACCAGTGATGGAATATACCATGATATCCTGGTATATTCAATCTAAAACTTAGGTTAAAAAGAATCTCGCGCTTTGTTTTAAATTTGAGCTTCATAGCTTTTTTAGCTCCTAAGATACAGAGGCCTAAAAATCGTCTCTATTTCCTACTGTTAAATATTGTACGACTATGTTTAAACTTGGTCAAACGCACTACCGTGCTATATGATTAAATAAAAAGATATTTGTTAACTTTAAACCAGTGTTTATTTTTGCCTCAATATTTAATAATGAATATACCAAGTTTGGTGATAGTTATGACGTGTAATCTAGAGACATATGTATGGTGACATTGAAGGTCAAGATATAGTTTAAGTATATCCGATCTCTCCCACAGATTCTTCCCATTCTATTTATCTGACGAAACTGAACCGGGCTATTATTTATTTGCCTTGCCTGTAGATTTATTTTTCCAATTTTTTCGTTACTCCAAGATCTGGTTCTGACCTCTGACACGATAGTCCAGCCTCTGAAGAGAACTAGGTCAAATTCATACCGTAGCGGGAAGACATCGGTTAAGGTTGCATAGGCAGACCATTTTTGTTCCATCTGACTTAAAAATGCGATCCACGGCACATTGTTTGATCAAAACATTCACTATTATGGATGGTTTCAACAATGGCTTAATGCAATCGAGGTTGCAATCTTTAGTAAACATATTGTTGCTTTCGGTAGATGCTATCCTCTTGGGAAGATTCGAAATGTTCCTTAGCAAATAATTGAGTCTTGGAAGAGTACATAGTTTGATCGGGATATCCACCATTCTGGATTGGTCCTATAACGGCTTAACGCAATCGAGGTTGCAATCTTAAGTAAACATACCCTTGGCTTTCGATAGATGCAACCCTCTTGCACCGATTTGAACTGTTCCTTATACCGTCATTCTCCGCATGTCGCGATAGTGAGCTCAAAACCTATTTGAAATCTTAAACCGACTTTATTATTAACTTCATAGAGAGACGAATTTATCTCTCTGACCATAAGTAACTTCATTCCTCTGCCATAATCTTTTATTGCTAAGAAGGTAGCTAGTGCCTCCTAATTCATTGATCTTAAGAGCGAAGATCCAAGGAGAGCTGTATAAAATACCCACTTCTTACATCGAATTATATAAAAAGAGTTTAACATTGACCTAGTTTCAATAGAAATATTATCGTAACACCAGTTTTCAATAATAAATAAACAATTTACAAAATACAAATAAAAGAAAATTCTTCAAGAAACTATCGAATTATTTTTATTATTAAAACATAAATGATTATCGAGAATGAAACCACGAACAATTGTTTTTACTATTATTATTATGGTGTTTATATAGTGACGTAAGTAAAAACTTATAAACCCTTAACCAATAAAACTAATATTAAAATTATGATGTTTACCTAGGAAAATAGAAAAGTTTCAAATATATATTACAATTATTGTAAATAGTTTCGTAAAAGTTTTCTTTCTATGGTATATATATATATATGTTATAATATATGTAGAATAGATTCGGACGGTTAATTTCATTAAAACTTTGTATTCAAAATATTTTAGTAAAATTGTTGTATATATTATATATACGGATATTATTCGGTGTCTCGGTTTATTTTACATGAAAATGATATTGGTTATATTTGTTTTGAGTGGAAATATTATTGATGATAGAATATCATTTATTTAAATATGAAAAAAATAGGTTTCGAATAACAGAACGTCAATCATATATGAAAAATGTTGAGATTTTAATAGTTTATTGTTTTGTTTTCTGGTATTTTATCATAAAATGTCTCACAAAAAGATTTTTCCAAGACAGTTCATCAATACATGCTAGTGTTGTTGTACGGCATTTCACAACAGATTTTCTTAGTGTACACTCCTGTTCAAAACAAATGAACAGACTTGAACCGAATCAGTCTCTCACAATTTTGATTATTCTTGTAGTAGCAGATACAACATTTTATTTAATTTTTACACGTAAGAGTAAGATATAACACTTAACATGTATTAACATTACATATATTCTTTAAAATTCAGGTTATACTTCCATTTCTTTTTTATACACTTACAAAATATACTACTTATCTTTGTTTATAAATAAATAAAATTATACATTATACAGAGAGTTACAAAGTGAGGAGTTTTTTGAAATGTAAGATAATTAACATTTCAGGTCTGTACATTTTTTTTTGAACGGGAGTGTACATTTATTGATATAGAAACATTTTCAAAAAAATGTAATTGGAATTGCTGGACATATCTCGGAGACGACAAACTTCGAAACGTCAAACCAAATTTTTGGTGCAAATTGATTTTTTCGAGAAGGAAATATAGTTGACCTAATTCAATATATTTTCATATATTTAACTGTATTTGTAAACTTTTTGCAAGACTTTAAAAATATCAAACTATTTTTCTCAAACTTCTTTCGAATCAGCAGAGAAGGCATTGCAATTTAAATTTCTACAGCATTTGAAGCTAATCAAACTGAACAAGAATTGGGAAAACACTAGAGATAAATACCCAATCCTGACAAATACCATAGACTTGTTGACTGTAAGGAGCGTTCAATTTAGTTCATCACTAGTTAGTTCGTACATTAGCACGAACACGAACGTTAGCACGAACATTATCGTGTAAACAGCAATGTAATGTTTGTTATATCAACTATTTTTATTGCGAACTTAGGTGTAAAAACGAGCTAATATAGTATTCATTTTGGTAGATCGCGATAATGCTCATTAGAAAGAAGTAGTTTACAACTAAATAAAGTTTGGACAACCCTGTTTTATAACTTGTGCAAAATTCCGATTTGTATCTTTACTCAAAGGTATTTAATACATATCGAATAACCTTAATTAATATAAATAATTCTCTCGTGTCTGTTAATGGTATAATGTATTGCTTATCTATTTTTCAAATACCATAATATTTCCTCAAGTATAAAAACATTGCATTTATATTATACATTTATAATTAACAACATTGCAAAACTCAAACTTGTATTGTGTATCAGGCAAGCAACCAAGCACATGGCACTTAATTATTTATTAAAACACTTTTTTTTTGTTTTAAAAGAAATTCAATCACTAGATAAATTATGCAGAGGGTGAGAGGGATGATACTTTCACGTAGGTACTTCAGAATTTCCTTTTCAGAACAGAATACAATGACTTGTTATATATAAGAAAAAAAGCCACTTAAAACAATAAATGTCGTATATATATATATAGCGGGAGAAAGAAACTATTAAATATTTCACAATACCGTTTGTCGATAAAAAAACTATAAAATAATGGAGCTAATATTATACGATGCAATTAAAATGAAATAACCGTATTTTTAATGTATAATTAACGTCAGAATACTAGTTATTATATTGAAAGAAATTCCCAATTTTAGATAAATACATCTACCCCATATTTTTTTTATAGAAAAGTCGATAGTGTAAAATAAAAACCAAAATAAACCAAAAGTTTATTTTGCCTGAATATTTCATAATTAATAAATGAGTTTGTTGGTAGTTACCAGGTAACTTAGGGAAACATAACGTATCCACAGACAGACAGACGGATGTATAACGCCAATAGTTGCAAATATAAATAAATTTTTTACGAAATAAAATTACTTAAAAATTAAATTGTGTCAATTGTGATTATTATAATTATTATACCATTAAAATTATTTTTTAATCAATGTCATTTTCGACATTCTCTAGATAAGAAGATTGATGAACATTTGTATAAACTATTGTGAAATTGTTTTCGTAAGAAAGAAAATTCATTAAAACTAAATCATGCATAAACTTAAGTATATTAAAACTAAACTGTTCCATTTTACATGAAAACAACTATAAAAATATAATAACATTCACATTTTTATTAATTACCTCATTATTATCCTCTTAACTTTCGAACTTTTTTTCGTTGTATTTCCATTAAAAAACAAACACACATACAATGTTGATGCTAATAGAAAATCATTAACAAAACATAATAGAGAAAAAAAAAATCTTGCAAAGTTTTTTTTTTTTTAAAATTCATACTCTGTTTCATTCGACTTCCTTAGGGAATCTTTATGTTTTTTTTTTTTTTTTAAATAAACTGAAAGAATTACTAATTAACTTTTTAACGGGCGTTGTTGTGTGGTATTTAACGACTTACATAATACACTGGGAAGACACCAAGAAGATAATATTATGTAATGAAAAGTAATGCATATGACTTAGTTATTTTTTGTTTTTTGTTAAGTTAAATGTTGCGCACATAATACTTAAAGGATTAAGAGAATTTTTATCAAGGTTATGTTTTACATAGAAATATTGTTGTCATTATTATATAATACATTTGACCTCCATGCATGATGCGTTTAGCGGTAAATTTGATCTAGTTGCAAAGTTTTGTATTACCATCATCGTAATAATACCACAAACTTCAATTCTATTTCAAAACTTTATAGAAAATGTTTTCTATAACAAACATTTTTCTCTGTAATTCCTTTTTTAGGGGAATAGTTTGTAACACCTCCTCGGATTTTGCTGATCGCGGCGTTTTTTTAATAAATAAAATAACAACAATAAACAAGTGAAAATAACAACTAACTGAGTAAATTGCTAAAGTTTCAATTAAAGTTGTTTATTTTTAAAAATTTTACCCACTTTGCCCGAACATGGTACGATTTTGTCCATTCACGACCTTGACATTCTTTTCGTTTTTGAGTTATCGTGTTGACGGACATGCGGATATGAATTAATTAGGTCATTTTACGAACACAGAGTATTATAAATGTTTTGACAACAATTGGGACACAGAAAAAAAGGTTCTGATGACCCTAAAACAAGTGTTGCGCAGAGTAAATAAAATATAATTTAATAAAAATTACCGGTTCGGTCGTTCTTAACGTTGATTTAGTATTATTTTGAAATATTATTTACAGAAATGACCCTATCCATAATTTTATTATACCCTAAGTATCGATTTCAAGAAATCCACAATATAAACTATTGATAGAGCAGGAGATCATCGTATCAACTTTGCGTATTACTTGTTTCCGATACAATGCAATGAAAGTAATTTATGTTGACACCTTCGAAAAGAATAGCGTCTTAAGGCACATGTTAAATCTACACTGTAAAAAAAAGTGTATGTGGATGTCATGGATCTGAAAATAAACTATGGATATTTGTATATGTATGTATTTTTTTACTGTGAGCTGTCGCCAGTTTTCTAAATATGGTGGCAAAAACAAACCTAACAAAACAGTTTTAATTTTATTAAATAATTAATTCAAACGTTCGTCAACACCATTTTTTTAATTCAAATATATAAACTGCATATTTCAAAGAATATTTATAAACATTATTTATTATAGTGGCTACTTTAATAATTTACTTATTATAATTTTAAGAACAAAAAATTCTGTTCTCCATAAGATGCTGTATTAAAAGTTTGATTTTTAATCGATAGTTACTCTTTGAAATGATCGGCAGGTTTTAAATTTTTGAGGGAGGATAACTACATAATTAACCTTGAATTCACTAAAAAAAATTTTTTTATCTACTATCAAGTCTCGTGTATGAACATCCTTAAAGGTGTAGATATCCAGCTTAAGTGCTATCCATTTTCCTGTAGGAAGTTGGGTCCATCAAGTGTCTGACTTAATTTTTTATATAGTTTTTCGTTGACAAATATTTAATATTTAACTAAAAGTCGATAAGCAATATTTTATTCGAAATAGTACACAGATAGCAAACGATGTATAAATTTGATTCGGTCACCTCCTGTTCTATAATATATTATTAAAAAGTTTATAAACCTTTGTCCTCTGTACTTATATTTTATAAACTAAGGTTTAGATAGTTCGTGACCAAATATTATATGTAGTACACCCAAATAAAATAGCAAGCTCTACAAATTTTACTTTGTCCCATATGTATCGACCGAGCATGTTCTATATTTTCTATGTATTCACCCTCCGATAAAATTGGGGTATTATGATCACATATTACATTTAGGACAACATGGTAACCCATATTAGGTATTATCATTATCAATGCAAGCTAGTTTTGATGGTGATTTGTTAGGCAAAAAAAAAATTTTTAATTGAAAATCAGGATTAATTTATATAGATATATAGACTATACAAAATGTGAATGGGAATATCCCACGGGAGACGTCTGTTTTGTTCTGTTTTTTTTTTTTTAATATAAATTTTTTATGAAAATACAATTTCCCTCGAGAAAATGATTTATATTTATTAATATTTTGAAAAGTTTATAATGGGTATATATGTACACTATAAGAAGCGTAATATTCTTAAGTTGGATATTTTTCACGTATACTATTGGGTCTTAAGGATGTTCCAGCATACCACCACTTTTCGACAGATTTTACTCATTTTTTTTTCACAGGCTAAAATTAACGTTTTCTAATAAATCCCGAAGTTTCAGAATTTTTGACCGTTTAGAACGCGAAATAATTATTATCAAAGTTATCATTCTCTCTCACTCTCTCTCATTAGAAGCATGTAAAACTTCATGCCCGCCCAACTATTATCTGTTATATTAAAAAAAATAATCGACAGAATTAAAAAAAAAAAACTAGGAGAGTAAAGCTAAATATATATTATATAAATTTTAAAAAAAAATTCATGTGTTACCGTTTTGTTTTCGTAATATAAAAGTTTAAATTTATTTATTTTCTTCAAAATAACATTATTTTGTATATGTGAACAATGTTTTTGTCTATGTGTTGTACATGTGTGTTTATGTATTTGTACTATAATAAAATCAAACCGGTTTGTTGTGCTGATTGCATAACACAGTGATGGAACGTCCTTAAACTGGCATTTCTTTTTTAAATTAATGCATTCGATTTTGGACCGAATCCATTTTGGTCCTAGTTATTTTTAAACATGAAATATATAAACTTCTTAAGTAAAATATTAAATACCTACTAAGGGAAAGCTTACAATGTCTTCAAACAGCCGTTTTTATAGTTTTGATTTTTGATGGGATTATTATAATATTGCTATTAATATTGATAATTACTCCACAAATGTTAATTACACTTACCAAGTATGTTTATGGTCCTCCGACTGATCGTAACGACACTAAAACAAAAGAAAACACACCGTTAATAAACATCAAGAGCATAATAATATATTCAAATATTGTAGATTTTATTTCATCAAAAGAATTGATTTCATTTTCGTCTTTTTATTTTACTTTGAAAATATGGTTCCGTTCAGTTGAAAAATTAAATATTCTTAGAAAAATCCGCTGTAATCTCCACAATACTTCTATATACAGATTACCCCTGCAATTAATAACTAACTACACGAAGGGTAATATCACTGTGACCTAAAAGCACTTTCCAGACTTGTCTACTTTAGGAAGTGTAGGATCTAGAGATTTTGTGTTCCTTATGATCACCTGATAAGTTAACCATTCAGACATAGAGATAGATTGTAGAGGCTGTCCTGGACGGGCTACACTTCGACCATAAGGTCCATTATGATGCCTAAGGATGTGTGTGGAGTGGAAGGAATTTTTGTGTATAGACTAGGAATTGGCAGGATATGCGGCTGCAGCCGACTATGATAGGAACTATGCCGATATTCATCTGGAGTTCGTGAAGGAAACTGCAGAAAACCTTCTCAAGCATAGCCGGTTACTTCGTTCTTGTCCATACGCCGACAGTTTAGTCAATTAACCACTCCTTATTTTTTTTCCTGTAATTGACAAACTGCCGATGTCGAAATTCGAACTCATAACCTCCCAGTTTCCAAGTAGGCATACTGCGCAGACATAACGCCTTAAACCGCTCGGCCACTTGGACTGGTACCATTCAGGCATCTGATTCTGCCGGCTATTCACAGAATATAAAGCTGTCGACAGTTTCTAATCCACATTTTTGGGCATATTTCTTAAAAATACAATGCCCCATAAAGAAACTCGTCAGTACCCGTAGTACTTTTGTTTAAGCTTAGATGGATCTTGGTACTTAAAATTTTTGGTTTGTCTCAGTCTCGAAGGAGATCTGATCGCCAGAGCGAGGCTCTTTTGGTATCTCCTTCCTTCCAAAGATGTTCTTTACGAGGTATCTATGTTCCTTTCCTTGTCATATTGCATCGAGAGGTTGTTGACACCAAATTTTTCCACAATTACTATTAAATATTCTAATCGGAATATCGTTATTGGGGATAGTTCGTTTTTGGGGATATCGTATTTGTGTGAGATACGATATATTTTTGAGATTTTAAAACGCAAAAATAAGTCTGCTTTGAAGTATATATAGAGGTAAGAAAGCTTAAATCTAAAAAAAATGTATCCATAATGTATAATTAAGTAAACAGGATATGATTTTTACTTCGTATAGCATTAACTTAACAAAAAACGGAACTAAAACTTTGGAGAATTAATATAATATTTTATATCAATTCCAAAGAAAACTTAAGCTCATTTCTAACAAGATAAAGAAAATATTTATAACTTTCATCGAATTTATTATAAACGTATTTATAAAATTGAAAAACATCATTTAATTCTGCAGTTCATATTTTATAAATGTATACAGAGAGATATGGAAAATGAGACAACTTAAAAAATAAAGAACAATGCTAAAAATTTATGTTTTGGTTTATATATGTTAGCGAAAATATTAATTCCAAATTTTGTCCCAATTCCTAGAACAATTATTTGTATTTTATAAATACGTATTTCGACTACAAGGTAGTCATCATCAGTATAAATTAGCTAACCGTAAGTATATTTGGGATATGGAGTCAGAGATATGTTGCCCGTTGTTAAGTCGGTATGACGGGCCTAAATTAAATTTTAATTAATTTACGACAAAAATAATAAACATCATTGTGGACATTTATGAATGTACTATATAAGATTTGATTTTATAAATGAACTATACATAAGCGCACGTACATCCTTAATATTTATAATATTTCCATTTTCTATACTTTTCAGTGTATGTAGTTAAAACCATCCTTTCTTTTTTTGTAAATTTTGTACACACAATTTGTTATTTAATTGAAAATAACATTAAAGCATTTGTATTCTTTTTTGTTGTATAAATAAATTGTTCTCACAGATAGACAGTTTGGAAATATAAAGGGATTACATGATTTGTTTGAAAATCATTTTTCAATTTTATATAGAAAAAATAAAATATATATATATATAGAAATCCCTATAAAGTATACGTCAACAAAAAATGTCAATAATTATAATGACACATGTAATGTACGGATATAGCAACTCAGTAGATAAAATACTAGGCTCGTTGAATTATTAATATTCTTCGAATCTAGTCTTTTCCATTATAACTGCCTTGTTAAGGCATATTTACACGATGCATGTTATTTCTTGATCCCGTAATAATGACAAAAAAAAAACGAAACTACTATTAATAGTACTCTTAGATAAAAATAATTATTAGGAAAGACCAAAAAAAAAAAGAGATCTTTAAAGGCACATTTCATAAATTAACTATTGAAAAGATCTCTGACACGGGTGGAGTTTAATATTTCGATCTACATGCAGTAGTTTCTACATTGTGCCCCAGAGTACGAACACGAGACGGGTAGGTCGAAGGGTATTTCAAAGGACGGAGCAGAAAATATACCTCTAGTTACAAATTTATCCATCAGAGAGCATATTTTTTATTGGGTCCAATTTACCTTATAAACTTGATGGTTTGTGAGATATTCAGTCAGAAAACGTATTAAAAGATGCCAAATATAATTCAAATTATTCTGGAAGAAAATATTTTTATCATGGTTCTGATCGAGACTCAAATTTCCTAACTTTTCAAAGTATCTCAAAGTATCTCAACTACCTGACATTTCCATTGACATTAAAGGGCCTGCTTTTCCAGGCCCTTTAATACCCTGTATACGTCTAGTATATTCTCTATATTGTTTCGAACTTTCAAGATCCCATCAATTTACAGATGGATACACGCAAAAGTTAAACATTTGTACACACCAATCCATAAAAATTGAACCAGAAAGTCAAATTCTAAACGTATATATTACTAAATATATACATCATATTACATACAGTAACACTTAGAATGTTTCAACGGGTTCAATTTTTATGCACGGGAGTGTACAAAGTCAAAAAAATAACAAGTAATAAAAACTAAGAATTAAGATTTATAAGCATTCTACCTACATAGCATCTCGGTGGCTTAAATGGATGAACACTGGTCCGGTAAAGTCAGAGTTCGTGGGTTCGATTCCCATCCAAGATGTGTATGATTTTTCATATCAAACATTGATGCCAGAAGAATGTTACCAATGTTCCAGACACTTCCGTTAGTGACAAATAACCACAGTAACAATGGACGAATAGACCCAAAAGTTTACAAAAACAATTAAACATAAGTTTTGAATAAGCGTTAAAAAAGAGGTAAACCGCACGTCTACCAACAACATGATACAAGTAATAATTCCCATGTATATCTCCATATTATCTGCTATTAAACAGTCCTAATAAAAATCAAGATTTGTTTGAAGTCACCCATCATACCGATCGTTTACAAAAACAGGTGTTACCTTATCGAATCCCACATATACTTTCATCTCAAACTTGATGATTTTTTCTCTTAAGGGCGAGTGTGTGGGGGTGTATGTGTTTCTTCTGATTTTCGATTGTAAACATAACAGAATATAATAACAATTGTTGATATCAAAGACGACGACACAATAAAATATAAAAATCTCATTTCAGAATATAGAGAGTATTATATTGAAAGTAGAAAAAAAAAACATGTTGCACATGACGCGCAATGACGACACGATATGACAACGAAACGTTATTTGCTGCTGATCATAAAAGACGAGAAAAAAAAAACAGACACAACGATAACAAAGTTATTTTCATTTTTATTAAGAGCCAATAATATTGTATACACAGGGAGAAGAGGAAAGGATATAATACTCTTTACTTTACTGGTGTACGACATACGATAGATAGTACAAGTAACTTATATTGATATTGTTGTATAGCTCTAGAGATGCTTGCTTCAGAAGTACCGACCAAAAAAACAAAATCGATTTATATATGAGGCGTTTATTTTGAAAAAAAAAGTGCCATAAGTCACGTTGTTTTTAAATCGAGATGTTATCTTTCTTTTTACATTCCAAATAAATAAATGTTTGGTATACCGTTAATTAACAACAAAACTTCTGTCGTAAAATAAAGAGATGCCGTTAAATATATAGGGCGTATATGCAGGGTGTCTCGTAAGTCACGACTGGAGGTATGGATAGAAAATTGAATTCTGAGACTAAAAGTCCTTTACCATTTTTTAATCAGACGTACGGGTAATTAGTTATTAATTAAAATAAGTAACCAATTAGATTTCACAGAAATCTCAGCACAGAACAAATAACCAAAGTTGTTCAATTTTATTTTGAAAGTCAGCATTCGATTATTCAGACACAAAGATCATATCGAAATTTCTTTCATGTTCCGACAATTTACCGATTGTTTCAGAGTTTTTGGCAACATGGAGCTGTCTGTGATCTTCCGCGTGCTGGAAGACCTCAGGTCGAAATGATGTGAACATTGCTCGGTTGCAAGCAAGTGTTGAGGAAAACCCCGAAACTTCCACCAAGCGACGTTCTCAGCAGTTGGTGATGTCTAGGCGATCTTTGCAAAGAATTTTACATACGTTACACCTTTTCCCATATAAGAATCAATAGGGAATATGCATGAAAATTTTTTTTCACATTTATTTTCAGAATATGAAAATACTGTTAAAACTGTAATAATATTTAAAAACGAAATTAAAATCCGACAAATATCAAGGAAGCTATAAGCTTTTAAAGATTATTATCTGTCTCTTTCTTCCAAAAATACTAAAAACGGAGTTTTGCGTGTATTTTAAATGGTGAAAGTGTAATATGACGTCATATAACATATCAAGAGGGCTATCACCCTCTTTGTCTAATCGGGAATTTCAATCATTCCTTTAATTATTAATCATTTAATTTTACCTTGATATTTGTCAAGTAAACATGCTTCAATTCAAGTGAAAAACAATTTTCACTTGCATATTCCCTATTGGTTCACGAGTTAAAACCAAATGATGCACAAATACGCATTCATTAAAAAAATCATAACGTTACTTATGCGCCACCCTATATAAAAGAAAATACTTGCAAACTGGCAAGAGAAAAAAATTGGGTTAAAAATAACTGCTAAATTAAGTACAGCTAAATAAAGTTATTTCCCAAACTGTAGACCTCAAAAATAAAAACGGATATTTACGTTTTGGTTCTGGAGAAACGCTCAAGTATTGAAATTACAAGTATTGAATATGAATCCGGTTATTTGGAGTTCTACTGTCCATTTATGAATTATGTTGTATTCTTGAATGCACTATAGTATATTCGCATTGATATTATTACTATACTCATATAGTAAAAGACAAATTTTCTGTACTTTGTATAGATAAGATAATAATATGTTTATATACAATATTTAATAACGAACACAGTATATAGTAGTCAGTCCTATGTATAGTAACTACAGTCCTGCTACTATACTCTGTGTGTACAGTAGCAAATAAAAGTGGATTGTATGTATATTATATCAATTGTGTTGTAATGCAGAGATAAAACATCATCTTTATAATATAATATGAAAAATGTGATAATGAGGACTACCAACTACACTTCTTCTACTATACGTCTTTTATTCGTATTATCTGAAGTGGAAGGAAGTTTTTCTTTCTTTTAAGCGTAACTGGAGTTTGCAAAGCAACTTCTCTTTTACTTGTAGACGAAATTTATATTATGCATAATATATATACATGTATATATATATATATATATATATATATATATATATATATATATATATATATATATATATATATATATATATATATATATATATATATATATATATATATATATATATATATATATATATATATATATATATATATATATATATATATATATATATATTTCCAGTTATAATAATTCTTTAGGTCTTATTATAATTATGTTGATTTACTTTTTCATTATCGTCAATTATAAGAAATTTATTACTTTTTTCAACAAATTTAAGAAAATGGTTTTTCT
The DNA here is from genome assembly GCA_963920215.1 of Nineta flava. Classification (NCBI taxonomy): domain Eukaryota; kingdom Metazoa; phylum Arthropoda; class Insecta; order Neuroptera; family Chrysopidae; genus Nineta; species Nineta flava. Next base: position 60,202,984 of record OY986045.1, on the reverse strand, counting down.
TAAAAAAAAAAGGATAAAAATAACTTTGCAGTATCGCGAAATTTTAATTGAACCTTTCTTGAAAGTGACTCTAATGATCTTGTAAAGTCTTATAATAGTTATATTAAATAATTATTATTTAAATAAATAATAAATATATATAAAAGATATAATTGATCTTTATTAATTAAAATTGATCTTTTTAATTTGATTTATGAAATGTTATTATTTTTATATGTAAATTACCAAGGTTGTTAACATTCACAGCAACCGTGATAATAGAGGGAAGTTATAGTTGAAATGCAACAGATAAAAAATGAAGAACAAAATTATAATAATAATTTAATGATGAAGCGGCACCGCTACAATCTCATTTCATGTTCTATATTTTCAATACCGATTTTATTTTATGAAAATCCTTCCATAACTTTGTTAATAGGTTGATGATGTACCTTTACAGTATACTGGTGACCACTTTTCTCCATTGTTATATATTTGAAGTTGTTGACCCAAATGAATGTATAAAATCAGTCCAGCTTTTGAGATTCGGCACATAAATGGTCTGTTTATAAATTTAGTTGTTCGCGTATCATACATAAACTACTGCACCGATTTAAATCGAGCTTTTTGTCTGTAAAAGCTTATGGTAGTTCTTAATAACTGGTGTGTATCGCTACGAGAGATATAATATGAAAATAATAGCTGAAATAGAAATTTGATGGGAGTGTCGAACAATATTTGGGAGTGTCGAACAAGTGGTGGAAGCGGTGGAAAATTACATAGAGGTTTTTATTCTTAAAATGACGGAAGCCAGAGTTATAGCAATAAAACGCTAGCAAAGCCGCGGGTATAAACTAGTGAAAATATAAAATTGGATTAGTAATATTTTCCCTAATATATATTTTTTTACAAATCATTTTATGCCTTTGTGTGAACTATTTTATAAACAGTAGCTCGCTATGATGATAATTTTCAGCCATTGCTAAAAATCTTAATGAACGTGTTATTTCTTCCTATTTCCATATAAAATACACAAAAATAATGAAATTTTACTTAAATAAATTTAACTCAAGTCACGAGGTCCTTGAAATGCCTTCTTTGGAACAGGTGTCATGTAAATATATTCTTTCCGTTATCGAACATTCTCTTTGTTTATTTTTTTTTAAGTTTTGAGTGTACAGCGTGTAAAAATATCAGTGGCTTAGAGAAAAAACATCTTACAATGACTTGAAAAATATTTTCATTAATTGAATATCTTAAGTTCTCAAAAATAAAACATTCTCTAGATAACTGATATTCATTTTTGAATAACTTTAGAAGGACTTATTTTTGAATAGCTTTAGAAGGACACACATCTTTCAGTGTATAGGGTGAGTTTTATGAACTACATAGTTTCTGTATAGATTTTAATTTTTTTAAACCTACTTGGAAAGTAGATAAAAAATTTTTTCTACGAGCGTTGTCAGGCATTGCAAACTGAAATTCCCAAAGATTAAACTTTTTGTCGCTCAAATCAAATATTTTCTGACTTTACGATATCGCACAAATTATGATTTTATATAGTTTGTATGAAATTGTTAAGAATTTACGATTTTATGTGTCACTCAAAAATGTTTTGCGAACTCGGTAGCGAAAAATTGGCTCTCCTGGTAACACTACCGGCCGCGCGTATTCATAAGACCAATATCAAGAGTTCATATATTAGACAGAGAGATATATACTAGGCCGGCTACAAACCAGGTAACAGACAGCGCTTGCGAGCGAGATGAACGACCGTATCTCAATTCTTTCTTATAGCAGAACGGTCGGGCCTACTATCTGGTAGATGACCTTTGTTTGTTTGACATTTTTGTTGCCAAGTGCAAAAGTAAGATTGCCAACTTTAAAATAGCTCGAATAATATCCTTGCAAGACTTTTAAGTTAATATTTTCTATAAAGCTTTTTGATAAGGTAAACCATGCTTTTGAGCTTATATGAAGGTTCCGCCAATGGGGCTTCTGTGCTGGCTGCGCCAGAAGATCTACGCCTAGGCCTAGATCTGGCGTAGAACGTGCAGAATTACATATGCTTAGAAAATAATTTTAGAAAGTTTATATCATGAAAAAATTCCAGAAAATTTCGCGCATTTGATTCAAGTTTCCTCAATTTCCCGATCACTGTAGTACACACAGTATAATGTCAATGAGGAGGCAAAGTGAACGCCGTTACATTGTTATGTTTATATTCTTCAATGATTCTCTGCCACTTACATAAAAGACATATTTACATTTAATTTTGAAAATGAATTTTCATAAAACGTTGAAAATTCTAGGTAGGTATACAGTCAGCACACGATCATATTCCATATAGATAGTTACGGGGGCGAATGATATAACGAAAATACCCGTGTTGAAGAACAAAATATATATAATAACACTAGAACAGCTCAGTCAGCTTTTGTACCAGAGAAGAATAATACACACAATATTATATATATATATATATATATATATATATATATATATATATATATATATATATATATATATATATATATATATATATCGGGTGTCCAAAAAGTTTGGTAGAGGTAGATTGTAAAGGCTCCCCTGGACGGGCTACACTTCGACCATAAGGTCCATTGTGATGCCTTAGGATGTGAGAATGTGAGTGGAGTGGAAGGAATTTGTGAGTAGACTAGGAATTGGTAAGATATGCGGCTGCAGCCGACTATGATAGGAACTATACCGATATTCATCTGGAGTTCGTGAAGGAAACTGCAGAAAACCTTCTCAAGCATGGCCGGTTACTTCGTTCTTGTCCATACGCCGACACTTTAGTCAATTAACCGCCCCTTTTATTTATAATTGACAAACTGCCGATTTCGGGATTCGAACCCATAACCTCCCAGTTTCCAAGTACTGCATACTGCGCATAATAGTGCAAAAAGTTTGAACACGGCATAATAAATCGTTTCAGGTGGTTCTAACTAAAAAATTTCAAACGGTGACCCACTAGTGACCGTCCTTTAGAAAAAAACGCCCCCAGCAAGAGAACAAAGCACTTTTAAGCGAAAGTTTTTCTACAAAAGATACAAATTAAAACTTCAAGTTAGACCCTGTTTTTCCCTTGTGGGTCCATCGGACCCAAAATCAGATTAGCGAATTCAATTCCTCGGGAAAAATTACTAACGGTTATCGCTTGAAAATTTTTAGTTAGAACCACCTTAAACGAATTAGTATGCCATGTCCAAACTTTTTGGACACCCGATATATATATATATATATAATATTGTGTGTATTTTTTTTTTCATTAAAAAGTAACACAAAAAGTTAACGAAAAATAACTTCTTGGGACGGATGATATGTGATAATAGAAGAAAATATTTTTATTAAATATTATACAAACTTATAATTTTAGTTGTGGAAATTGTGTATTTTTGTACCAGTATTAAAAAACCTTATGTTGTACTAAAATTTACCTCTATATATAGTAGACTCTTATGTGGTAGTATTCAATATAGAGAGGTTATGTGATTTTCACTTCCATTTTGTCGAGGTAACCTATTTAGGTGTAAACTGTAAATCATCAGAAGTAAGGATTAAGCGTTTATGATAACATGAGGTAACCGACTTAGGTGTAAACTGTAAATCCTCAGAAGTAAGGATTAAGCGTTTATGATACCATACATGATCTCTCAAAATTTTAGTGAATATAAACCACATATAAATACTATTAGTTTCTAAATATGCCAACTTATCGGAGCCGATAATATTAACGCCATTGTATCGATATTCTTCTCGAAACGCGCCCAAAATCGATTAGTTTCGCCGGAATTTCAGATCAAACATCTGCCGTTACTCTTACTGGGTATTAAAACAATGCCTTATTTATAGATAGATTGTAGAGGCTGCCCTGAACGGGCTACACTTCGAGCATAAGGTCCATTGTGATGCCTATGGATGTGAAGATGTGAGTGAAGTGGAAGAAATTTTTGTGTATAGACTAGGAATTGGTAGCATATCCTACTGCAGCCGACTATGATAGGAACTATGCCGATATTCATCTGGAGTTCGTGAAGGAAACTGCAGAAAACCTTTCAAGCATAGTTAAGCGGTTACTTCGTTCTTGTCCATACGCCGACAGTGTAGTCAATTAACTGCCAATGTCGGGATTCGAACCCATAACTTCCCAGGTTCCAAGTAAGCATACTGTGCAGACATACCGCCTTAGACCGCTCGGCCACTTGGACTGGTATGCCTTATTTATAAATTTTCTCAAATAAAACAATAAATTTCAAACTAGTTTTTCCAATATATTCAATTGCTCTAATTTCTATATAGAAGTAATGTAACGTTCACAGTCCTTTTTTTTTTGTAAATATGGTTTTTTATATCCAAGTGTACGTAGAAGTGTAACTCAAAACTTATGTGTGTATGTTTAGTTAGATGTGTGTCTGATCGTTTTTGTTGTATGTATAAAAAAATAAGTTCTGTGTGTGCGCCAGAAATTAAAACGTTTGTATATACATACAAAATCTGTTTGGATTTTAGTTTTCTAACACAAACAAACATTACATTACATTTACAACATACATTTTATAAAAATATAAAACTTTTATATAAACATTTTTTTTTTTTTCAAATCCGAATTAGTGTACTTAAAATACAGGGGCGTAACTGTAAAAGAATATTTATTCTTTCCATATGTGTGCAGTATATTTGCTTTATTTCTGCCGATAATTCTGAACGGTTTTTGAGAACGATATTTATCCATAGAGATAATATAATATATACGTAGAGTAGGCAAGTCGAGTCAAAAGTTGTCCCTCAGATAGAGGTATCTCTTTTTAATGACTAATATATAATCATTATACCGTCTGTTTCGGATAGCTTTGCTAATAGAGAATCAATGTTAAATATTATTTACTATATAACTACACAATGCTTCATAAAGAAATAAAAATAGTGGAAGTACTCTGTAGTGAGTAGTGTGTGTGTCCGCATATGTAATGAATAATAATAGTATAAATTAAGTGGGCATCACTACATCCTCACTCTTAAATGACATCAAACCAACATTATAACACAAGCAGCCCAGATGTTTGTAAGTATGTGTATGGATGTATGGTTTTATAGTAAATATTTTATTTATTTATTTAACATTGATTCCCTATTAGAAATGCATTTGAAAACAGATTGTATAATCATTATATATTATTCATTTCGAAAGAGATAGCTCTACCTCAGCGATGCCTGACCTTTCTTTCTATTAGGGAGACGTTTCCATTTACATGCGCGCCTATGACTTGCCTACTCAATATATATTATCGCTATGTGTTTATCTCATAAAAACAAACAACTTTTGTATGAAACATTTTTATAAACCAAATAGTTTAAGCACAATTTATATTATTCACAAAGTGTACAATAATCAAAAAAAACATAGAGCAAGGGTGGTTTTATCTCAATATAAAACGAAAGAAAAGGATAACAAACAAAATATTTGTTTAGCCTAAATAATGGATTCAAAAACTTAAGGACGTTCCAGCACTGTGTTACATAATCAGGACAAAAAATCGGTTTGATTTTATTATAGCACAAATACACAAACACACATTGGACGGGCATGAAGTTTTACATGCTTCTAATGAGAGAGAGTGAGAGAGAATAATAACTTTGCTATTAATTATCTATCTCGCGTTCTAAACGGTCAAAAATTCTGAAAATTCGGGATTTATTAGAAAACGTTATTTTTAGCCTGTAAAAAAAATGAGCAAAATCTGTCGAAAAGTGGTAAAATCCTTAAGAATTATATATCACAATTGTTGGTTAGTACGGTTGTTTGATACTGTGTTTTTACAAATTCAGTAATAACAGTTCGGAATTATCAACAAGAATAATCTATTAACCACCCTAAAGATTTCACTTTAAATTGATTTTGTCACAAATAGTCCTAACTGTATGTCACTAAACATGATTTTGTGACAAATTCTCCAAACAGTATTTAAACACGATACGTTTTGTACATAAACGGATATTCGAGAAAGATAACGTTAACAATTTCTATATCCAAAAAAATAATTTAATTGGATAGAATTAGTTCAAATGGTCCCAATACGGATATCAAAGTATTAAATATTGAAAAATTCCCTAATTAAAAAAAACCTTTGGGGAAAATAATGTTTTTTTTAAAAATAATTATTTAGGTATGATAGGCTGGAAAAAGTACTTTTATAATTATCATGACTGATAAGTTTGAGGTATAATTTTTATATTTTTATATAATGTCAATTAATATGCATGATAAGGGTTGATTATTTATAAAAATTAGCTCTGCATGTAATTACTTTTATTTTATTTTGAAAGAAAATTTTTCAAACAGTAAAAGGAAAATTCTATAAACTATGACATTTTATAAATGAAAATTTTTCAATGAAAGTTCTTGAACGGTTCTCTTTGGTTCGTTCGAGCAAAGACAAATCCGAAATTCGAGGAATTGTTCAATTAGCAAATCAAAACATGGCATAAATCAAATTTTTTAACTATTATTACATATTGGAGCTTCATTAGTCAAAATGGTTATCTAGAATGTTCTGAAAGGAGCTTATTCACACTCGAAAATTATGTATGAGAATTATGTATCTAAGCCGAGATAAACAATAAAAGAAATTATAGAGAAATCTGTAAATTACTGAAACAAGCGCAATAAGTAGTTACCCATGTCAATGAAAATTGTGCCCAGGGGTCAGAGCAAAATTTTATCTTACGAGAATATTTAATAGGCTGTGTTTATTTAAAGTAACATTAGTCGACCACTCTTTTTCAATCATACCGTTAATAGTTTTACAACTAACAAACTTTTTTAACGAATTTTCTTCAAAAATTCAGCTATTGTTTTTGTGCCGATGTAAAAATTGCCTGAAAAATTATTCAAATGTTAATCGAATTTACATAATAGATGTCAAAAATAATCCTCAAATACGGTAATGTGCAAAATCGGTCAAGAAAAAGAGGGACATTAGTTAAATAGAAAAATTTATCATTAGTAAAGTTGTAGCAAATTTATCAACTGCCCATATCTCCTGTAACTCCATGTTTTACAGAAATATTTACAATTATAATGTTGTATGGTATCTTGGATGTTATATTCATTATGATTTCTTTCTCTGAGAAAATTCGATAATCTACGTAGCTCCTACGTGACAATCTCTATAGCTACCTTTGTTTTTTTGTTAAACGATTTGTATTAAAACCATTAGGTCGTTACTACAAGAATTTAGATAATAATTCATTATCTACGTAGCTCCTACATGACAATATCTATAGAGCTACCTGTTCTTTTTTTTTAAAAATGATTTGAGGTGTTAAAACTCTTACCTAAGATCGTTACACCAAGAATTTAGATGATTCAACATCCCATTAAAATAAATTTTATCAAAAATTTGATACAATATTTTTTTTATCCAAAATGAAAGTGATTTTCAACAAAATGATGACATAATATGGCGGCTTCTGTTATATTTTATCCCTTCACAGTCGTGATAATAAAACAGTGTAGATACACATTCAATTGGTATATTACACAACATATCGTCGTATTATTGTATAATCTCTTGATCAAATGATATCATGCTGATAGCAGTTACTTTAGGATAATAAATTCCTTTCGAAATGTCTATGTTGTTCCCGTATTTATTTATTGGTGGCAGTTACGACACTGTGATAACATAAAAGAGGAGAAGTTAATGTGTGTAATAATAATATGTACACAATATGAAAAAAGTTTCGTACATATATATATATATATATATATACAGGAAAAAAATTTGTGTCATATAACATACTCATATCACCTTCATATACATAAAACCCATTTTACACATGTAACTTTTCAAGCAACTATTCATAACGCATATTGTGGCGAGTAAGCGCAGTAGTATTTTTTGATGAAACTATGCAGTTATAAAACTATAGACCTGGCGTCTATTTCGATGCAATTTTATATGCAAATTTAGATGTAAGAATAGGGTGATTGGTTTACTTCCTTGTAATTGGTTTACTATGATCATGTGACAGAAGTGATTGACAAAGAAAGAAATATTTACGAAGGCGAGAGTTATAAGCTATTAACAAAACCTGCGATTGATATATTTCTGCAAGTACAAAGAGATGTAAGTATCGTTATATCACATACATTTATTGCGATTGAAAACTTTCACGTGCAAAATCGGGCTAGGATAATAATTTAGATTGGATAATTTCATTCACAAATTAGTTCATTTGATTGGAATCATCGATTTAACACTCTTTTGTAAACACAAGTGGTGTTTATGATTTTCAACATTTTATTTAAAAACAAACAAAAAAGTGTATATATACTTTATATGTACGCACGTAAGAAGTTATACTTTTTTTAAAACAATATTAAATTAGGTCAACTCTAATATTAAGATTAAGACACAAAAGTTTAATAAAATGATATAGTAGTGAAAAACAACAATAGAAAAATTATATATTGTATCTAAAACAAATGATTCTACATTTTATCATGGCAGAAAAAACTAGCGTGACTTCTCCCGTTTAGATTGGAGTTTGAAAGACTTTTTTTATCAGAAACACGGAGTAATAATGATGAAGACATTCTTGTACCTAATTTCAACTGTATAATCAAATGTTGTAATGTAAGAGATCTAGCTATTTATTTGAAAGTGAAGCTAAATAAAACTTTTTAAAACTACTTTTAATTATTTCATCGAATTTCTCCAAAGGATTTTCGTAAGCACAAACTTTTTACCTAACTGGATACTGTGTGTTACAGAATCGACTGTACAAACTGTTAAAACACACTTTAAGAGTATTTTACTGATAGAATTAAATACAGACAAAGAAAAATTAATAGAAACGTTGTATTATCTGTCTTCTTTTGGCTACAGTTTTCGGGATTAGTGACATAGAAACAAAACTGCACAATAATTCTGGACAGGTTTGTATCTCAGGCGAAAAATTTCAAATGGTTTAAATCTCAGATGTAATTTGTCATATGGTTTAAAATACAACGAAGTGACATAAACCGTTCCAATTTTTCCGTTTAGTGTATACATCTGTCCTGAATTATTATGAATTTTTGCCACTTTTTCGGTAGTCTCGACAACTACTATTGACAAATTACCATTAACTTCAACTCTGTTTGAGACAGTTTATTAGCAGTGAAGTTACGGACCCCATATGGACACTTCTAGTCGAAAGTATAAAGTATTATTGATTTCATGGACATATTTCATTCCAATTCGAATCGGCAATAAACAATGCCAAATTCTATTTGCGAAAGAATTCCTTTAGGATCAGGAATATCATCAAAAAAGAGGACTGCTAACGCTAGCAAGGGCAAAACACCGTTCATCTTTGTTGGATGTGTTCGTTTATTCTCAACTTTGCGAAAATGACGTTTGGTTATTTGGTACAACTCATTGTTTATATTGATTTTTGGCAGAGACAGATTCGATCATCACATGTACGAATCGAATCGTATGTGGTCTTCCGATAGAGTTCACCAATTTGACCTCATTTTCGTTTCTAACGTTGACGTTACCATTGATTTTTTTTGCCATCTTAATCAAGAGGAAATAATAACTTGTGCAGAGTACACGACTTCGTTAACACGAAAGTCAAACAAAACACAAAAAAAACCTTCTTCTCCAATAACACCACACATATGAGTCGAGATGACAAGCACATATTAGAGAGAGTGTGGATAGAAGTGGAACAGGAGGGCAGCCACAGCATATACACAAGCATCAGCAGCATTATAAAAGGCATATATATATATAGAAAAAAAAACCTCTCCATACTAAAGTAAAGTTTTCAAACAAATTGTATTAAACTAGCATACTAGGCTACATCATATATCATATAGTACACATCATCAGACCTCCATATATTGACTAAGAATTATATGTTTGCCTATATAGTATACGCCGGTTCTTTCATACTATGTCTTACATAAACCTTAATGGAAATTGACATTAGTATTATATTGTGACGCTTAAGTATACATAAAGAATAATGTGGAATAATGTTGACTGTAAAAGTAATACTGTTTATGATATGAAGAAATTGATTCATGTACCAGACTTATCCGTGGTGTAATGGTTAGCACACTGGACTGGAAATCTAAATAATCTGAACTACATATTTCCTGCATATTGTCCTACATCAAATGCTTGATATGAAAAACCATATACATCTTGGATGGGGATCGAACACAAGACCTCTGTCTTGTCGGACCAATGCTCTACATTTAAGCCATAGAATGGCTTAATAGATGGAATGCATATAATTCTCCACTATCTTGATGTTGATGTATTCGTATGTTTATGATTATTTACATATATTACATATTAAATAACCAATTAAGTGTAAACGGTATACTAAATTCAAGCTTCAGAGTCCAGCAACAATAACAAAGACATACACTGAGCACGTGGACATATGTCAAAACAGACCGGCTTCGTTCTAAACGATCAGAACGATTCAGATTTAAAGGTACAAGTTAACAAAAAAACCAATCAAATTGTACCATGTGCTTTGATCACGCTATTTCATTTGATGATATGGCTGGACTGTGTAGCTTGAGTATACTATAGTTATCGCCGTTGATGAGTAAAATAGTAGGAAATTAATTTAACTTCAATTTATTATATCTTCTGATTATTTATCTGTAATTCATAAATTTACAAAAATATATACTATATTAAAATTGGCGACAAGGTCATTTTCCTATTTATTATAATTCCTTCCGAAAGGGACACTTTCCACTACACCTAAAATCATTTGGTAGACGTTCAAATGCAGTAAGAGACCTTTGAAGCTAGTAAAGCCGTAAGTTTGGACCATGAGGATTCCCATTTCTTATATAGAGGTCAATGGTACATATACATGCATGACGAACTAAACAACTGTATATATTAAATCCTATAACGATATAATTAATGTCTAAAAACATATATAAACAATACAATATTGTTGTTTTATATATATATATATATATATATATATATATATATATATATATATATATATATATATATATATATATATATATATATACGTGTGTCGTTATTAATAATATGACGTCCAGATTGATAACACAAAAAAGTTAATAAACTAGGTAAAATAAAATATTGTTAGATGAGATGAGATGAGATGGTCTCTTGTTATTATTGTAAGGTGGGCAGGCATTTATTTATTATGGACTACGTATACTATACACAACAACAAAGGTATAATATATATAATATAATATATATAATGTTCTATGGACAACCAAGTTTGATTAAAAAAATGTAATAATAATCATAATAACAATAGAGTTATATCCAAATAAAAGCTTACATGGTTGTGGAAAATTGTTATAATTTTAAGATCGATATATTTTCATTCATACATTTACTAGCAATCCACCCTAGGCCTGGCAAGGACGAGATCTATTCATTTGGTATCATTTAGATTTAATATCTTTAGCACGGAAAAAATAAAATAGTGTAATTTTGAATATTAGGTGCATGCGAACATCATGTAGTCAGAATTATTACGGAAACTGAACTCTTTAGACAGTGGTAGTAAAAGATCAGTGATTAATTCAAATCGTACCCAAAGTGATAAAGTGACAGGGAATTTGTTTGTATAAGGGATGCAATTCGGCATAATGGATGCACAATTTAAGCCAAACTTAGGATAATTCTTTCAAATACATTTAATAACAGAGAACTGATTCATTCTGTTCGCCGTATTTATACCTGCCGCATAGTTGAATGAATTACGCTTACTTACAATTTACTCAATTTTTATTTTTATTAAAATTTTTCGATTTATATTAAGCGAGATTTATACATATTGTAAGTCTCATTTCTTCAACCTTTAGTTCATAAAAGACTATTAATATTGTTTTTATCGCGAATACATTCAATCGCGCCAAGTAACGGTTATTTAAGTAGCACCACGTAATAACTATGTATACCCCCCTATTTGAACATGTTGGGGGATGGGGGACCTGCCTGTCACACCATCCATTTTGTAGGACACAAGTTTTTTTTGAAGTCTTTATTACATTATCTCTCAAATTAACTGTTACTGATCAAATTTTTGCTATCGTCAAACAAACAAGTTAGTCTCTTACACACTTTGCTAGTCACTATCATCGAGAATTTTCGTGAGAGAAAAATTGGGCGTCTCGTCGAAAGGAAGCTACTGACAAAAACTTAGCCTGTTACTAATCATTAAAGAAAACCGTGCTGTACTGTGGACTATTAATAATTATTCTGTAAAAAATATATAATTGACAGCATGCCATGAAAAATTATATTCGAAATATTCTTCTATTTTTGTTTAGATGTCTTTCGACGAAACATTCTATATAGCTATTTACGGTTGATAAACCTAAAATATTATTATATGAGATTTTAATGCAATGAAAACAAATAATAATAAATATATAAATAAATAAAACAAAAAATTTGATACAATAATAATAATAATTCTATTATATCACTGAAAATATTAAGTGATTAAGTGTGTGGTCACGCATTTCAATATACAGTTAGGGGTTCATTCAATTACTGATATGATTTTGTTGGTCCCATAATATCTAACAAGACAGTCACGATTCATTCTAATTTAACGAACTCTGTGATGTTCGTCACTATGTCAGTCAGGAGTCAAGGCAAGTTACTACTCCACTCATATATAAGTGTATTAGAAGATTTATGAATAAATTTATTATGTCAATTGGACCAAGAAATATGACTTGTAACTGAAGTCAACTAATATAATATTTATAACCAACGTTGGTTGTGTGTTGTATGTGAATATATTACACGTTTTAGTTACGTGGTTCACAAAAATTTGTCCCCAGAGCAAAACTAGTTCATAGTATAGTTTAAGAAAATCCTCAAAGTTTAGTTAATTCAACATATTTTGAAAAATAAATAAAAGATTTTTATTTTTCATTGTTGAAAAATTTTGTATAACGTTATTTTAAAGAAAACTTGAGACAAATAAAAGCTGTAGGATACACTGCACAAATTATTTGCGTAATTTACATTTTTTTCTGAAGAGTTTTGGGCATTACATTGATGGCTAGTGTCCTTGATTTAAGGATGTTCCAGCATACTACCACTTTTCGACAGATTTGCCAATTTTTTTTTCACAGGCTAAAAATAATGTTTTCTAATAAATCCCGAAGTTTAAGAATTTTTATTCGAACGCAAGATAATTAATATCAAAGTTATCATTCTCTCTCACTCTCTCTCATTAGAAGCATGTAAAACTTCATGCCCGTCCAACTATTATCTGTTGTATTAGAAAAAATTACTCAACAGAATTTAAAAAAAACTAGGAGAGTAAAGCTAAATATTTATTATATAAATTTTAAAAAAAATTCGTATGTTACCGTTTTGATTTCGAAATATAAGTTTAAATTTATTTTATTTTCTTCAACATAACATTATTTTGTATATGTGAACAGTGTATTTGTCTATGTATTGTATATGTGTGTTTATGTATTTCGGTTTGTTGTGCTGATTGCTTAACACAGTGCTGGAACGTCCTTAAGTGTTCCTTCTATGTATAAATTTGTTGACTGTTGTTGATTAAGTTTACTTTTTTAAGCGTAATTTGTTGTAAACACCGTTTTGCTTAAGTAAAGTTTATTAAAAAAACACGTAAAAATAACAACTGAGTTAATTGCTTCAATTTCCTATATATAGTGAGTATAGTGACATTTTTCGTCTTTGATTTATTTTTATATTTTTTATATTTTCAAATATGGAAATTCGCTCCTCCCCACACATCCCTAGCGGGACTTACTTTTTAGCTTTAGATCACACATACACAAAATTAATTTTCATTTCAACCTCTTTTCGTTTTTGAGTTATATTGTTGACGGACGGATATACGGAAATGGACCAACTAGGTCATTTTATGAACATCTATACCAAAAATTTGATTATACGATCAATATTTTCAATCGTAACAAAGTCGGGACTAAACTTAAGTAATATAAAACAAATAAATTTTAAAACTATTTTTATTAAACAAACAGAAAACCAATCATGTATATGTATTCATAATATATGAGTAACATTTCAATAAACAATGTTTATATCACTTAAAAATGATATTTTATATGGACAAAACACATTTTTTACTTTTAAACGCAAAACAACATTGTGGCCACATTTTGTGAACATGATTGTATAAAATTGACGGTATACTAGTATCACCTTAAAGAAGCGAAACTATTATTAAAAATGACATGATATATTGAGTTTAAGATATTTTGCTAAAAAAATTTGACTCGAGGGACCTCATCGACTATTTGTGAATATCAATACAGGCAGATTGATAAATCTACTCTTCAAACTAAATAATTAGACGCGTGTTTCCATTTTGTAATTCAACCCCTAAAAGGGTTGACGAAAAAGGGGATTAAAGTTTGTAGGTATAAAAAAAAGAAATTTGATAATATACTCTTCAATTTAAATAATGAGACAAGTATTATAAAATATCCTGAACTTCAACCCCTAAATAGATGAAAAAAAGGTAAAAATTATAAACAAAGAAATGGATATTCTCATATTAACGGTAATTACCTATTGCCGACATGTTTTACAAATTTTTAAAGTATTAAATCTTTAAGGTTCTAAATCCTTAAGGAAGTATATATGAAAAAGGTTTTAGACATGGTTTTTAGAAATTCAAATCTAAATCAGGGAAAAACGGAATTAAAAAGTCAAAATCCACATGAACGAAACCGTAAATGAGGAAAGCTAATAATTTATACGGTCAGGTATTTATGAGTACATAGGCCACAAAAGTATCGCTCATTTTTGACAAACATTACAGTTCATTTGTGTTTTACTCTTTCGGTTTTTGGGAAAATGCTTCGAATACAAGTAGTTGGTTTACTATTAATGAACCATTTTTATCTGAGGCATAAATCAATTATAAAATTTTGAAAAGTGATCGCTACTTTTGTAGGCCATAGTACAAATCACTACTGGTGTGCATTTGTCAAATGTAAAATTTTGAATCGAATAACCTTAACAGTCGTTAAGGATTGTCCAGCCTACCACTACTTTTCGACAGATTTTGCTAATTTTTTTCACAGGCTAAAAATAACGTTTTCTAATAAATTCCGAAGTTTCAGAATTTTTGACCGTTTAGAACGCGAAATAATTAATAACAAAAATATCATTCTCTCTCACTCTCTCTCATTTGAAGCATGTAAAACTTCATGCTCGCCCAACTATTAGAAAAAATACTCGACAGAATTTAAAAAAAAACTAGGAGAGTAAAGATAGATATTTATTATATAAATTTTAAAAAAAAATCGTGTGATACCGTTTTGTTTTCGAAATATAAAAGTTTAAAATTATTATTTTTCATCAAAATAACATTATTTTGTATATGTTAACATGTGTATTTGTCTATGTGTTGTAAACATAATTGATATGTTTGTTTATGTATTTGTACTATAATAAAATCAAACCGGTTTTTTGTCTTGATTATATAACACAGTGCTGGAACGTCCTTAAGTAAATGACAAAAATATATATATTAACATTCCGACCAACCATTCATTCATAATATTTTTGGTACGGAATATTTATTATTGAACATAAAAGATAAAATAAGATAAAATAATATAACTTCTATATTATAACTAAATATATATATATATATAAATTAATGTACACGATCGAACATACATACATATAAAATATTTATTTATCGAAACGTTAACTCAACACGAAGAGCATAAATTTTTACACAATGGAAAAGAAAAAAAAAAGCAAGACAGAACAAAAAAACAAACAAAAACTACAAACTAAATTACTAAAATACAAACTCCATTTAATATTATGTATGTGATCAGTGAAAAAATACAAGCTATACGTTAAAAAAAAAAAAAAACAACTGAATTGAACTGCGTTTTTATGACTAAATTGCGTGAATGTAGACATTTATTTGTTATTTGAGTAGTACTCACAATTAACCAAACCTTTTCTTATCAGTGTGTGCTATTGACTTGTGTGTTAATATTTTGTAAATTAATCGGAACATTTATTTTATATTTGTACAGTGTGTAATAAGATACAGTGCTCGGTTATTTTCCATTTACGAATTCTACATATCGAAAGGAACGAAAAAAGTATTTGTTACGTACATTAAGAAAATTTCCTAAAAGGAAAGAATCTTAATGAATAGTCAAATTATCATGGTGATTTTATTAATTACTAGCTGATCTGCACGGCTTTGTACTCAAATTGATCTAAATTATTGGTAAAAAAGAAAAAATGTTTTCAACAAAAGTTGGTTATAAAAGATAAACATTTTTTATATTTAAAGATTCTCCCTATTTCGCACCGATTAAAAGCTAAGTTTGTGGCACATTACAAAATACAAAATCAGTATAATCTATATTTTACCTAGTAAAATTCTCTCCCTTCCAGTGACAACTTGCAGAATGCAGACATTTGAAACAATTTTTTCTCATTTCTAAATTACTTTTTTCGAAATTTTAATACATTCCGAGTTATCTATGAACAATAAAAACAAGGAAAAACTTTTCTATTTTAGGAATTGGGAATTTGTTGAAATTTGAACACTTTTTCTTTGCAATGGAATCAATTCAACAAATATTGGTTCGATATCTCTTTTCATTTTTGAATCATTGTGTTCACTGACAGGTAGAAGAACATACCTCGAACATTGGTCAGTTAAGGTTCGTTTAGACAATGACACCATACACCGTATACTCAGTGTATACACCGAGTGTCTATGTGTGTACACGGGTGTCTTTAATTGTGACATTTATTGCGACACTATTATTAGTGTTGAATCAGCGATTGTGTAAACACCTTGTGTCCAAGTGTCTCTTCAGGTTTTAAAACACGTTCGACAATTTTTCATACACTTCATACATTCCATATATATATATACTATATAATAATATAAATATAGCGTTTACGTCATTGTTTAATTACAATATAAGCAGCAATAAGTCCTTTTGTGTGTGAACAACTCGGACATAAGTTCCGTAATTTTTTATACCAAAAATCTGTTTAAATGTGAACAGTAAAGAAATTTATGTCGCAACTTATGTCGTAGTTTAAACGAAGCATTAGACCCATTTTCTTGTCACATCCTGTATATGTTTATGAACGAAAAATGTTCTAATTTTCATTATACAGATGTGATCAGGCATAAAAAGGTTTTATTGCCTGTGGATAACTATCCCATTTCTCAATTACCTATCGTGAATTGAAAAATTGTATCGATCTGACAACCAAATAAAAAGGGGCTCACTTCCAATGTACCTACAGCAAAATAGTTGTATAAAAAAACTTGTTTAGTAAATATTTTTCGCAACAAATTTCATAAGATAAAAAGTCATCCTTCAGGAATCTTTGTAGAGTATATCGAAGCGAATTGAAAGAAGCAAAACTGTCAGTTTTCAATTCGATTTTTTCTTGCAAATACTTACGATACAAATAAATTTACGACAATAGAATTAAAGATATATTTGCGACTTTCGATAGATGGATACATCTTGGGGTCTAAAAAGTATAGCACTTCGATATTATGGTCCATTGTGCTCCCCTTTCTACTTCAGTCCGACAAGATTCGCTTGGGCCATTGCCCCATATGTTGGCAATGGCCCAGGAGCTTGCCTATCAGGTCTTCATGAAGGTTCTTATATTCGGGGTGAGATGTTGAAAATGGGAAAATGAGGTTATGGGTTCGAATCCCGACATCGGCAGTTTGTCAATTATTAGGGGAAAAAAGGGGGGGGGGGTTAATCGACTAAACTGTCGGCGTATGGACAAGAACGAAGTAACCGACTATGCTTGAGAAAGTCTTCTGCAATTTCCTTCACGAACTCCAGATGAATATCGGCATAGTTCCTATCAGTATCCTACCAATTCCTAGTCTACACACAAAAATTCGTTCCACGCCGTTATGGTCGAAGTGTAGCCCGTCCAGGGTACTCTACAATCTATCTATGAAAAAAAAAACAAGGAAAACTTTTCTATTTTAGGAATTGGGAATTTGTTGAAATTTGAACACTTTTTTTTCTGGTCTTTGGTTTATTAGAAATATTTTTATTAAAAAAATAAATAAATTGAAGAAATTTTTAGTATTTCTTCTGGGATAAATAATTTAGGAATTAACAACAACAAAAAATCAATTAGAATTCTTTCCATTGTGAAATAATACGCGCGCGCAAAACATACATACTACACATACCATTCTTCTATATTACTAGTTTTCTCTGAAAATAACAACAGTTGGACAATCTCCAAGTTTATGTGTATGTATGTATGTGGTAGGGAAATTCATTGATATCGTTTGTAGAGTTTTATTATTCACTGGCGTCTACACATTGAATTTTGTACATTTCCCGGAAGCTTAAATCGAATGACGAAATTGATAGACCGTATAATTGAATTTTTGTTTTAAAAAATTTCTATTTTAAAATAAATACTAGAAATCCCAAAGAAATACAACAAATATATTGTGTATTTACCAATTGAAAACGAACTATTTGTCAGCCACAATTGGACAGCTATGTATTATTTTTCTTATTATTTTGGCTATGTTGGCAAAATTTTGTAAATACACTGGACATATTTAAGTTAAGTAAGGCTGGAGATGCTACATAATATACCGTCAGCAGTAACCATCGGCATCGTACTGACTGAAATAGTGCAATTCAATTCCCAAATTTTCCTCTGACTATGAGAAAAATTTACCTCGTCATATCTACACTTGATTTGGATAAAGTTTTAAGAGAAGTTTCCGAGATGCTGTCTGAAATCGCATTAAAGAGGGCAAAAATAACTAACAAATATCCTGAAGGAAAAAAGAAATAGCGTAATTAATTCAGTTATTCAAACTGGTTACATCAAATTACAAATATTAGATTATATAGAAACATACCAGTCCAAGTAACCGAGCGGTCTAACGCGGTATGCCGGGTTGGAACTGGGAACCAACATTTTCATATTTCCCCAATCTCCCATCAATCAGAGAACATAGGGAATGGCTAAACTGAGCTTTAAATGTTGCCAAAGTAATTCTCTATGTTTTCTGTCAAATTTATGCAAAGCAAGATCCTTAGATGCATACTTGTCCGCTGAACTTAAGCCTATAGCCTCAGCGTTAAAGGACTGCGTCCAAACCTGCAGCCATGGCGAAGCGCAAAATTCTGGAACTTCAAATTTGAAACTTCTTTGATTTCAATGAAAAAATCCCCTGAGTACTTCGCAGGTTTAATGTTTTCTCCCTTTCTAAATTACCGTCCCCCAGTTAAGTATTTATGAGTAGCCACAAAAGTAGTACTCATTTTTCACAAACATTACAGTTAATTTGTGCTTTATTCTTTCGATTTTTGGGAATATAGCCTCAGCGTTAAAGGACTGCGTCCAAACCTGCAGACTTGGCAAAGCGCAATATTCGGGAACTTTATTTTTTGATTTAAATGAAAAAATCCCCTGAATTCTTTACAGGTTTGATGTTTTCTCCCTTTCTTAATTCCCGTCCCCCAAATAAGTCTCCATTAGCAAAATAATAATTTAAGGATTAAGACTTAGATTTTAGAATCCCTCATTTTCTCTCCTCCTTGGTAGTTATAGTCCACGCTATTTCTCTCCCGCCATTTAAGCCAGCAGTTTTCAGGTTATAACAAACTTTATCTCTGGTAGGTTTGTAGTTTTCTCTTATAACATTATTTAAATCTTTTAACAAATTAGGTGGAGCGGAAGGGGTTGGGAGTTGGTTTGTTGGTTTAAAAAAAACCAAATGTCTACACACTTGGAAACAATGACGTAATAATCTTTCGATTCATAAGAAAACAAAACATATATATTACTTTCTCAAACAGTACAGAGAAAAATAATCTGAAACAGACTTGGAAAAACTTTTTTTCCATAAAACTTTTATTATTTATGCTTTAATATGTTTTTAAATGAAAATTCATAATAGATTTTCGATGATCTAAACAGTAAAAATAAAAAAAAAAAAACAGCACAAGAGCAAAGGAAAAATTATATGAAATACGATACTCGAAAATGTTTTCGTACAGAAACTACAGAAAAAAAATTTGTGAATATATCTATCAATATGCGCCCCGACATTCCACCATTCCACCTACTCACTCACTGGAGGAACGAGAACGAACCACGAACGATCGAGCTTCGTTCTAATTTTATATAGAAACTTGATAACTACAAAAGTTTTTCATATATTTCTGGTAACACTTGTCACTATTATGATTTTCGTAAAATTGTTGTTCTTCGGTTCTCTGAACAAGAATTTTCCATAATTATCACAATACTTTATTAAAAAACTATGTTTGAATGTGTTGTTAAAAAACACAAAACAAAACACAAACAATCTCATATAACTTTCGTGTATAAACACATATTGAAATGTGGGTGTGCGGTCAGAAATTTTAAATATGGTTTTTTCAATATAGTCATTTTAATCCAATTAGAGAACAAATAATATTGTTCGATTTTTTGCAATTTTTTTAAGGTACTTTTTTAAGGAAAAAATCGGAAAAGTCACTTAAAATAAGTAATTTCCGAGATATTCTCTTTTTATTCGATTTTATGCCCCTTTTGATACGATTTCAGAGGATATCTCGTAACCTGCTCATCAAATCGTCAAATAAACCGGATTTTTGTGTTTTTTGGGTCCGATTTACCTTATATAGTGAATTTCATTCAATTCGAGAATACAAATTATTTTTCGATTTTTTGCAATTAATTTAAGGTACACCCCTTAGAAAAAATCGGAAAAATCACCAAAAATTTTTAGTCATAGATTTGCATGAAAATTAGTTTATAAGGTAAATAGGACCCAAAAATAACAAAAATTTAGTTGGTTTGGCAATTCAACAAGTAATTTCCGAGATATTCTCTTTTTATACGATTTTATGCCCCTTTTGATACGATTTCAGACGATATCTCGTAACCTGTTCATCAAATCGTCAAATAAACCGGATTTTTGTATTTTTTGGGTCCGATTTACCTTATATAGTGAATTTCATTCATTTCGAGAACACAAATTATTTTTCGATTTTTTGCAATTTTTTTAAGGTCGGTATACATAATCCATACAAGGGTATATTAAGTTTAGTCCCGGCTTTGTAACGGTTGACAATATTGAAAATTGTTGGTATAGGTATTCAAAAAATTACCCAAGTAGTCCATTTTTTGCTTGTCCGCCTGTGGACACGATAACTCAACGAGAAGAGATTACGACCTGGAATTTTGCGTCTATGTTCTAGGTTTATCAAGTTCGTGGATAGGAAAAATCGAACCGTTCTTCCCCTCGCCAGGGAGGGGGTATTTATCTTTGAAAACGAACCGATAGACACAAAATTTGACATGATAGACACAAAGACTAAATATGTCCCTTTTTTTAAAAGTAAAAAACATTAGTTTGAAACAATTCTTTCATAAACTCAATATATACTGGGTATTTAAGCAATTAACTCAATAAGCTGTTATATTCACTTGTATAAATATTGTATATTGAGAATAAAAATTAAACACAGGGATAAAAAGTGGACGTAAGCCAATTGGTATAATCCAGCACTTGTTCTCAAGACGAACATTTGTAATAAATAATCAAATCGTAATGGTTAAAACAACATTATACCCAGTAATACCATTTAAAACGATTTTATTAAGACACGATGATATTAAGAAATCCTTTTAGTGGTTGTTATTCACTAGAAGAACGAAGATGAAGAAGAAGAAGATGTTACTTACTCTACCTAGAGCTAGAGCTATCTACCACTGTGTCCTAGTGAGTGTGGTTTTTATATGTGAAGATTCAGAGTATAGTGTGGTATACTATATACTGCTACACACCACTGAGCCAAGCCAGGCCAGTAGTTGGTAAACAGAGTTGGGCACTACTTAAAGTATTTTCTTAGTACTGGCTACTTTTTAGTTGTAACATAAATCCTTAATATTTAAAGCGAAGTTACTTAAAGTACTATCAGATAATACTTAAAATACTTTTAATACAAGACGCCACTGTCCTTTTTCTTTTAAATTTGGCATAATGCCGGATCTATTTGTTTTTTTTGGAAAAATGTTTCGAATAAAAGTTGTTGGTCATAAAATTCTTAACATATCATATTCTAAGCATTTTTTTTTTGAAAACAGAATGGATTCGGCACAAATCGACTGTAAAGATTTAAAAAAAAAGGACACGACTTGTGTGATTGAGTGTACTTGTAGTTCACTCGCAAAGGGGCTCCGCCTCCTTGACCACCGAGGTGGCCTTCGACCTTGGCTTACAGTCTTAAAGAATACCAAAAAAAAACTCTAGCCTTCTAGTATGTATGGAAGTAAAGGTATTTTTGGGAGGTTTTTCTTATTTTCGGGGGGTTGCGTTGGAAAAATTAAAGTGTTTTGTTATTTTTGTATATATTATAGAATTTATATATTATAGAAGTGTACTTTGTACTCATGACTTTGAAGTATATATAAGTTTAGTGCCGACTTTGTAACACGCTGAAATTTTGTGTGTTCTAATGCTAAAATTTAAGTACTTCCCTCACCATGGCGTTTTGGGAAATATCCATCTATGAAACCGTAAGAGATAGAAAACAAATATTAAAGACTAAAAATATTCCTTTTTTAAAAATAAAAAACTTTTGTGTGAAACTTTTTTTTCTCATAAACTCAGTATATCCCGGGTATTTAAGTAATTAATAATAATAATAATAATTAGAAAGAGGGGTACCGCAAGTGGGTCCCTAGCACCTAGACCGTTTAAGTAATTAACTGAGTTAGTTATTTTTACTTGTTTGTTTTCTACAATACTTATTATATTATCGAATGTGGTGAAACTGTCACCAAATTAGCAACAAGTAACATATCCTGCGACAATATAAGAGTAATTTTAATAAGAGTAAAATTAACAGGAATAAATGTGAATGAAGGAAATTTTAACAAGAGCAATTTCAATATAATTTAAAATTTATTATATATTAAATCTAGTATATTTTAATCTAGTTAATTTTCTATTTATTTTTATTTTTGTCTATTGATCTCGACTGTATATCTATTTCTAATTGTCAAAGAGTAAAGTACGACTAGCTAATTTATACTGATGATGACTACATTGTAGTCGAAATACGTATTTATAATACAAAAAACTGATCTAGATAAAGGGGGCGAATTTGAAATTTTATTTTAATACAATACTTAATAGTATTGTTGTCCGCTACTTTGCCCAGCTCTGTAAGGTAAGTATCTACCCGAACAGTGAACAGCCAACCAGTCAGTGGTCCGTTTAGTTTTAGATATATATTGTAACAACAACACAACAGATCAGTTATTGACATAATAATGTATATAATATAATGCCTAGGAGAGAGAATCGTTTAGTTGCTGTGCTGAATTTTAATATCAATTCAATCCCCCTTTGAGATGTTATAAAAACAGATTACAAACATTTACATTTGGGAATATCATCCAATGTGTGTGTTATGTATGTATGTATGTATGTATGTGTTGTACTAAAATTGTTATATTTTAAAATTAACTTATTTTTACTTAGTTAAATTTCCGTTTAATATAAAAATTTTTATATATAAGTAAGATGATGGGAATTACCTTTTTTTTTCTTCAAATTATGGTACTTCTAAAATTTAATTTTTATATAAAAAAAAAAACACGTCTGTATGTATAGGAGAGAGATATAGATCGTTGACTGAACTAAGGCTGAGAATATACTTGCTACTTGTTAATATCACAAAAGTACGCTACTTTCAATGAACTTGCGCAGCAAACTATTACCAAGTGTAAACGAAAAGAGTAGTATGATTCTTTTTTTTAAATTATACAGTTATGCCCCACATCCTTTTGGTTATCGGAAAAATGTTTCGAACAAAAGTTTAACACATTTTTTCGAAAGCCGAGTGGATAAGACACAAACCAGTAGGAAAATTTTGAACGCTAATTTTGTAGCCAAGTGTAATACGATAAATTTTTTAGTACGGCAAGATGGTTAAAAAAACAATTATTCTTACAAGTAAACCTTAACAGCGAGAGGTTATGTTATGGTGATATATATAGCAAGGGCCACAAGGGTTCATTTGCTTTTTTTAGTTTGCGTTTTGCGGATGACGGGATCCTGGTGGCAAGCAATCCTACAGCTACATTCAAATAATCCTAAATCAATTAAACATGTCAGCAAGAAAAGTAGGATTGGAAATTCTTATCAGTAAAATCAAGACTATGATAAATACGAACCATCCTACCGTGTTTTTGGGTGGTGTCATTTGAAGAAAATGGAATGGAAATTCAACAAAGAATAACAAATGCGTGGAAAAAGTACTGGTCTTTGGGTCATATATTCGGGAGCGAATTTCCCCTTAACCTAAAGCGTGGACGAGTAGTGTGTGATACCGGTTCTGATGTATGAGGTTCAGATCATGGCACTGACTACAGCTTTTTAAATTCAGAACTTCTCAAAGGAGCTTAGAAAGAAAAATGTTAAATATTTAAACAAAACGAAAACAGGACATAAGATCACAAGACATTAGAAAGCCGGTCACATTTCGAGGCTTGAAAACTCGTGTTGGAAAGCGTTAGAGAGATAAAATTGTTAGCTTTGTGGGTGGCAAGTAGATGAGATTGGCTAGAGACAGAAAAGGGTAGGCCTTTGTCCATGGAGTGGAATACAAATGGCTTAATTATTGTTATTCATACCATTTTTGGGAAAATGTTTCGAACAAAAGTTCTTAGTAACTTAGTATATTTATAATGCAAAATTTTTATACAAATCATGTGTACTCTATAGGGTTTCAAAAGTGGAAAAATATTTAGAGCAAAAGTAGTAAGTATTTTTATAAAGAACATCTTTTTGGGTCACGCAACTGTTACCAATCATCATCGTAACTCCAGACTGTTTATAATAACAAATCATTTGTCATTACGTTTTACGCCAATCATCTCTCTTAACATGACATAACTAAAATCTAACCAAAGTAACTAAATTCTTCACAAGTAACCAATAAACAATTTCACGGTACAAGAGAAGCGAAGCGACAACCTGTATAAACATAATCACTTATGATACACGGATGGCACATCTGATACGGATGTAACAGTTAATAATAGCGTCACACACACACAGGGGTGGGAGGGTTGGTAATATCCACAAATCATTTTTCAAAATTATCTTGTTAATTTTTTTTTTTTTTTTGAAAACCATAAATATTTAAATATGATTGACTACCATCGACTAACCGACATACTGACGGACGGACGGACTGTTTACTTACACGGATAAAAACATTTACACACAAATTTAAAACATTTACAAGTAAAAATGTATCACACATCCCAATTAGGGAAGTCAACAAACAAAACACCCTCAACATTTTTTTTTTTTTTTAAATACATATAAAAATCTAATCTATTTGTGGTTGGGGAGGAATTATATGTACCCCTAGTTAAGTTAAAATATTCACACATGTGTAAACGTACATATTTCATTTGGTAAAACGAACGAAAAAAAAATTCATTCAAAAAATATAATTTATTTCCTGTTTTACATTGCAGCAGCGCTTAGGTACAGAGCGCCGCTTAGATTTTATAATATTTTGTTTGGGGGGTGGAAAAAAAAAAGATGTAATATTGAAAAATCTGGTGTGAAAATTTTTATATTATCTTTCATATCCCATACAGGATATTGAAAATTCACGAAAATACGTGTTCAAGTATAAATGGGTACTATGGGCCACAAAAGTAGCTCTCTTTTTTCAAAATTCTATTTTAAATTTATGTCCTTTTTCATTCGAAAAAATACTTCGGATAAAAGTTGTTCATTATGAATATACTAACAACCTTTAACCTAACACTAGTAACGGATATGTAACTATCACCGTTGAGCCTGACTACTCTGCTTTTAATTATTGCCATCAGATGTCATAGTCCTAAGGAACAAACACCAATAGCTCATATGGAAATATCCCTTCTTTATTTAGGTGAAAGTTGTATAAAACAAGGATGGTAGATTAAACGGCGACACGGGGACATATCTCGAAAACTATTCGTCAAATCGACAAACCAACTGGATTTTTGTGTTTATTGGGTCTAAATTACATTATAAACTAATTTTCATGCAAATCTATGACTAAAAATTTTTGGTGATTTTTCTGATTTTTGCTAAGGGGTGTACCTTAAAAAAATTGCAAAAAATCGAAAAATAATTTTTGTTCTCGAATTGGATGATATTCACTATATAAGGTAAATCGGACCCAAAAATCACAAAAATCCGGTTTATTTGACGATTTGATGAGCAGGTTACGAGATATCGTCTGAAATCGAATCAAAAGGGGCATAAAATCGTATAAAAAGAGAATATCTCGAAAATTACTTGTTGAATTGCCAAACCAACTAAATTTTTGTAATTTTTGGGTCCTATTTATCTTATAAACTAATTTTCATGCAAATCTATGACTAAAATTTTTTAATGATTTTTCCGAAGGGGTATACCTTAAAAAAATTGCAAAAAATCGAAAAATAATTTGTGTTCTCGAATTGGATGAAATTCACTATATAAAGTAAATCGGACCCATAAAACACAAAAATCCGGTTTATTTGACGATTTGATGAGCAGGTTACGAAATATCGTTTGAAATAGTATCAAAAGGGGCATAAAATCGTATAAAAAGAGAATATCTCGAAAATTACTTGTTGAATTGCCAAACCAACTAAATTGTTGGGTCCTATTTACATTATAAACTAATTTTTATGCAAATCTATGACTAAAAATTTTTGGTGATTTTTCCGATTTTTTCTACCTTAAAAAAATTGCAAAAAATCGAAAAATAATTTGTGTTCTCGAATTGGATGAAATTCACTATATAAGGTAAATCGGTCTCATAAAACAAAAAAATCCACTTGATACTATTTCAAACGATATTTCGTAACCTGCTCATCAAATCGTCAAATAAACCGGATTTTTGTGTTTTATGGGTCCGATTTACTTTATATAGTGAATTTCATCCAATTCGAGAACACAAATTATTTTTCGATTTTTTGCAATTTTTTTAAGGTATACCCCTTCGGAAAAATCATTAAAAAATTTTAGTCATAGATTTGCATGAAAATTAGTTTATAAGATAAATAGGACCCAAAAATTACAAAAATTTAGTTGGTTTGGCAATTCAACAAGTAATTTTCGAGATATTCTCTTTTTATACGATTTTATGCCCCTTTTGATTCGATTTCAGACGATATCTCGTAACCTGCTCATCAAATCGTCAAATAAACCGGATTTTTGTGATTTTTGGGTCCGATTTACCTTATAACGATTTGAAGAGCCATACATACAAGAACGATTCTTTCTTTGGTGATACAACACAATCGGCTTTTTTGCAACTATTGATTGTCGGCTCTTTGCTCTAGTTTATTAATATCTGTTATACAAAAAAAAATTGTATGAGTGATACTTCCGGTTGAAATAATCGAACCGATTTTAACAATACCTATATAAATATATATAATCGTTTAATATATATTATGGAAGTAGCACATATATATATATATATTGAAAAATAGATATTATAATTGAACACATCCCTTTTGTATGAAGGGTAATAATAATAATATGAAATTTGAGTATAATATATATTTTATCCCCTGCATAAGCCGGCTTTTTATTTATCCAATATATTATCTCATCTACCTATAACAATATACCGTATGTTCATTTGAAAAGTTATCACTTAAATATTTTTTTGACGTAAAACATCTAATGCGGCGGGTTAGACCGGCTATCAACCTGGCGACGCTCGCCACGCGCTCGTTGTTCATAGGGCGACAAAACATATAAGAAACCAGTTTTAAAAAGTTGCTCATAGATGGCAGTATATATGCAGGTTCAAAAACTCAATTATAGGTAGCAATGCATATTTTCTATACAAAATAGTTTCGATGTTTCACATGTGCCAGGTGTCCCGCGACATCTGCAATGTGTATATGTTATTACTGTGCGCTATCGCTAGTTTTCAAAATATGATGGGAAAAAACAAACCTAACTAAACAGTTTTAATTTAATTAAATAATTAATTCAAACGTTCGTTAACACCATTTTTTAAATGCAAATATATAAAATGCATACTTCAAAGAATATTTATTTAAACATTATTTATTATGATGTCTACTTTAATAATACAGTAATTATAATTTTAAGTTCAAAAAACTTCTCTTCACTATAAGACACTGAGTTAAGAGTTTGATTTTTAATCGATAATTACTCTTTGAAATGATTGTCAACAGGTTTTAAATTTTTGAGGGAGGATAACTGCATAATGCACTAAATAAAATTTTTTTATCTACTATCAAGCCTCATGCAGAACGTCCTTAAACTGTGCATCTTTTGTTTGAAGTATTTTTTTCCAAAATGCTTATTTTTAAAATTATTTAAGTGGTAACTTTTCAACTGAACACATGGTATATATATATATATCTTGTACAACAACTTAACCTCAATATAATAATGGAAAAAAATTATATAAAATGGCCGATATTAATTGAATTATTTAGCTATAGCTACCCATAATAGACAAAGAAAAAAATTATTTAATAAATCATAATTAATTAGAAAAAATTTTCTCTACTTACATAAATTCGATGGTAAAAAAAAAAACGTGGTGTGTTATGATGATGATGATGATGTGAAGGAGATGAGATGATGGTTGTTAAAAACGACGAAGCTGCAGCTACTAAAGTAAATAACAGACCTTTTCATCCATTATTTCCATTAATAATGAAAGTTGATCCTGTAATTAATAACAAAAAGAAAATTTCATTATTTTATGACTCGGAAAAATTGTTAAATAAAAAAAAAAAAACATATCATCTTTTTTTTTTCTTTTTTAAAAATAAATTGTATATCATTTTTTTTATTTATCCTTAAAGTTGATTTGGACAGGGTTGGATTTAATTGAAATTTGCACATCGTAAATTTTATACAAAATTTTATAAATATCATCGAGCTTTATGCTTTACCCTATATATATGTAATATATAATAATAGACCTTTAAACCTTTAATATAACGGTTTTATAAGGCAGAAGTTTGTCACAGTTGAAAATACAGCTTTATAAAAAAGCTTGCGCATCGAGCGTTGTGCTTTTTATACACCACATATATGTAATATATAATAACAGATCTTTAATACAAGGGTTAAAAGTCACAAGTTTGTAACGCTTGAAATTAGAGCGTTATAAAAGCTTGAGCATCGAGCTTTTATGCTTTCTATACCCAACATATATGTAATATATAATAATAGATCTTTTATATAAGGGTTTTATAAGACACAAGTTTGTAACGGTTGAAGTTGGAGCTTTATAAAAGCATGAGCATCGAGCTTTGTACTTTTTATACTCTACATATATGCAATATATAAATAGGCCTTTAATATAAGGGTTTTATAAAGCACAAGATTGCAACGGTTGAACATAGATCTTCATACAAGATTGAGCATTGAGCTTTGTGCTTTTTATACCCTACATATAAAATAGCTTACCTTTAACATAAGGATTTTATAAGGCACAAGTTTGTAATGGTTGGAAATATTGAACGCAAAAATTTTTTTTGGTATTTCAATACGATCACACAAAAACCAAAAGAGACAGCGAACTAAAATTGACCGTGTTTTACAGGAAAAGAAAGTGTCTTTAGGTTCGTGAATGGGCAAAATCGGTCCATAATTCCTTGCGCTGGAGAGGAAAACATTTATTCTTAAAACTGTACTAGATAGACGAATAGTTTTACCACAATTTCAGCCTCAAACATCTGTAATTACTGAAGATCTAATGAACTCGGTATACGCTATATATTTAAACAATGAACCCACTTGTTTGTTGAGTTTCTTGTTTATTCAGTTCAGTCAGTTTATTCATATAGTAGGATATAATCTTCAAGACTAGCCATAGAGTCATAAAAAATGCAACAGCGTATATGTACAAATAAATGTGAAAACTTGAATACCGAATATGAACACTCAATCAACAAATAGTGCTGCGTTCTACCTGATGAGGTACGCAATAAGAAGTCCATGGCAACATTCATGATAATACATTGTTGAAAATTGCTGCTATTGACTATTGTGAATTCTGGTAATTACAATACTACATAGTAATATTTACTATGCTGTATAGTAGTGTAACATAAATATTATATCAACATACGTAATAGAGAGTCACTATGTAAACATACTATTCGTAATCGAGTCACAATATAACATAGTTATTGTTAGTATTGAAATGAAATTTAATTATTGACTATCGTTTCGGAAAAACTACAGTTCCATCATCAGACAAACCGTACGATATTTACAAAAATATCGTTTTTGCAATAAATTTTGAATTATTTTATATCCCAATTGGCAATTAGGGTACAGTTGGCACTTACAGAACCTCGTTAAGTCCGAGCTTATTAACTTGGATCGCAGTAAGCACTACTCAAACCACAAACAGGAGGCAGGAGTTCACTACCCCTTCTTTTTGTTCTGATCATAACATCGT
Organism: Nineta flava; assembly: GCA_963920215.1. Classification (NCBI taxonomy): domain Eukaryota; kingdom Metazoa; phylum Arthropoda; class Insecta; order Neuroptera; family Chrysopidae; genus Nineta; species Nineta flava. The sequence goes on along the minus strand of OY986045.1, from coordinate 60,172,392 downwards.
TTTCGTTTGTGAACACACTTAATTGTTTTTTTCTACATTCTCTGATTAACCCTTCGATAAAATGAATCCCGTTGTTAGTTGGCAGAAAAACTAACTTTAGTAAGATTTTAACCAAATCTGTGGGTAATTGACATTTCCAGGATCAAGTAATACAATAATTTAAGTAATTTCTATAACGGTTAATATAAATATCATGTCGTCTATTTAAAAGACCTTCAGGCTGATAAAACTAATAGGTTTATTTACTAACAAATATATTAAAAGATTGTCACATAAAAAGTTCAGCAATAAATTCAGCCTGCAAGAGGGGCTGCTTGGCTGGCTTTTTCTATAAAATACGCACTTAAATAAAATCAAAAACTAAATCGTCTAATGCACAAAAAAAAAACTTCTTGTGTAACGAACTATAAATTTTGACAAACATGAATAATAATGTGCCGAGGGTTCGGTATATAAAATATTTAAATAAAAATTACTGGAGACATACGACTAGGAATATCATTATATATATATACTACAAAAAAGGATATAATTTTCTACAATCGTGCTCGCCTAAAGGCATGCGTATACATCTAGAGCACGGTAGTGCGACAAGCCGGGTTTTACTAGTTACTGGCACAGCTTCAGACGTTCCTTTTTATAAGCTTACTTTTTTACAGTGTTTGGAACATCAATCATAAATATAGTAACAGTATGCTTAATAGTACAGAAAAAGACTGTCATGCTTTTTTGGTGCAAGTTTGCTTATATGAATCGTTAATGTTTTTTTTTCCCGGGAGAGGAAATACTGTAATACAGACCTACAGAGTCTGGCTATTCAAATAAATTCACAAAACACATTTGACAACGCTTACCGCTAACTGAGCTTTGTGTGAGCTTTCCTATAGAATGTTTACTACATATGGTCTTATTAAATTCCCTGATCATTGTCTATCTACGGGAATGAAAGCAAAAAGCACAATTACTGTTAGTAGCGGAGGATAAGTCGAAACCTGGCAAGTAGGCCTTTCTAGGTCTTTTTTACCGACCCCTAAACAACTAGGAATTGGTAGGTTGTGCGACTGCTGGTTGCCGACTATAAAAGGAACTCTGCTGATATTCATCTGGAGTTTGTGAAAGGAAACTGCAGAAAATCTTCACCAGCATAACAGGTTACTTTCGTTCTTTTCAATAAACCGACAGTTTAGTCAATTAACCGCCTAATTAATTTTATTTTTTTTAAATTTTTTTTAACGGAACCTTCAAGTTCCGAGTAGAGCGTCTATAACAGCTCAGACTGGTGCAATTACTCTTAATAGTAGTCTTCAATACAGCCTAATATTTCGGAAAACTATCCGCCAAATCAACAAACCAACTGGGTTTTTGCGTTCACTGTACCCAATTTACCTAAAATACTAATTTTCGTTCAAATCGATGACCAAAAATGGTTTGTGTTTTTTTCGATTTTTTCTTAGAGATGTACCTTGAAAAAATTGGAGAAAATCGAAAGATAAATTTTTTCTCCATTTCTCATTAAGCTAATTTGGACCTAAAGAAAGATACTTAAATAGACGAACAAAAAAAGTGATCACGAAAAATGTATCAGAAGCATCTTTTCTTATAGATACAGAACCCTTAAAAATTATCCAAAAAACTTTATTTTACAGTTTTTATTCATAAAATGAATCAAAGTTGAAAATTACTTCTTTAAAATCTTTATACACCAAAAAAAATTTTCCAGTAGAAAAGTACAATTTTCATTTACGGAAAAATGATGATATTTTTCATGAAACAAATAATAAAATAAATTTGTATGAAGAAAGTATTCCCAGTTGTATGTATGTGTGTTTGATGGAAACATTTGTTTCCCAAAAGTTTTTCCTAACAATAATACTATAATATGTGTTTGTATTTGTGTAAAACGTCCCCACACAACCTCTATATACAGACGAGAATCAGTATATAAAAGTTATACGCAACATTCATTATACACACAACCCCAACGAGTTATTTTTCTCCATACACTTAATTGACAACAAATCCTTAAGAACATAAAACTTTAATTGTTTATTTATTGAAAAAGAAGAATATAGCATGTATTTACTATATGAAACAAGACACTAAAGAACCTGAATAGAAAATTTTTGGCAGGTTCAAAATTAGTATGATTGTAATAAATTTAAAAAAGCTCGGTTAATCGAAGTTGCAAAAACATTTATGGCAAATAATGGCATTTCTGAATAAACTAAAGACTCAACATACCAATAATCTTCAGACAAATTGTACAGTTATTCCTTTAGGCTTTTGAACTGTTCAGTTATTTCTGAAAGATATAGCCGGTTAGTTTCGGATAAACCGAGTCAAAAAATATCTTGAAGAATAATTGAATAGTCGAACTGTTCAGGTATAACTAGCCCCTAATACAAGTATATGGAGCCGTTAATGCACTAGCCCCTTTTTGAACGTGTATGTTTTGATGAAAGGTTGCAATCGCATTAAAAACAGTTGATATACCAAAAATTACATAGCTGTTCATACGATGAAATTCACATGAAAGTTATTAATCACATGTAAGTAATAAATCACATGTTTTTTAACAACTATAATTACCTTCTTGTTTAATACTCCTTTCTTTGTCAACCGTGTCATTCACAAACCAAAAGTCAAAGTATACAAATCACAAGAAGAGAGATATCACACATACGCAAACATTGCATAAATTACATGTAACATTGCATCAAAGTAGAAACCGTCTCTATTTTGATATAATTAAATAAATAAACAAAACTGCGTTTGCTCAGTAAAACAATCGATTGAAGACTTTCATCAAAACTTGCACGTGTTCAAAAGCAGTCTATTAAAAAATATGCAAAACGCCCATTCGAAAATTCTAAACTGTAAATATTCGCTCAAAAGAGTCAACATCGATTATGAACATTGAACACATAACCTCCTTTTGAATATATACTATTTTGCGATCTGTATATAGAGGTAAATAATACAAAAACTGAAAACTATGTTTAAATGTTTTAGTGGTTGTTGTTATAGTAAGTATTATTGTGTGTAATCGTTAAATTACTACGGTTACTGTTTTTAGGGGATAGAAAAACAAGTGTTAAATGGCTGCTTTAATTGTACGATATATATACGCAGGCACACAAGGGCTGGCTGACTCCTGAAATGGTGTTTTTGTATATATATGTGTGTGTGCATATATTCGAAATATACTGCATTTAGAAATACCTATAGGTTTTCAGACCATTTTCTGTATGTTTAAATAGTGAAAACATCGAAAGATATCGTCAATATTTATTGAGTTTGTAAGATGATAAATGATTATATTTGAATCATTAATAATTATAATACATTTAATAAATTAGAAAACAAATCATCGTTATTAAAAGTATAGAATGAATGTCAATTATGTTTGTTGATAATTACCAAGGCAATTTACAATAACAATTACCGTGGTACTTGAGGAGCAATGGTTTCTAAAAGAAAACATAATTGATTTTAGGAGCGTACTGCTACAATTTCATGTATATATTAGTATCTCGACTGCAATGCAACTATCGACAGTAGCTAGACAAACGTAGAATATATTAAAAACTGTATACACAAGAAAAAGTATACGCAAAATATTTGGAACAATTCACAAATATGAAAAAGTTTTCGGAGTCGTAAATTCCGCTTTGAAAACTCTCAAAGTTCATTTAGTATTGTATTCCTAAGTACACTTTTTGTTTCGCACATTTTACTCCCTCCTAGTTTTCCAATATGTGACTTTTCACACGGGAATCACAATTTTTGGCAAAATTATCAAAATGAAGCTTTTTGCTGCAATGGTTTGTCTCTAGCCGGTTATGAGGCATTTTGCAAATATTAGAAAATTTTCAGTGTGGGATAAATATATTTACTCCAAAACTTTTCTTTTCACGACGTACACTCCCGTTCAATAAAATTGAACAGACCTAAAATGTTAATTTTCTTACATTTTATAAAACTCCTCACTTTTGTAACTCTCTGTATAATCATTCATTTATAATAAACAAAGATAAGTAGAATATGTTTTAAGTGTGAAAAAAGAAATGGAAGTATAGTAAAAAACATTTACTACAAGAATAATCGAAATTGTGAGAGACTAATTCGGTTCAGATCTGTTCAATTTTATTGAACGGGAGTGTATTTTATTTAACAGAATTTTTGAGACACACTGTATATTAAAGGATAATTTTTCAAGGTATTGCGACCGATGGTGGTACGAACAAAGTATAATAGCTGCCCCTATCGATATCAGTTTCATAGCAGTCAATTATATACATGAACGTCAATGATACGAAATTAATAATCTGATGTAATAACAAAAGAATCTGTTGTTATTTTTGAAGGGTCTATAGTATAATCAAGCCCTTGTATATATATAAGTGTATGATTGAAATAAGTAATTAAAACTTATAACAAGTTGTACTTTAAATATATATCGTATACTAAAAAAGTCCTTAGAGAATTTTTCACAAACCTTTTCGGTAGAATCCCATTCGAACGAAATATAAATTCATTTTCATAAATATGAACTTTAATAATGAAATACTCTCTTTTGCTATGGTAATATATAATATTTCTTTATTTTAAAGTCTATTGAATATCAAAATTTTATGATTGATTAATTTCATATAGACCTTGTTTTTACCAATTAAAACTCGTGAATATCGGAGCTTTAAGTGATTAAGAAAATCTATATAGAGAAACTTTGGGAAATCATAACTGATTATACGATTTCCATTTTTTTAGTATCGTCAAATTTACAATGGTATTTTTGTTTTTTAGTTGAAATTGACCAAGGCCTAACTTTATGCTGGAAAATATTGGTATTTCAAGTAATAATAACTACTATTGCGATTTTTATTAGAAATGGTTAAGACATTTCGTAACAAAAATAAACTGGTCCCATCATCTACGACATGCTCTCGCCTGAGACCATGGTCTATTGTGATAGGAATATATAATTATCAAACCATCATAGCAGGTAGTTTTAATCTAAATGTTCTAAGTTTAAATAGTGAGTGCATGCAAACACCATGTATTCAGAGTTACTACTACTGAAACTGATCTTTGTAGACAGAGATAGTATAGAGATCAGTGATTAATTCAAGTCGCATCCAAATTGATAGGGAATTTGTTCGTAAGTCGGTACAGGGGATGGAAAACTATATGAAATAAAACGATGATTAGAACATCAAATGAAAATTTTTCTTTAAGTTTCAATAATATACACTCCCGTTCATAATAATTGAACTAGTTGAAACATTCAAAGTGTAACTGTATGTAATTTATACATATGTATTCAATAATATATATGCTGAGAATATGACTTACTGGTTCACATACATATTGAATGGGAGTATCACTTTAATCAACAAATTTATAAATTTGGGTCAAAACTTAGGATGATCCTTTCAACTGCATATATAGATGGATGAATAGAATTCTAGCAAATACTCCGCGTAGTTTTTTGATTCAATCGGTTCACCGTATATATATCTGCCGGGCAGTTTAATGAACTACGTTTACGTTCAATTTACCCACCATTTTCTTAACTGTGCTTAATAATAGTATTCTGACATAAAAGACAAAATATATTTATAACAATGAAACAATAATCAAAATTCTCGAACCATGTTTGTGAGTCAATCATCAAATACCGTAAACATTTTTATCGCAAATTCCGATTTGTAAAATACACACCACACAATAATTCGTTCGTTATATATATTTAAAACATACAAATCTCTCGAAAAACATATTCTTTTTGAAAAAAAAAAAATAATACAGAAGGTTTTATTATAAAGAAGAATTTCACGTACTAGAAAATAAAACACTCAATTTAAAATTCTCAAAAACAACAGAGAGATACAAATACACAAACTATACACGCAAGTGGGAAAGAACCAAAGCATAGCAAAGCAAAGCAGTATGGTAAAGGTAAGGTACTGTAAACGTAAAGGTAAGTACCCATACAAGCAACGTTTGCATCCACAATAATGGTTGTAAACAACAATAGATGATATTTTGCCCTCATGTTTTGTTTGTTTGTATCAAAAGATAGGAATGAAAGAAAGAATCTTGACCTGATCTCTCTCTGTTTAATTCATTATATTTGTATACAGACTGTGTTGGAATGCTTTTCCAATAGAGAATCAATGTTAAATATTATTCATTAGTGGCAGGCCGTCTGGTTACTGTACGCAGTCAGTCAGTACACATCTAATGAGAGTCATCTCGTATGCGTATGGTAGTTTGTTTGTTATTTAAGAGTGTGTACTGACTCATTTAAGCGTGTGTACTCATTACATGTGTACTGGCTGATTCCACATAGTAACCACACGGCCTGTCAGTAATAAATAATATTTAACATTGATTCTCTATTGGAAAAGTACTCCAATACAGTCTGTATACACATCTATTATTATTATCTTTCTCTGATGATATTATATACTAGAGCTGGGCAATACTTTAAGTAAAGTATTTATAAAAAAAATTACTTTTTATTTTACTTATAAGCTGGTGTTAGCTTATAAGTACTTTTGTAATACTGGGTTCTTGTAATTATAACATAAATTCTTAATACGTACAGAAACTTATTATTGATATCATTTATAATATGGGCTCATAAACTTTGTATATTAAATGTATATATTGATATAAACCTGGCCTGGTTTTGATAAATTTCACTAACTCTAATTCTAATGTAAATAATGGATTTAATGGCAGTCTTTCAAAGTCTAATTCTAATGGAAGAAATGACGCTGGTTCGGTTCTACCATCATAAAATGTAGAATCATTGGTTTTAGATACAATATATAATTTTTCCATTGTAGTATTTCACTACTATATTATTTTATTAAACTTGAGTGTCTTCATAATAGTATTGACCTTATTTAATATTATTTTAATAAATGATTTCAAAAGAATTATAACTTCTTACGTTCGTACATAAGTACACTTTTCTTCAATATTTGACACTAATTATTTATAGTATTTACCATACGTTGCCCAGCTTTGTATATACTATATGGTGTATGGTTGGGTTTTATTTATTTATTCCTTTATAAAAAAGGTAATACTTATATCAGGCAGGCAAGCACTGTGTACGTATTATAGTCAATAGTGAGTATAGCCTGATATTGGTTTGTTGCGAGTGTTAGCTTATAGGTATGTTATTAATGAAATATGCACTAATAGTCCAATTACATATACTGATGTATATTAATACTAATTATTGGTAACAAATAGGTGTTTACGTCACTATTTATCGTCTAACAGAATGTAATTAATAAATTATTACGAATCGTATATATTCACACACATACCATATTTTACAGTATGTATCGCATGGAATATAATCATGAGAAAAAAAGGGGTTTTTAAAACAAAATTGGACACGTAGGAGCAACGTAGTTAAGGCGAATTATAATGAAATTAAGTTATCTTAAATTAAAATAAGGATGTCTCCAAAAAGCAGTCGTGCTCAACTTAAAAAAAAATTTCATTATGTCAGCTACAATAGATCAAATAAAATATAGTTGAGGTACAGTGTTACTTTTTGCTGCACTAACACTGTACCTTAACTATATTTTATTTGATCTATTGTAGTTTACATAATGGAATTTTTTTTAAGTTGAACACTTAAACAATATTTATAAGATAACTAATACCGCTTGTTTTTGTTATTGTTCTTCAATTACTTTATTCTCAGTTTTTTAAAAGAATCGTAAGAAAATTACTATTGATATTTAATAAAACGTGTGTGACAACATTAATCGGGGTTAGTTTTATACGATAAACATACAAATTTTAACTGTCAATATTTACAAATTTAGTACCGTAAGGACCATTAAAAAACATTATACGTGTGGAAGATACTTTTAGTAAGAAACCTGATTTTCTTGGGAACGTCCTTAAATTTTAAATAGTAGAGTTACTTCCCACAACTATGCTCATGAGAAATTTTGTCATTTACCAATATTAATTAATATGGTTACTAGCCAAGTTTTTCTATTAACGAATTTGGCCTTTCAAATACCGAAGGCAATTCTCACAACATATTTCATTCGATCTAAACTTATAGATCGCGTGTAGAAACATACATATATATACTCGTATCTAGAGCACGGTAGTGCGATAGGCCAAGTTTAAGGGGTTTTTTGCCTGTGTTTAAGGGGTTTGTTGCCTGTTTGCCTGGGCTTTCATATATGCATATACAGTAGAACTCCTATTAGCCGGATTAATTGGATTCAATTCGGATAATCAAATAAATTATAAAATAAGGTCATTTATTTAGAACAAAAAGCAAACTATGTTCATGCTGATAAAGAATGAAGACAAACTGTCAATTTTCTAAGCAATAAATTTTTCTTCTTCAAAAATAAGCTACCTTGAAAGAGGGTCCTCCTGTACTTTCTTCGAAAATTCGTGTAAATGTATTTCTTCATGATTTTACTAATGGACAGAAAAATATATCGTTTTACTCTTAAAAAAGTATAGTATGACTGGACTAATATTTAGCAGTTTTTATTCTTTAAAATATTTCAACAATTATAATCCAAATAAAAGGTGTGGGAATTATCTTAATCTCTTCTTTGTTAAGTTAATGAAATAAAAGTATTAACCACGAACCAAAGATTTACAAGGCTGACATATAGTTACAATATGTGAAAAACGAACTCCTAAACGCAAACAGCATGCTCTAGAGCTAAAAAATGACTTCAAGTTCGTGAATAGGCAGCAAAATCGGCCCCCGTATAACGCCGTTCATCAAAAAACTATATTTTAAAATCCTAACAGGCATAAGATAATTCTTTGTATGTATACATTTGAACGGATTTACCTTAAAAACTTTTTGGCGGATTTTGATAAAACCACTTACTTGTATTCTAGCCGTCCCAAACAAAATTAACGATTGAAACAATGAATAATACAGGACTTTTTTAAACAACCTATAATGAAAACAAATGTGTGAGCCTCATTCACATAAGCTCACGGTAGAAGTGAAAATTCTTTAGCCAAAGATGTAATTTGTATATATAATTCTCCCCCCCCCCCCATTCTCACACTCAAAGTTTGTGTCTTATTTCCCCTCTATTGAGTCATTTGGTAACAAAAACATAACAGACACGTCACTAAAGAAGTTTCACTTCAATGTCCATAAAATAATCTTCCCAGTATTGTGAATGATACACTCTGTACAAGGTGGTATGCATTCTGTTATTTTTTTATAGTACAAAATGAACAACAAAATACACACAACTATAATTATTATTTAAACAAATATTACATTTAAAGTTAATTGTATTTTGCAAACTTTCCAATGTTGTTCATATTCATTCTCTATGCTAGGCTACTAGCTACTAGCTAGGCTAGTGAGTCAGCTAGCTAGCTAGAGCTATGTGCTATTTTGTATCTATCTATATGTTATGTATGTTGTTCTGTTATTTCACATATACATAAAATAATATTAAATGAATTTATATACATTTATATATACTAGAATTGATGGTAGTGTGTATATACATAGCAGAATGTTAATGGCCTATACACAACAAAGATACACACAAACATACATACACACATACATAAACACATAAACATAAGCACATTCAAACAGATCAAATTACAGATTTATTATTGCATTACAACCATACATTACTAAACGATAGATAGGTAGATATAATACATATAGATATTTGTACAAGGAGTTTATTATGTATTTAAGGTGGAATTACGACCAATTTTGGTTAGCTAAAACAAGTATATCACAATAGGGAATATGCATGAAAATTTTTTTTCACATTTATTTTCAGAATATGAAAATACTGTTAATACTGTAATTATATTTAAAAACGAAATTAAAATCCGACAAATATCAAGGTAGCTATAAGCTTTTAAAGATTATTATCTGTCTCTTTCTTCCAAAAATACTAAAAACGGAGTTTTACGTGTATTTTAAATGGTGAAAGTGTAATATGACGTCACATAACATATCAAGAGGGCTATCACCCTCTTTGTCTACTAGGGAATTTCACTCATTCATATCTCGCTTATTTTTAAAGTTATTTAAAAAGTAATTTTACCTTGATGTTTGTCAAGTAAACATGCTTCAATTCAAGTGAAAAAAGGTTTCAATAGGCACTTTTTGTAGCCGAATGAAGCCCTCCCATAAAGTGCTAAAGTGTTTTTGAATGTATTTCGATCTGCTGATCACAATTTTTGAAAGTTGGCCGTATATTGGGACGATATAAACTCTTATAAACAATAAACGAAAAAGAATTCCGAAAAAAAATTGTCAAGTTTTTTGAAAATAGGATTTTTTACCATCACCACGAAAAGTGCCCTGTTTCCCAAACTACAGAATTTTCATTTCTGTTCAATTTTCTCGGAAATTTTAGCCAAACTCTGCGTCAGCAGCCAGAACATGAGTAGTCCAGACTCCGGAAGCTGTGACTAGAAACTGTCAGCAGCTCCAGATTCTGTGTGCGGAGGCGGGAGAAATTCTGGAACACTTTCTGACACACCCTGTGTGTCAGACTCTAGTGTCCTGACACACAGGGTCTGGAAGACGTGCTCTAGTCGATAATCTCCTCTGTCTGTACTGGATAGAAGGGATAACACATTTTTTAGGTCGTAGGGTGACATCATTCGTCAGATCCTCCTCAATGGTCTGATCCTCCTTTTAGGTGGGATAAATAACTAAATGACTGTCTAAAACGTGGAGATTGTTAAAAAATTCATTTTTGAACTAAATTAAAAATACTCAAACACTAAATAATGAAGCAATCATATCATTAATTTATCGAATATTAATAGAGTTCTCCTCTCATAGATAACAAAACTATTAAAAAAGGGATTATAAAAATCGGTCAAGAATTACAATCTGTAGCTTGTCCTCATTCGTACGTGCAAACCGATGGACGAAGATGTATGTCATTTTTCAAAAACGAATTCAAATAGTTATTTTTTGGAAACACGAAAATGGTTATTTTCTCTTAGATGCAGATGTTCTTTTTTCATAACGCTATATAAAAAAATTGATTACTTGCTAAAATTATTAAAGTTATAATTACTTTTATTGTCTAAATTCGAGGCTGTCACTCTAATCGTTACACCCGCGGAGTCTACAATAAGTTGTAAATCCACCTTAAATATTTAAGAAACGCTCAGTATTTGGATATATTACAGATACTATTAACTATTTTCAAACTAATGGATTTTAATTTAAAATTTATGTTTTGGTTAATTTAATTTTTTTATTTTATAATCATTTTTTTAATAGAAAAATAAAATTACCAGATAGATATTTTTATACACAAAATAATGTTTTTCAATTGCAATTATAATCAATTCATTTAGGATTTTTAAATATTTTTTTTGATAAATAATATTAAAAAAAAAAAAAACTTTATGTTATGATTTGATTTTATAAATATTTTATAAAGGTCGTTATTTTACCTTGCAACAGGCATAGGCGTATCTACGAGAGGGCTAATTATATTCGCTTATCCGGACAGGTGAAAATTTCAATTAAACATGAAATTAATGGGATTTTATGAATTAGAAAGTTTATAACGGCGCTCTTTTCGAAGCACCCTGTATTTTGAGAAAAAGATTATTTTATCTTATCTAACCACACTGAGTGCTAGTGACAATAAAAATGAACAATGATGAGTTTTTATAATCATTTAAGTATTCATAAAACTTAGTGCTCTTATCGTACTTCTAAAACCATTTAGAAAATTAAAGGCGGACACATATAAGTAATCAAGTCGTTCCAAACTGCTGTTAAGTTTAATTATGAGACGGAAATTATTCACTTGTCCTAAATAATTATAGATATTAGGCTAACACGTCATTCACTTAGAAATGAGGCGTTCAATAGCACAAAACGTTATTAAATTTTCCGAATATTACCACGAAAACATCTATATTCGCTCGTTACACTGAAGGTACACCTGGCACTGAGTAACACAGTCAGACTGATCTGAGAACCGGGTCCCTCTGGTGTTAATGGGAACGAAATAGCGGATTCGTTGGCACGAGAGAGGTCATCACAAACGCCCCTTTCACATGAGCCTATCATTCTTATAGCAAGATGCTCCGTAATTTACCGAATCAAGGGATGGCTGCGACAAGCTCATCTCGATTACTGGAACTTTGCGCAGGGCATGCGTCGGGTCAAGTTGTGCATAAGCACAGCTAGGCCATTCGACTGTGCTCGGTTTAAACTCAATAGAATGCAGTTGAGAAGGGTGGTGAGGCTCTTGACAGGACACTGTCGATTGAACTACCATCTTCATAACCTGGGATCTCTGATGATCCCTCTTGTAGGGCCTGTATGGAGCACGATGAAACCTCCATACATGTTGTATGAACCTGCAGAAGCCTGCAGGGTGTCAGATATAGAATGTTTGGGTCCGAAACTTTGGATCCATCAATCCTGGGAACAATTCCGGCGGAGAAGTTGAGGACCTTCTGTGTGGCGCCTGGCCTCGACAGAATCATATAGCTTCATTTGCTTAAAATAGCACCTCTGACCCCGAGAAGTCTCGCCTTCGGGTGACAGGTTGTTCTCAAGGAGGGCACAGTGGACCCTTGGTCTAGGTGCTAGGGATCCGTTTGCGGTACCCCTCTTTCTAATTATTATTACACTAAAGGTAAGTCGAACATTTTAGAGTGACGAAATATCGTCAGATTTCAATCACTAATAACTTCGATACTAATGATGCCTATACAATTGTTGGGCCTACAACAGATAGATCATGTCTTTACGTGTTTGTCGAGCTGTATTTGTTTTTCCTGTGGCTTCATTGGAAGTAGCTTTGTGTACATTTAAAAATTGGTATAGCGTGAAAACGCGTTTAGTTGATTCCGGTGTCGGAAGAGATTGCGGAGCACTACTAGAAGGCAAAGTGCTCAGAATTATAGAAAACTCATATCATAGGAAAGCTTGCAACGAAAGAAATCTAACGAGCCTTAAAAGTTCAGTGCTGAACAAAAACGAGAGCTACGGCAGCGTCGAAAGGATATGAAAAAAACGACGCAAAGCGCTTACGTAGCTGTCACATCGGGCATACAGGGCCAGCGTCAGTTCAAACTGATCCTGTGCAGGGCATTATCATAAAAAATCTATGACACGGATTCGAACTGCGCCTTTCCTACTTTTTTAATCCTCAGCACGAGGAAACTATTCATAGCTGAGCTTCATGACCATTAATATTAGAAAGTTTAAGCGTTTATATAACTCTGAAAAATGGTCATTTTTGAACTTTCTGTTCGAATAATCGAAATACGTTACCAAGAATTCACTTTGAACACATGGTGCAATAAGTTTAATAAAATAATTGTATATGCAATTCGGGGTTGGTATCATTCGGTTATTGTGTACAATATACTGCCTATACAGTACACAAAACAATGAAATTTTAATCAACCAGCCCAAATGCAAATTTAAACGACATGTTCAGTATAAATTTTAATGAAATAACACTGGAATTATTTAATTTACAATTGTTGATGGAATTTTATGGTTTTAAGTTTTATTAAAATTTTAGCATTTCATCGAATTGATATTTTCAATAAAATACTTTGAATATATTATCTACAATATTGTGTTTAGTTAATATTGTATTTTAGAAGCATGATGAAGTACCAATAAAGAGAACGAAACGTTGCTGAATTAATAAAAGTCTTTGTTAAAATCTAACTCGGCCTTGCGCACTACCGTGCTCTAGATTTATTTTTATGAAATTTAAAAGATTGTGGCAGAGTTTGAACCCCGCCGAGCGCTCCAACCGTCATTTACAATGTTAATTATAGATGAATGATAAATTTTGAACAATTTTACTGGCAAATCAACGGCCTTAAATATTAATGAAATGAAAAAAATTAGTATAAATGTAGTAAAAATTGTATAAAAATTTATCACGTTAAAACGGTTGAACCGATTTTGATTCGGTTTTCACCGGATGGATAGTGACTAAACAACTTTTATTTTTAATATTTTTTCATACAATCAATAGTTAATCATGGTTGACAGCTTGGACTCAAAATCATGACCTTGATAATAAGTACGTTATTGCAGTCTGTTAAAAATGTTGAAATATAAAAATGTTAATTGTCTTAAAAAAATTGATGTCAATTGTAAATTAATTCTCTCATAAAAAAATTATCAAGCAATATACAAAAAAAAAATATCACCTGTCGCGTGGACATTAAAAATCGAAACTTTAATTGAGACAAGAAATCCATCAACAAGATTTTTTTTTAATCATCAATTGTTCTTTTATAATTTTTTTTTTTTTTTGAAATTGCATTTTTTTGTAAATTAATTTTAACATTTAATGTGTTTATTGTTTGGTAAAGTAACTTTTTTTAAATATATTCACCCGAGAACTTTGAAACGAATGAAATATTTTTGATATTAACAACAACAAAAAAAAAGAAATTTTGACAACGTTCAGTAAATGGTTGGGAAGAACAACATATTACTATATCATAAAATAATACGTGACACTTTAAGGAGAACATCAAATATCATAGTACACAATAGTGTACACTCCTATTCATAAAAATTGAACCAGTAAGTCCCATGCTAAACGTATATATTACTAAATATGTGTATAATATTACATACAGAACACTTAGAATGTTTCAACTGGTTCAATTTTTATGAATGGGAGTGTACATGGGCAAGTTTAAGGTTTAGTGATACTGCATTGAAAAATGATCAAGGAAATTTTGAAACATATCTTCCGATTCCATTCACAAATACAAGTCAAACAGTTGGAGAATGACTATACTAACCGAAACATGTCACAGTTAAATGTATTTTAAATAAAATAAAATGAAAATAGAAAAATATTTTTATTCCTTCAAAACACTTTAAAATGGACTTTTACCCAGCTGATTGTCCCACAAGAGATTCTAAGAGTACAATGTTGATAAATTAACAAAACGACGTACCATATTTAGAAAAGAAAATAGAAAATGACTGCAGATTTAACCCAACGGCCTTTACTTTTTCTATATTTAACTACAAATAATTTATTTCACATGAAAAAATATTTTTCATCGAAAATGCATGCAGGAAAATTACATTTCCTAGAAAGCTTTAATTAACTCTGAGTTCTATGAAATGTTATCATCGATAATTAAAATAATGTATACACTAATTTTTATTGGATACCCATATTGTTAATATAACAAAATATTTTTTATTATTCTCCCTCTTTTTTGATTCGCGAACGCCATATTTAAATGTTCATTTTCACAACGATACCTCAAATGATAAAATCCATCAAGTCGGTTAGGCTACAGAGCGTGCCAAAGAAAAATACTTACATAGATACATACATATACCCAAAAAAACATTATCCTCCTTGTAAATCAATCGGGTAAAAACACGCTTGTATTAGTAACACACTGAAGAGCAAAAAATAATTCAATAACAAGAATTAATATAAGTGTAGACCGCTTTGATCTAAAATTTTCTAGTGAAGAAAACTAAAAAAAAAAAAAACACCATCGTGTATAATTTCCTTAAAATCAATAATAAATTGTATACAGACACAGCAATAATAACAAAATTGATCAAAGAAAAAAATAACATATATTTACAATAATTATACTTTTAATAATTGGAAGTCTCTATGAATAAATAGTATATATGCATGTTGTAGGTACACTCGAATTCAATATATTTGAAACAATCTTATTCTATGTATACGTGTTAATGTATAATATGGTTGACACTTTTAGTTCAACTAACTGACTTCTATCCATGTCAATTTTTAATGCAAAAAAACAACTATAGAGAGTCTATAGAAGAATTTATATGGGGAGTGAAATGAAATTTCAGATTATACAATGTCACATTTTTTGTAACGATCGGCTATGTGACAGTCGGCAATCATCGGCATTGTTAAGATAGGAGATATCTCTTTGTCAACCAATCATATTGCTTACAACAAATACGATCTTAACATTTATGAATTCACATCGTGCATTCAGAAGTCGAACCCGGACTTTTTTTTTTAGTACGAAATTGTTTTTTTGAATTAAAATGTTAATTTTTACACACAACCCTATCCATTGAACAAAAATAAAGTTTTTATGTACGTTTTTCCTCAGCTACGCAATTCTGTCACAAAAAAATAGGTTCCCATTTGAAAAGCACAAGTTCAAATTACCTTGAAGGCCAAGGTTTAAGATGAAAATCAAGATCACCAAATGATATCTTCCTCCAAACAAAACATTTTTTAATCGGGTTATTTTTTCCAAAACGCTTTCATTCCAAAGAAAGATTCAAGTACATTGTTTAAAATAAGCAAAGGATTGAACGTACAGCAAAAATTCGTATAGTTGTGGCGTCCTCATTGACTTCTCAAATCAGAATAACCTTCTAAAAATTGTGTTTCCAGAATTCCCGCTTCTTTGCGTAGAATACTCCAGCATTGTAATGTGTGAGACGAATATCATTCATCGCTTAGCTACCGACATGTTTTTATATTAAATACAAAGCAAAACAAATGATAGCTGAGTATAATGTTATTAGGTCGTCAACAAGGCTTATGTACAAAAGCCGGGAAGAGATAAATCTTCTGGTTGGCGTACTTGCTGGTCACTCCATGCTCAAGAGACATCTAACTCTCACGAGCCAGGATGAGGTATCTAGCGCTCTGTCCTGACATTCGCAAAGAAGACGGATAGGTTCGAAAACGAAGAAGGCATCATAGAGGATAAAATAGGTTGAGAGGATAGGACAAGAATCCTCCCTCTACTATTAATACTACTACTATATTCAATACAAGCGAACTACTGAACAATAATTCTTTCAATTTATGAATAACTTCACTCGGCTCACCCCAAATGATCCACTCTTTTGAACGATTCCTTCATGAGTCACACAAGAGCCTATTTACAGTTGCTTATGTTTCAAGTTGGTTACTCTCAAGCATAGCCGGTTACTTCGTTCTTGTCCATACGCCGACAGTTTAATCAATCAACCGCCCATTTTTTTTTTATAATTGACAAACTGCCGATGTCAGGATTCGAACCCATAACCTCCGAGTTTCCAAGTGCTGCATACTGCGCAGACATGACGCCTTAGACCGCTCGGCTACTTGACTGGTTACTCATGGTTCAATTTTTTTTGCTTTTAACTGTACTAATGCTACTACTTACAACAAACACATTATGTAAAACACCCGACCGACGAACAGGTGCAAATTAATTTTAATGTTTTTAAAAAATACAATTATGATGAAAAGAAAGGAGGCATATTATTATTATGATTGGTACTCTATCCGTCGAATATTTAATTATTTTATTAATTAGCAATTTTTATTGTTTGTTAATAATGATTATCTTTTTTTTTTTTCTTTAAATCAAACTTTCTCATACAAAAATTTGCAAGAGAAAGTGTATATTCGAAGATGAATGAAAAAAAAAGAGGAGGTTTCATCAAATTGCTGTATTTTTATATTGCATAATTGGTAATTTTTATATGAATTTCAATAGATATGAGATATTAATCAATCTTTCTCAGCTGGCGTTGAAAAATCAATTAAGTTGGATCAATACAATAGAATTATTTATTAGACTCGCTGAAATAGGCGTTGCTTCAAAATTCAAAACGTCAATTTTTTTATATTTTTAATTTATTGACAGATAATTTATTTCCAAAATTTTGTTATGCAGGTATTTCTATAGAAACTATAAACTATATTAAAGATCTAGCCGTCAGAAAACGGCAATAACTTTGAAACGGTTTGTGAAATTTTGGACTTCTGATAGTTTTTCTCCAAACTATTCGGACAAACATATACACAACATATTTCTGTGCCAGAGACTGTAATAGGGTATTAAAGGGTGACTATCCCCAAATGGTGTTATGAAATCCTTTTGGTCCTTCTTTAAAAATTTTTTTGGTCATTTTTCATATCTAGTATTTATGACAAAAAAACAGAAACTACTCTAAATAGTAGTCGATCGTTGTACGCTACGCGCTCGCCCCGTCCAAATATAACGAATTCGATGCGCACGAGCGGCACGCGTACCGCGCAAGTATGGGCGCACCATTAGATAGTATTAAGGTTAAGGTTTTAAGTTCTACAACATTTTCAGATTTTCTAGGACGCTCGTCATTCGAATTAAGTAGTTTTTCTTGTAACAAGGACCGGATTAACTATAAGGTTAAAAAGATATAGCGTTAGTTCCGTCAATTTTCTCGCTAAATTGCTTATTTTAAAATCATTGCATTAGTTTGTCTTATCACTACAAGATGATACAGCGAGCTATCTTTCTTTACTGATATTGGGGACAGACCACTTTGGTCATGCCACCCGGTAGCTAAAACTTTAATTATGATAAGGTTGCATTGCATACTACTAAAATCAAAGAAAGCTATTTCTTTTTTAGTAACATTTGAACCTGCCCAGTTAATTTCACTCAAAGAAAGCATTAAATTATTAAATGAACTGTCACTGATTCACAATACACGTATTTATTTTAAACTTACAACCTCAAGTTATATATATGTATATATATATATATATATATAAATTAAGTTACGCCTCCATGCCAGTTCCCAATCAAACAAACTAAAAACGTTTCAAATCATTTACTACCATTTTTCAATTTCCATAGACATTTTTTCGGAATTAGAATGAATTTCTTTTATACAATTAACTCAAATTGAATAAAAAATATAGTTTCCTATAAAACTCAAGAGTGTTGATACATGTACAGTCCCCTGTAATAGAATTGAACCAAACTGAACCCAAAAAGTTCCAATTGTTGTATTTATTTTTGGTGTCTTTAGTAATAATAACAAAAAATATTAAATATATATTAATTTTAAGTTAAATAGGAATAAACATCTCTTAGTTTTTTGTAGAGATTTACGCTGTTTATCTTTTATAATATAAGTTCTAATAAATTTTCAAAACAAAATAATAAAAAGAGCATCAGTTATTTAATAAATATGTCTCACAGAGATATAATACATTATATACATATATTTATATATATTATTGGATCATTTTATACAAATACTTATATATGATTTGTGGGCACAGAGGACCCTTTGGTCTAGGTACTAGGGACCCATTTACGGTACCCCTCTTTCAAATTATATATGATTTGTTGTGTGCGTACACAGAAGTGTATGCACTCATACACTTTTCTAAGAATTATGACAATGGTAAAATAAACAAGTGAAAATAACAACTGAGTTCATTGCTTAAATAAAGTTGTTTCATTTACTAAAAGGAACCTTTTTTATTATTAAATTTTTCTTCTTTATCTTACGGTTTAAACGATGGACAATTGTTTCCCATTTTCCCCAAACATGGACCGATTTTGCTCTTTCACGAACTTAACGTTACTTTTTAGCTCTAGAAAGCACATAGGAAATTTCGCTATCGCTTTTCGTTTTTGAGTTATCGTGTTGACAGACAGATAGCCGTTATAAAGTCGGAATTAAACTTAAGGCCCAATTACAACTACCGAGTATCTCGGTCGAGTAATCGGCCCAGTACTCTGCCGAGCGACTTCGATGCGGCGAGTAGGTTATTACATTCCAGCTAGTCAGGGCGAGATAGTTGTCAAGTGTGGACATTTTCAAAACGAAAAAACAAATTGAAATAAAGAGGGACAATAATTGAATGATAAGAAAGTTGCAATAGAACACGGACATCCGCCAGCCGCAAACGTTATTACACTGGCCGAGTGGCAAACGACCGAGTGGATAAGTGGTGGGGGGTCCCTACTCGGCCGAGAAAATAGAACATGGTTCTATTCACTGACTCGCCAAAATCACTCGCCCGTCGCTAGGCCGAGTACTGTGTCGGCCGATTACATAGCGGCTTACTCGGCCGAGTGTGCTGTCTCGGTAGGTGTAATAGGGAATATGCATGAAAATTTTTGTTCACTTGAATTGAAGCATGTTTACTTGACAAATATCAAGGTAAAATTACTTTTTAAATAACTTTAAAAATAAGCGAGATATGAATGATTGAAATTCCCGATTAGACAAAGAGGGTGATAGCCCTCTTGATATGTTATGTGACGTCATATTACACTTTCACCATTTAAAATACACGTAAAACTCCGTTTTTAGTATTTTTGCAAGAAAGAGACAGATAATAATCTTTAAAAGCTTATAGCTCCCTTGATATTTGTCGGATTTTAATTTCGTTTTTAAATATTATTTCAGTATTAACAGTATTTTCATATTCTGAAAATAAATGTGAAAAAAATTTTTATGCATATTCCCTATTGGGCCTTTAATATACCCAGGTATATATGATATACCGATTATAAAAAAGTTACGCATATATAAGTTTGTAATTGATAGAAAGAGTTAACCACCAATAATTATTTTTATGATGATCAAATATATTTAATGTAACAAATAAATATTAAACTTTCTACATACACTTATCAAAATCTTTGACTTTGCTGAGAGTCAAATTCAGATAGGTTCAATTATTTTTGCAAGAGATTGTAGGTGGTACTCTCACATTTCATTGATAAAATTAACTTTTGTTGAACGTGTTGTCTGTCACAAAAGCATTTAAAAAAAAATTAATAAAATACCTAAAGTGACCATCATTCTTCTACCTCGAAATAAAACACATAAAAAACTATTTTGTTTTAAAAAAATGTTCGTAAAAAAACTGTTTTTTTTTTTTTTTTTAAATATTGAGCACAGCCAGTACGTTTACTACACCAGAGCAGCAGCACATTATCTTGTAGGAACAAAAAAAAAAAGGCAACGGGCGATAAACCATATTAAAATAGATATGCTACAATACGAGTGACATATTAAAATATTTTATTACTCTACAAACAATACCGCCTAGTGAAAAAAAAAATCGTCATGCATACCAACTATGTTATGCACTGGATAAAAAAAACACTGTTATATTCCATCTGATATATATATAAAAAAAAATTAGCATACATTTTACTTCTCTACATGATGATGATAAAGGTAGAAAGAAATATAAAATGTATAGGATGTCACACCACACAAATAATTATATTACATAAATTTTTATTCATTTTCTAACACTTTTTTTTAATAATATGTACTGTAATTTTTAACCACTGAAGTAAACGCAGACAAGAGACAGGCATAGACCATTTATTATACGTAAAATCCACAATATGTAAAAATAACAACTAACTGAGTTAATTGCATAATATCCGGTATATATTAAGTTTATGAAAAAAAGTTTCAAAGAAAAGTTGTTTATGAAATGTTCTTTTAACTTTTTTTTCTTAAGGTTTCAAAGATCGAAGCATGCTCCGATTTGGTTTATTCACGAATTTGATCTTACTTTTTATAGTCCCAGTATACAAACACAAAATTACAACTCGTTGTTAACCCTTTTCGTTTTTGAGTTATCATGTTTACAGTTAGACGGGTGGAACGATATGACGGGCGGAAATTAATTGAATAATTAGGTCATTTTATGAAAACCTATATCAAAATTTTTTTACTGTGATTTTTATTTTCAACCGTTACAAAATCGGGACTAAACTTAATATATATCCTTGTATATGTTATATACAGCTTGTATTTTAAAATACACCCAATCTAGAAACAATGTATATTGTATCTATCGCTGTCTATATGCAGTGTACTATGATATGGTGTCTTTGTTACATATACATGTAGATACACTCACACGACGGACAATAACGACGACACTGACGATCATCATTACAACACGACGGGCGACGTATACATGCACCAGTAAGATGCATCGATATATAAATGATTGTTGTTAGAGAGTGATAAGTATATATAGTTATCATACTATAGTTATATGTTATACAATACTGATTTTAATGCAGTTTAAATGTAACAAAGACACCATATCATAGTACGCTGCATATAGAAAGCGATAGATACACTATGCATTGTTTCCAGATTGGATGTATTTTAAAATAAAGCTGTTTACCGGGTATAAATAGTATAAGTGTTAAGTATATTCAGAGTGGGGATTTAGTATCAAACGAACGGCTTAATCTATCTATAGCTCATATAAAGTGATGGTAGTTCAATGGATATTCTTTTGAATCACACCCTGTATATATAAGGATATTATAAGATCAGTCCTAAGTTTGTAAAGGTTAGAAATATTATCAGAAAAAAAATCTGCATAAAATTATTCCATTTTGACAAGAGATAATGAACTGAAATATCTTGAGCTAAAAAGTGATTTTGAGTTCGCGAATAGGCAAAATTGGTCAATGCATCGCCACTCTAATGAGGGCGGGGGGGGGGGGGAGGGTCTATCTATGAAACTGTGGGAGATAGAATATTATTTAAAGAACCTGTATAGATTTAGTATAGAGTATACAGTTTATTTTACTTTTACACATGTCTAGATTTATAAAAACATTTGCTTACACGGTTTGTAAGTTTTAATAAACTAAGTAATCATTTTTTATATTTGTTGATTCAAATATAAAAGTCAAAATTTATCGTGTTCGCTTGAACAGTTGGACGGACATCCGACGGACAAATTTGTATCATTATTATTTGTATCTTACTCTAAGATATTCTAAGAATTCTACAATTAAAAAAAAAATGCAATTTTTCAAACACACCTAAACAATTGGCCAATGGCCACCTTGTTTTAAAGTAATTTAATATTGCACTATCAGCAGTTCAAAGACATTTTATTTTGTAAAACAAGTGAAGAATAACAATTGACTTATGTCACTTAATTTTATACCGGGTGTATTTTTCAATTCTAATCAATGCGTATTTAATGTTACATGTTAAGTATTTAAATAATACACTTTGTTTTTTAAATTACGTTTTCTATCTATGAGCTTTGAGACAGTTCGTCAATGATGATGGAAATTCCAATGAAATATTGTAAATTTTCATAAAAAATATATTTTTATTTTTGATTGTAATTTCGGAAACACAGTTCCTTCTTCAGGCACAAACTACAGACCCAAGTAAAAATAAATAAGTAAAAATATATTTACGAACATTTCATTTGACCCATCGTCCTTAAAATTGACATTTCGAACTGTCAAAATTTAGAAAACAATAATTAGACATAAAAAATAAAATTATTCTTTCGTTGCAAACAAAAGTCAGCCATGTTTTTTAAGTCCCGCCCTCATGTCAGTTCTCAATTGACAGCCAAATGACGACTCTTTCAAAATTTTACAATTGACTTGTGCCATAATGAATTTTATTGACAAGTACAAAAAAATACCTTGGGGATCAATTTTCTAGATGTGAAATCCAATATCTACAAATATAAACCAAACATTTGAAATCCAACATCTACAAATCCATTTGATTTCCGATAAAATGTTTCGAGTAAAAGCACCACTTTTGTTGTTGTACCAACAAACTCAAAATTAATGAAACAATAGCCATCGTTTTGGCTAAAAACTTCACATGCTTCTTAAATCTACTAGATTAACTTACTGGACGCGATATCCAGAGTTCAAATCTTGGCGGATGACTAATTTTTTCATATTATTATTAAATAATACATCCAATGATGAATTAGTCTATATAGTATACGCTTGTTCTTTCATACATGTGTCTTCGTAACCGTACTGAAGATTGGTATTGGTATAGTTCAGTGACGTTTAAGTATACACAAATATAATGTTAGAATAATAAGTTAGTAATTGGCCTCTCAAGATAATCATCCGTGGTGTAACAATTAGCAGAGAATGTGAGATAACCAGAGGTCCAGAGTTCGTTTCCTGACAAATAAGTAGAGGTAGAGAGAGGTAGATTGTAAAGGCTGGCCGGATGGGCTACTCTTCGACCATAAGGTCCATTGTGATGCCTAAGAATGTGAGGATGCGAGTGGAATGGAAGGAATTTGTGAGTAGACTAGAAATTGGTAGGATATGCGGTTCCAGCCGACTATGATAGGAACTATGCCGATATTCATCTGGAGTTCGTGAAGGAAACTGCAGAAAACCTTCTCAAGCATAGCCGGTTACTTCGCTCTTGTCCATACGCCGACAGTTTAGTCAATCAACCGCCCCCTTTTTTTTTTTTTATAATTGACAAACTGCCGATGTCGGGATTCGAACCCATAACCTCTCAGTTTCCAAGTACTGCATACTGCGCAGACATGACGCCTTAGACCGCTCGGCTACTTGACTGGTTACAAATAAGTAAATTTTCTCATTAATGTTTAACTTTAGATATACACACGGTATACAAATTATGTTATAAATTTCATTACAAATGATATATTATGAATATATCACTCACGAATTGCATTAAATTCCATTTCTAAGAATTTCAAAGACATAAAATTTGAGCCACACGGTTATAAATGTTTAATGTTTTATTAACCGTCATGTGATTTATTAGTCATGAATATTTTATTGATGTATATTAAAAATGAATGTAGTAACTCTTATACTCAGAATTTTCTATATAAGTGTCTGTCTAATTAAACAAATAAATGATATTAGCAGTTGGATTTGTTTAAAAAAAAAAAAAAAAAGAACTAAAATTATATTTTATTTTAAAAGAATTCAACATGTCAATCTATCAACTGTAATAGAATTTGGTAAACTTCCTGATTTTAAATACACAAACATAATATATTAAAAAGAGAGGGATAGATAGGTTTTAAAGACAGAGTTTTAACCACAACGAATGGTATCACACAGAGACGAGTTTGAAGAAAAAATATTTTTAAGTGAATAGTAAAATAGTGTTGGTTTGGATAATTTCGATTCATGAATCAGGTATATGAAAACATCCATGTTTTATGTCTCAGGGGAGGGTACGGTTGTAAACAAAATGTGACTAATTGTGACATCATAATTCAATAGTTTCAATTTTTTTTAATTTATTGACGTGAAATCCTCTATTCTGCCGTTCCACTGGGGGTCGGTTGAACATTCATGTGTAACGAAATACTGTAAGATTTCGAATGGCTAATAACTTCGAGACTAATAAATAATGCGTTTAAAATAGTTGAGTCCACAACAGATAGATTATGTCTTTACATAACTGTCACGCTGTATTTGTTTTGCCTGTGATATCATCGTACCGTCATAGGCGCATGCGCGTGAATGGTTACGAATTTGTTTAGTGTCAAGTTATAGATTGGTGTAGCGTGAAAAAGCGTTTAGCTAAAACATTGATTCTGATGTCTTTGTGAAGAGCTTGTGGAGCACTACTAAGAGGAATTGTGAGAACTACTAAGCACTACTGGAGCACTACTAAGACGAATTGTTTAATATGACAAAAAAATTCGTCTTATATAACTCGTAAATATGCTCGGAATTATAGAAAGCGGATATCAAAAGACAGCTCCCGTCCGAAGGAATCCAACGAGTCTAAAAAAATTTAGTGGCGAACGAATGCGAAAGCTACGACAGCGTCAAAAATACGACTACGTAGTCGGATCAGCAAGCATTCAGCGGCCAGCGATAGTACAAACGTCTACAAATCATGTGCAGGACCCCTCTCTCCACCAAGGGGAAGAAATATCTGTTTTTATAACCGTAAGATAATAACAGAATAGCTTAAACACATAAAATGTTCCATTTTTTATTTCATGCATCCGCGTTCTTGTGGAAGCTATGCTAAAAGCGTAGAGAAATATGCGAGATAGAGAAAATCTCAAAGTATAAAAAATGTTTAGCTAATAAAAGCAAACAACATTAATTTGAGACATTTCTTCATACAACCAATAGTTTAGGCACAATTTCAATGCGAAGCCTTTGTAGGTCAGCTTGTTTTTTTTTATTTGGTCATTGTCCGTGGAAAGCCACTCTTTTTCCCCGGCGTTGAAAAATTATGACCATTTAAGGAGTAGATAGTGTCTACTGAATTATCATACTTTTTAAATTTGTCCCGGCACTCCCGCTATTGTTAGTTTACTTCCCAGATCCTCCACCAAATTATATAACTGACTATGGCCTCATCAGTCAGAATCTAAACCATCGTTTCGACAAAACAAATATATTCTGTCAATATGACTGTCGTTCAGAAATTACACGCTTTCTAACAAACCCATCAACGAACGATTCAATATATAAAGATAGATGAATTACAAGAATCAAATGGAATTGGTTCATTCTCTTTATTAATTAAATACTTGAATCAGAGTGAAACATTCCAACACTATTGAATAACTGAATAATAAGTAAACACACAAATAATCTAATAAAGTTTTTCATCTATTCTTTTGTGATATTCCTTGAAGGTTACCTTGGCTCTGACTATTATTGTGTACAATAATGAGATTATTATGTTCGTGGAATGAGTTTTGAGAAAAAAAATTAATGAAATTTTTTGTGTGTACACTACATATTTTCTACGGCGCAAAATAAAAAACCGTTGCAAAATTCATCTAAAATTATTTTTAATGTAATATTCCTACATAAACTTCTTAAAGCCTGTAGAGACTGCCCGTGTTGTTGTTGTGTAGTTATTAAATGTCTGATGATATTCTAAAAGGAATACATCCGGCCGGTAAAATTATGATTATGCATACTATTTTCTTCAACTTTAATTGAATTATACTAAGTAATAAACAAAAGAGTCGAAAAAACTTATACAGGCTGTCATCGTTACGACTGGTCATTAAGATATGGAATTTGCAACAGTGTTTAAATGAGCCGAAGACGGACATACATTTATTTGCAGAGAAAAAGAGACAGATATATACAAAAATTGTAATTGTTTCTAAAGCCTCCTTCACACGGGGACAGTAGTAATGGCTGCTATTAATTATCCCTCTACTGTCTCTGATGGCAAGGATACTTCTGCTACGTCCAGCTAATAGCGTTCACCAAACTCTTAGACTACCAGACTCTTCTTCCTCGTACTCTTCATCAACATCCTCCATTTTATCACGCAGCTCTGTCTGACAATGTTGCAGTCACCATGCCAACACAAAACTGACTACTGGCTGCCAAGTTTGGAAGCCATTACTGTCTCCTCGTGAATAAGCCTACTGTCCGGTCATTTCACTGGTGGCCACTTCTATCGGCCAGAACTGACTGTCATTATTGTCCCCGTGTGCAGGGGGCTTAAGACTTAGAAATAATATATGTGTTTGCCTATGTCTGTCTTCAAACACTGTTGCAAATTTCATATCACAATGGCTATTTTTCGTGATTACAGCCCGTACACTATGTAAAATGTAAGCGAAGTAAAGTTTCTAAGGAAATCAATCTAATTGTTTCGGCATGATTCATATTTATGAGTAAATTATGTATGGTGAATTACTTTTATAAAAAAAACAAAGATTCTTTCCGCATTAATGTTTCTTAGCTTTTATTAATAAAAGAATTGGGGAAGGGGAGTGTTTTTTACAAAAAAACAAGCCAATAATACCGAAAACTAAAAATTTATAGACCTAAAACAAACACATATACCTTAAAAATTAACAAAAGCTCTGAATATTTTAATCTTATTAGTAAAAAAGAAAAGGGATATTCTGTACTTAAAAATATGAATTAGGTTTACATTTGCTGTAATTTATCTATTCTTAACAGTTGCAATTCAAAATATAATAGATATTCTTATTGCTTTGGTTATTACGATCCTTTTACGCTTTCCATATAACTACGGAAAAAATCCCCTCACCATTTATAAAAGCTCGAAAATAAGACAAAAAACGAAACAACGTTTAATATTAGTCCTAGACACAAAGGATAAATAATTGTTTTGAGGGAAAAAGTGATGACCAAATCAAAATCGTAACTATCCCTCAAATTGTCAAAACAGCGGAACTTCATTTTTTCTCTCTGACTGAATTCTCTCTTTCTCATAATCTGATTTTCATACAAATACAAATTTATTGAGCTTTTTCCGAGTTTTTGTGTCTTACGAACTTTTACAGAATTTCAAAATTATTCGACATTGCCAGATAATTATACGGATGTCAATTATAAAACGATGGTACACGTTTTATGAACACAGGTGTAAAAGTGAAATTAACTGTAAAATTCCAAAACATTTATCAACTAAATACGTGTCTATGTATTTCTTTCGACATCTATACACAAAAAGTATACAAAATTTTTTCCACCGAAAGTATCAATCAAATGATATTGACAATATTATGATCGTATAAAAAGATTACTTGTAGCTTAAAAATGGGGGAAAAATGATAGAAAACTTGATACTTTTCGTTTCGAATTAAACACTGAACGGCACAAAGAATGAAACAATAGAAGTATATCAATAGCAAATTACATTATCTTAGAAACAATATTATTAAACAAATTGTTCGAAAAATCGGATAAAACACGTCCGACACCAAATACCCTATTTTGGATTTTAATAACATCACCAGATTCAAAAATTGAATTTTGGATTATTTTTGACTATACCACAATTTTTGAAATGTATTCTGATAGTCGACAGTGTACATTTGGTAAATGCGAGAAATGGAATATACAATAAAATTTAAAATTAAATTCCTTGACTAAACTTTAGTGGATCAAAATCGGATAAAATATACTCTAATAAGACCAAAAATCATTTTTTTTTAAATTTGGATAAAGATACCAATTTTTTGCATTTTAAAACTTGCCGAGGGTCTCATTGACCCCAAACGGATGTTATGTATTCAAAAGAATATAAATTTGGCAATATAAAGGTAGTTAAAAATAATAATACTAATTTCCGATTGGAACGAATTATTTTATACTTGTTGATTTACACGGTTTGTGGCCACCCACCCTGAAGCAAAAAATTTGTTTTTAATTGTCTCGTTTTCTTTACCTATCAGTGTGTATATATATATATATATATATATATATATATATATATATATATATATATATATATATATATATATATATATAAAGCATAAAACACTTGCACCAAAAACGATATGTTACTTTTAAATATTATATGAAATGCTTTTTATATACCTCTATAGATTGTTGTTGGTACTACAATGGGCCACAAAAGTAGTGTCCATTTTTCAAACTTTTATAGTTAATTTGTGCTTTATTCATTCGATTTTTGAGAAAATGTTTCGAATAAAAGTTGTTTGTATATTTATAATGAACAAATTTTATCCGAAGTATTTTTTCGAAAACCAAATAAATAAGACACAAATTAATTATAAAAATTTTGAAAAATGGACACTACTTTTGTGACCATGTGTAACTTGGTTGTATATGTAATACCGAACATAAATTGAACACATCAGACAGTTTCAAAACACATCTGTTCATCTAAACATGTATACCCTTTGACTTTCGCTTAAAAGGTATATATATCTACACATCTACCTACCTTCTTCGTCAAAGTGGTAGTCACTCGTACCCCTAAAATGTTACTTCGTTTTTTTTTTCCTTATTTAGTTGAAGAAAAGACCAACCTCTTAAATTTTATATAAGAATATGTTGGTTCATTTAAAGTTGATGGTTTTACTCTATATATACCTTAAAGATAACAAACTCACAGTTCGTGCTCTTTATATTTTAAAAGAAAAGGCGAGTTTGTGTTGAGTTTTTTTTTTTACTTAAAAAGAAAATGTAATGAAGTTGAAAAATTTTCATACAATATAAAGACGCATTCATAGATTGTAAGGTGTTTTTCTTCAGTCACAAGTTTGTGACAGTTTTCTCTTGTAGTTTTCTATCTTGAAGTTTTTCGAGATATAATAAGAGGAAAGAAAAATCTGAACGAAAGTTTGAAATGAAAATCTATTCTATTTCACTTATGGAGTCCAAAATAAAAAAGAAATACATAAACAATTAACTGAGTTAATTGTTTACATACCCGGTATATACTAAATTTATGTAAAAAAAATAAAGCTTATAACAAAAGTTGTTTATTAGTTACATTTTTTGTCTTTATATATTTGGTCTATCTCTTACGGTTTCAAAGATAGACAGTTTTGCCCAAACATGGTACGATTTCGTCCATTCAAGAACTTGACCTAACACACATGCAAAATTTCAAATCGCTATCTCTTTTCGTTTTTGAGTTATCGTGTTTACGGACGGACAGAAAATCACTTAGCGGAAATGGACTAATTAGATTAATTTATGAACACCTATATCAAAATTTTTTTTTCTGCTATCAATATTTTCAACTGTTGTCAGAACTAAAATTAATATACCCTGCGTATATATTATATATACTGGGTATAAAAACTATATTTTGCTATTTCACTATTTTATTTGTTTTTATATTTAGTGACATGTTTCAATTAATATAGCTATTTTCAAACTGTAAATTTATTTTTCCCCTATATCATATAATGGAAGTTCACAAATTTATACTCTATACGGTTAACAATGAGTAAATTGTTTAAATACTCTGTACTTTTATTAATCGAAGCGTGTACTGTTTATTTTACTTCTACACATACTAAAACATATAAAAACATGTGTTTTATATACCAAATATAGAAATTAACATAGGTCAAGTTACCGTGCGGTCAAACGCGCTCTGCTTGGAACTGGAAGGTTGCAGGTTCGAATTCCAACGGTGGAATTTTGTAAATTATAATTAATGGACCAGTTAATTGACTAAACTATCGGCGTATGGAGAAGAACGAAGTAACCGGCTATGTTTGTGAAGGTTTTTAGTAGTTTTCCTTTGCAATGTAGTTAAGATGTTAAAAACGAGAATGATTTGGGTGACCTCTATTATGATTTTGTGTCTCAGAAACGGAGGTAAAACTGTTATTTTACTTAAAATAAAAAATTTATTATTTCCCAGAAATAATTGATAACTACCTTCAGTCGTTTGTGCAGAAATACTTCAATTTCAGTCCATAGATAGAATCTTCACTTACCTACAAACAAAAAATTAGATTAGTTTTCAGCCTTAAAAAAATGAAATTTATTATTTTTTCACACAAGGAATAATTTTGATAAATGGGCTATCGAACACAAAAAGAATTTTTCAAATCGAACTGAGTAGTTTCTGAGTTCAATGATACAAACTCTTCAGCTTTATAATATTCTAGATTATAAATTTTACCGCAGTTTCAAGAACTGTCCATTCCAATATATTGGTATGCCAATTAACTTAAAGATATCCTGAATATATAAATATAATTAAAATATTGCTTACTAAATGCGTATAATTTGCAAAATTTCATAGGACTAATATTGCTGGAACATTCCAGCTTAAATTCATGTCAATAGTAGTTTTAAAACTGCATTTAAATATCGAAAAATTAACTTCATTACGATTAATTTTATAAATTTTGCAAACCACCCACAAGCATCACACTTTGGCATGAGTTAAAGGTCGTAGTAAAAAAATTATAAAAGTGAGAAAGTTTGTGTTTTGAAAAATTGTTCGAAGGATAGTTCATTCGTAATCAATTTACAAAATTAAATAAAAAGAGATTAAAGCTAAGCTTTTCGAATATGCAACATAAAAAACAAATATAAAAAAAAAACCATAAATGAAAATATCTATTCGTCAAAAGAGTGAACCATAAAATAGTGAAAAGTTTATCTCTTTTTTTTAAGACCCTGAGAATAAAACGCATGATCTATGTTGTTTTTATTCTTCGAAATGGATTTGTTTTTTGAGATGGTCGATGATGAACCAAGCACTTTTTCAGTCGTGAAATCTTTTGATGTATGACATTATTAGCAATAAAATATGTTAATATGACTAATATATCAATTCTTTACATTTTTTTTAATCAATTCCGATGCCGAATATTTTTACAAATGCTTATCATCATCGTGAGTCATAAAAAAAACTTCAAGCTTTTGGTATTTGTATTATTTTAATAGATGAAGATTTTGAATGATACATTAGTAAAGGAAATGGTTTTTATATCCATATACATACAAAACAAAATAATATGTAATGTTGAGTTTATGTATTCGATAGCTTAGACCTGTATTCTAGGTTTCACCAGGTCCTACCAGCTTTCAGCCTATTAAAGCTAAATATATCATTTTTTGACTATGATCTACAGATGTCAAAAATCTCTTTGACAGAGAAAAAATGAAAACAACCAAAGAGACAATCAACAAATTGGCGACGAGTAATATATTTTTCCAGAGAATAATTAGCTAGTTATTGATCTTGGAATTGTTGAAATTTTATGATAAAAACAAGTGAAAATAACAACTAACTGAGTTAATTGCTTAAATATTCGGTATATACTGAATTTATGGGGGGGGGGGGGTAGTTTCTTACAAAAGTTGTTTATTTTTAAAAACGGAACATTTTTTTCCTTAAATTTTTGTTCTATCTTTTGGGGTTTCAAAGATTGTCCGATTTTACACATTCACGACTTGACTTTTTAACTCTAGAACACACATACCAAATTTCAGCCCGCCATCTCTTTTCGTTTTTGAGTTATCGTGTTGACGGACGGACATACACATTTGCGGAAATGGACTAAAATTTTTTTCTACGAACATTATTTTCAACCGTTACAAAAACGGAACTAAACTTTATATATACCCTGGTATATATTATATACCGGGTATTATTACTAAAATCCCTCTTGATCCAATAATTATATATCCAATACGATAGCTTTTACCGTTTTGGAGACGCAGGCCGGAAAAATTGGAGATTGCGTGCAATGAGAAGATCATGGGCGTTGAATATCTGTTTTAAAATGTATAAGTAATTCAAGATTTAAGTTTTAGGAATGAATGTTAAACAAAAACTATAGTGTCAATAGTCACATAACATCTATATACATGCGCTACTGTGTATATAGAGGTTATGTGATGTTTACGTCAGATTTTTAATTTATCTGATGTGTTTTTCATATGTTATGTTGTTTATTCAAGAGTAATGAGAATTTTTATACGTTCCTCATATATTTACTTTTCTTTTGATTTATTATAGTTTTTTTACTAGCATTCGTGATTTCGAGTTGCATCATATTATTAATTTTTTTTTTTTTTTAAATAAAGAATTAACCCATTTTTCAAAAATAATCCCACTGTGTAGTTATAATACAGGGTAAAGCTTTGTAATTTTAATACCATGCTGTACAAGTTAAAATTAGAGTTTGAAATCCGAATTAAATTCATTATTTACATTAGAATCAAAGTTAGTGAAATATATACATTTAACATATAAAGTTTACGGGCCCATAAAAATTATATCATTGATAAAGTAGCTCGTAATTTCTTATATTCTTTTATCAGAAACATGAAGTAATAATGATGAAGACATTTCTGTTCCTAATTTCAATTGTATACTCAAATATTTCAATGTAAGAATTGGCGGTGTAGCTATTTACCAAAGTAATAACGATAAAATTATTGTCCCAGAGCATATAATATATGTATATATAACTTTTGGCACACATTTTGTACCCTAAACACTGTGTAATAGAGCAGGCTCGAAATCAGTGTTACATCGATCGAGCGAGTGCAACATCAGCCGAGTGTTTTATCAGTGATTCGTTGAATGCTGAAAATACACTCTGATCGGATTCTCATAACGAGTCAAAAAAAAAGTATAACTTAAAAAATAAATATGAATAGGCAATTTGTAACACATTGGTGTGAGGATGTTGTGTAAATTCGACAAAAACTAATTACATACTAGAGTTTTGTATCCTATACTGTTAAACGCTTAACATTTGAAAAGTAGTATATAACTTCAAAAATAAATATGAATAGGCAATTTGTATGACATTGGTGTGAGGATGTTGTGGATTTTTATATATAAAACATTTTCTTTAATAAGTATGGCAATTTTTTAATTATTTTTTTTAATAAGTAAAACATTTTTTAAATGAAATCCGGTCCTGATAAATAGGTAGCACTAGGCAGGCAGCCATACACTCTACAAAACTAAACAATAATTTTTAAAATAACATGATATATTATTATTAAAAATTTCATTTGAATGACTCAGTGTGACTAACAACTAACTAACTATATAGTATTATAGATAGGTAGATAGAGTAAGACTGAATAGTAAACGTAAGCGGTCAGGCGGGCAGAGTGTGGTGGCTATGCTTATGATCAAGTCTGCCTAGTCAGCCATACACTAAACTCTAAAATCAAACAATATAAGTTTAGTTTAAGTAAGATGACTTATGCTGTAGAAAAAAATATATTTTAATACACAAACAAATAATAATAACAATCAAGTTTCTTTTCCAGGTATGTATGTATTGAAAGTATGTGCATCATCATTTTAACGTTAAGGGGTTTAGGGACTTTCAAATACGAGTACACACATCGATGGTGTACATGCTTTTATCAGTAAGCCGCCACTTTATTATGTACATGTGACAGTTTTGATGAAAGTCTTCAATCGATTGTTTTACTGAACAAGCGCAGTATTATTTTTATACCCGATATCTAGCGCACGGTAGTGCGCAAGGTCGATATAATATATACCAGAATATATTAAGTTTATTCCCAACTTAAAATGATGGTTGAAAATATTGAATGCAGAAATTATCTTGGGGATAATATAACTACAAGCAATTGCAAACCTCAAAGAAAAAAATCGATCCAACATTGCCGACATTTCTTAGCAATAATCTCTGACAATATTTTTTAGTGATTTTACAAAATTATTCGAATTTATTATGAATTGACACAACGCCCTTAATACAATATGTATATTTTTAAATTAATATATTTTCTAAATAAATTTCCGTGCCGTTTTGTTGAAATATTTTGATATTGATATTTTATTATATTTAATTGAATTTTTATTGTCAGTCAATTTTAATAATTTATATGAATATGAATATTTTAATTTTTCCCTCAATAAATGAATTAAATAAATAATTAAATATTTGTTTATATTTTCTATTTGCGTTTAAAATTAATTAAATGTTATTTTTAACATACTGGACAATATTTAATTTTAATTTACTGAAAAATATTTACAGAATATATAAAATAATTTTATTAATTTCTGACCATGATATAAAATATATTATTTTTAAATAAATAAAACAAAATTAAATTACAAATATTTGATCATCAGAAATCATCGTACCGACTTCGTCTAAAATGAATAATGTTTTGGACATATCGATTCTAATCTTTCGAGCTAAAATTGTGGCAAAACAGTATATAAAAAAAGCTTCTAACAAAAGTTGTTTATTTTTAAAAAAAGGAACATTTTATGTCACTCAATTTTTCTTCTATCTCTTACGGTTTCAAAGATGGATAATTTCCTCCCTAACGGGAGAGATTCATAGTCCAATTTTACCCATTCACGAACTTATCCCCACTTTTAAACTCTAGAGCACACACACAAAATTTCAACTCGCTATCTCTTTTCATTTTTTGAGTTCTCGTGTCTATAGACAGACAGACATGCGGAAATAAACAATTAGGTCACTTTATGAACACCTATACAAAAAATACATTTTGTACAAAATAATTTTTTTGGATTATTTTGTGTCACATTACTAAACCTTGTTTTAGTAATGTGATAGAATATTATTAAATCAAAAAAATGCTGTTGTGAAACTCCTTAACATTACAGCTACTTAATACTTACACTCAAAAAAAAAACATACATACATACATACTTAATTACTTTTCTATTCTTCTAAAAAGAAACGAATTAATGTTTTATGTAAAAGGATTAGTAATATTAATGGAATTACACAAATAATTATATTTAATTACCAAAACCAATCGACAAGAGAAGAATTTATTGTTAATGTTTACATTATGAATGTGTATAACAAAAATTACTGTTTATTTATTTTTTTTAGATTTTATTTTTGTATTATTTATTTTAAAATACAAATTTTAAGTTGTATGTTTGTCTATGAAGAAGAAGACTGACTAAAATTCAAAGATTTAGTGTTTTATACACTGTAGATGTTGATGGTATGATCTTAATATTGTAATTGCTGTGCAACATAAAATAACTGATCATTAAAGTCTGTATGATTTGTCCGTTAGCTAAGATGCTTGATGTTACTGTTTGACTGCAGTATTAATCATATAATATATTTATAGCTCTTTGTGTAACTCACCAACTCACTGACTGACTGACGTATACAAATTCGAACACACTTCTAGACATGCTAGAAGGATGCAGTTTTTGGCGTTCGACGCGAAATCACTTAAAACTTATGGGAAAATCGGAAAACTTTTATTTTTTCAACGCAATCCTCTCCCCGGAAATGGGAAAACCCCCAAAAATTACCTTTTTTACTTCTATTCACGCTAAAAGGGTGCGGTTTTTCGCATTATGTCAAGGAAACGCAGCCAAAACCGAAGGCCACCTCAGGGGTCAAGGTTCCTTTACGAGAAGAGCGAGCCCAATAATAAATACAGCCCTTTAGGTAACTCACTCTCTCACTCACTGACGTATACAAATTCTAGCCCACTTCTAGACATGCTAGAGAATGCATTCGACGCGAAATCACTTCAAACTTACGGAAAACTTTGATTTTCTCAAAGCAACGCCCTTAAAATGGGAAAATCTCCCCAAATATACCTTTATTACTTCTATATTCTTCTTCGTCAAGGACGCGGAGTCAAAACTGAAGGCCGCGCCTTGGGGGTTAATGGAGCGGAGTCCCCTTGCGAGCTGTGCCCCTCATCATCACTAAGTCAAAGAAAAATCTTGACTTAATTTTAAAATGATAGAAAATAGCGTTATGTAATTTAACGATGGCCTCTATCGATAAGCGTCGGAGTTTTATAACACATTGTGATAGAAATGCCGCCTCAACTTTCGGTGTTCCTGTGTGCAGCTGTTTCAAATCCTGCTTCCTATGCCACTTTGCGGACTCATCATACACTCGGCCTAAGACATTTTCTACCGAGTAATTATTAGTAGAATCTCAACTTATTAAGATCTATTAAGTACCAACACCTTAAATTAAAAATAATTTTTCGTTTCTAGAATTGCAATAGTCATGACATAATACCCTTGAGTATATATATATATATATATATACGCCCGCTGTGTTGTATTAGCACACGACTCTCCAATTATAAATAAATACATGTAACATTATTTGTTTATTAAATTTGCGAAATTCAGGTGAACACACCAAATACTTGTTTCTTGTGGGTGGGTGTGCATTTTTTAATATTGAAAAAAAATAATAAATTGATAACATATTGTGCAGCAAAAAAAAACTAAAACACATAAATTTTATTTTATTTTTTTTTGTACTTGAAGTAATAAAATTTGATCTAGAACTAATCTATGACCTAAATCTTGAACTCACTGTATTTATTATATAAAATAACAACAACAACAAAAAAACTCTAAATTCATCTATAATAATAAAATCAATATCATTGAATTTTAGTTTTTAAGTCTTCATTTTTGTACTATGGGAAACAAAAGTAACACTTATTTTTATAAATTTTTTAGTTGATTAGTTAGTATCTAGTAACCATTCAAGTAGCCGAGCGGTCTAAGGCGTTATGTCTACTTGGGGACTGGGAGGTTATGGGTTCGAATCCCGACATCGACTGTTTGTCAATAGGGAATATGCATGAAGATTTTTTTTCACATTTATTTTCAGAATATGAAAATACTGTTAATACTGTAATAATATTTGAAAACGAAATTAAAATCCGACAAATATCAAGGAAGCTATAAACTTTTAAAGATTATTATCTGTCTCATTCTTGCAAAAATACTAAAAACGGAGTTTTACGTGTATTTTAAATGGTGAAAGTGTAATATGACGTCACATAACATATCAAGAGAGCTATCACCCTCTTTGTCTAATCGGGAATTTCAATCATTCATATCTCGCTTATTTTTAAAGTTATTTAAAAAGTAATTTTACCTTGATATTTGTCAAGTAAACATGCTACAATTCAAGTGAAAAAAAATTTTCATGCATATTCCCTATTATGAAAGGGAAAAAAAGGGGTGCGGTTAATTGACTAACCTATCGGCGTATGGACAAGAACGAAGTAACCGGCTATGCTTGAGAAGGTTTTCTGCAGTTTCCTTCACGAACTCCAGATGAATATCGGCATAGTTCCTATCAGAGTTGGCTGCAACCTCACGTCCTACCAATTCCTAGACTATACACAAAAATTCCTTCCACTCCACTCGCATCCTCACATCCTTCGACATCACAATGGACCTTACGGTCGAAGTGAAGCCCAAGGAAGCCGCTACAAACTATCTATCTAGTATCTTATTCATTCAACTTTTGGAAAAATGTTCCAAATAAAAGTTGTTTATAGGTTTATAATGAACAAATTTTATCATAAACATTTTTTCGAAAACCGAATAAATAATGCACAAATCAATTATAAAATTTTGAAAAGTGAGCGCTAATTTAGTGGTCATGTTTCGTTTAAAAGATAGGTTTCGGGTCTATTTCGGATTTATTTAGGCACGTGAGAGAAGCATGTATAGAAATTTTTACTATATTGTGCAGCATCAGTTTTTACCATTCGAAAAAACTGTATCGGATCAACAATTTTTAAAATCGTCTAATTTTTGCAACCATTATCATAATATTAGCCAAATGTATTAAGCAAGACTAAAATTCCTCGATTATTCTCAACATTACTTTGTTTTTCGATATAGTTTTTGATCGTTTTAAATACCGTTCATTTTTCAACCAGTAAAGTTTTCTCCTCAGGACACAAAAAAATACAAATATTATGTAAAAATAATAAATTTCTATTCGCCATTGTTAGGTTCTCTGATCCAATTTAAAAGTTTCATTATCAGTTAAATAAGTACGCAGTACGTACACTCCCGTGCAAAAAAATTGAACGTATCTGAATTTGACGACTCTCAGCACGGTCAAAGATTTTGATAGAGTATGTAGAAAGATTAAAATGTTTATTTGATACACTAAATTTGTTTTTTTCCCAATAATTCCGATGTTCCCTAATATCCCTAAGTCTGTCATATGCAAGCCAATATATGCATACCTTTTTTTAGTTTGAACATTGTCGTATTTCTAAGAATATTTCTTTTATCAATCCTTTCAATTCAGAAGTGCAAGCTCCCACAAAAACACAGTAAATAGTTATAAGCATGTATTTGTGTAAAATGATCCAATAATATATATAAATATATGTTTATAATATATTATATCTATGTTATAATTGATCTCTTTTGTTTTTTTCTTATTTTGTTTAAAGAAATTAGTAGAATTACATATGGTCTCTATATGAGATAGTCGTTTTTCACGCCTGGACCTCTTTATCTGTACCAAATTCAATTAAAAATGTATTTATATAGCTATCACTGTTTCCCGTTTTTTTAAACTTCTGTGAGAATAACCACTCCTGCACCTCTATAAGTGAGAAACTCGGTTAAGTGATTCTGGACCCTTGAACTATCGCTCATCCAGGCTTGACTGTATTATTTCAACAAAGTAAGTCTATACAAAAAACTATGTAACGTTAATTTCTATCGAACTCTTCAAAATAAAAATTAATATATATTTAATTGTTTTTTCGTTATTATTACTACTGACATCAACAAAAACATTGGGAACATTTTGGATTCAGTTTGATTCAATATTATTGCAGGGAAGTATACCTATTATGTATTTGTGTAGATTATCGTTTTTGAATAAGCCATTCTTCTAAAATAATTGACATGTGGAAGTTAAAATTGTACCAATTGTGGTTTTACGTTGAAGATTAATAGAGTGTGAATATTTTATATACATTTTATTTTTTTGTATCACATACCTAGCGGTTTTTTGAATTCAGTAATACACACTGTTCTGTAGTTCTGTATAGTTTTATATCGAATGTACAGAACACTTGGTCACAATAGTAGCACTCTTTTGTTCAAAATTATATAATTGATTTCTGCCATTTTCATTCGGTTTACGAAAAAATACTTCGGATAAAAGTTGCGCATTATAAATATACAAACAATTTTTATTCGAAACATTTTCTCAAAAACCGCATGAATTTGTCACAAATCAAATAAATAGTGGTCGAAAAATGGACGCTATTTTTGTGGCTCTTAGTACAATATTATTAAAATATGTTGTTTCTTTTTTTTAAATTCACGTAGTTCCTTTTTAGAATTTAAACGATATTATAAGTACAGTTAAATATGTGGATGATTAATTGAGCACAGAATAAGATAAAACGATCGTTTTACCACAACTTATGTATATTTAACCCTTCGATGTATCAAGTGAGTATTTCGGACTGAAATTTAATGCTTTAAATATCGATTTTATATTAGTCAAATAAAATAGTTCAGTAACTTGGTTAAAAGGTTCTCTTCTGTAAAAATAATGAAAACAAAGCTATCGGTTATTTGCCAAAAAAATAATACTGGTCTTCATATTTATCTTTTTCGGGGTGGCTATCCAAATGGTATTCGAAAATTTCTCCTATTTGACATATGAATACATAAAAATTATGTTTAATTAGGACCAGAGACTAAAAAACAAATTATATTATTATGTAGTGCAAAAACGTAAACCAAAGTTATTTTGACGAAGAAACTATCTTAAAACCTAACTCGTCTGACGAGTCTAAGATTTTTTTCTTCTTTCGCAAAATTTCCTTGTAGCACCTTAATCATTTTTTCTTCCCTGTTTATAACAGAAATGCGCTTTTCTTTGGCGTCTATATTTTCCAAAATCCAATCGAGTGTTTTTTTTTAGATTCAATTTATTATACCCCGTATATTTGTAAATATACAAGGTATATTAAGTTTAGTCCCGACTTTGTAACGCTTAAAAATATTAATCCTTGACAAAAATGCTTCAAAAAGGTATTCATAAAATGGCCTAATTCGGCCATTTTCACATGTCCGTCCGTCCGTCCGTCCGTCTGTGAAGTCGATAACTCACGAACGAAAAGAGATAACGAGCTGAAAATTTTTGTGTGTGTTCTAGAGCAAAAAAGTAAGGTCAAGTTCGTTAATGGGCAAAATCGGAACATGTTTCCTCCCGCTATGAGGGGGGGGGGAAATATCCGCCTTTAAAACCGTAAGAGATAGAAAAAAAATTTTGAGACAAAAAATGTTCTTCTTTTTAAAATAATCATCTTTTGTTTGAAAAATTTTTCCATAAACTCAATAGTTTTCTCATAATTTGTGCAGAAAGAGCAAATAAAAGGGGGGAATTACACATCTTTGAAACCGTAAGAGTCAGAAAAAAAATTTGTTAACAAAAAATCTTCTTCTCTTTATAATAAATAACTTTTGTTTGAAACACTTTTTCATAAACTCAATAGTTTTCTCAAAATCTGTCCTCAAATTTGAAAAAAATGATAAATACAATTGATAAGCGAATGGAGGCATGGTCTCCATGTACAAACGGGCACATGACAAACATAACATACATCAAATAGTATTGTTATACCCAGTATATTTGTAAATATACAAGGTATATTAAGTTAAGTCCCGACTTTGTTACGCTTGAAAATATTAATCCTTGACAAAAATGCTTCAAAAAGGTATTCATAAAATGGCCTAATTCGGCCATTTTCACATGTCCGTCCGTCCGTCCGTCCGTCTGTGAAGCCGATAACTCACGAACGAAAAGAGATAACGAGCTGAAAATTTTTGTGTGTGTTCTAGAGCAAAAAAGTAAGGTCAAGTTCGTTAATGGGCAAAATCGGACGTCAAGCGTGACGTCAAGCTTCGCGAATCACCGATGCTTCGCTTTGAATAACTAACGCTTCTCATTAACCAACGCTTCGCGTTGACTGACTTACGGATCGCTTTAGCTTACGTTTTGCGGTTAGCGCTTTGCGTTTACCAACGCTTTACATTTACCAACGCTTTCCGTTGATTTACTAAAGCTTCGCGTTGACTAACTTTTCGCGTCGCCTAACGGCTCGTTTTAAACAACGCTTTAACAGCCGCTTCGCGTTGATTTACTTAATTATATAACTCAATATTTAAATATATAAAAATCGCAAGAACATTACTATAAATTTTTTTAAATGCAAGAACATTTTTACTGTTTCAAGAAAAATTATTAACACAAAATAAACATTTACAAATAATTCATATTTTATAAACATTGAATAGGCAGAAATATTCACAATTCAAACATTGATATATAACTCAGTATATACTGGGTATTCAAACAATTAACTCAGTTAGTTGTTACATTACTTGTGTTATAAATTAATTTTGATTCTAATCGATGGCCAAAATTTTGTTGTAATTTTTTCGATTTTCTCGAAAGAGGTGTTTTTTTCTAATGAGCATTTATCTTACTAATTTTAATTCATATCTTCGAAAAATCGAAACACTAAATTAATATTGATTTCATTTAACGATTTGTTCAGTGGTTTTTGAGATGTTGTGTGAAAAAAGAGACGATCTTTACTAGACTCAAGCTATAGAATCCACCATTTCATTTATGTTTAGATCTATTTTAGCTTAGGATTCATCCGTTCCGTGCATAGATTTGCTTTTAAATGATAGACTTTCTACACATGATCACAAAAAATATAACTAATTATTGAAATGTAGCCTGACTAAAGCCGCCATTTTGTAATATGACATTTATTTTCAGAAAATAAAGAGATATTTCAAATTTTCGTTATGGAAGTGTATTTTTAAATTTCCCTGACTAACACTACCTTTTCCTTACAGAATTTCTAAATTACCTAACATTTTCGATAAAAACGAAAA
Organism: Nineta flava; assembly: GCA_963920215.1. Lineage (NCBI taxonomy): Eukaryota > Metazoa > Arthropoda > Insecta > Neuroptera > Chrysopidae > Nineta > Nineta flava. The sequence continues at coordinate 60,129,809 of OY986045.1, read as the reverse complement.
AGCTCACTTGTTTGTTACACTTGGTAAACCAACAATTGTTTTAAGTACTTGTTAAATTTATAATATTACAAGTGGTGTTTCAATATTTAGTTTGAATTCTAATCAATTTGTGTATATTGTGTTCCGACTGCATATTATGTGTTCCGCCTATATGGTTCATGTAACCGGAGTATAAAGTTTCTTAGCTATCGGTATATTAATTTATCGGTATACAATGAATTCTACTTGAAATATGATTTACTTGTTTAAATTAGTAACGCTTATTTATATCAAATATTATTATTATTTATAATTGCAAAATATATACGTAGATCTTTATATTAATTATTCCCTAACTATGGAAAATATTCTCGGATCATTATTGACATTTTGAGGTCTTGTAATTAAAATAAATCACAAAACTACTCTTAGATAAAAATAATTAATAATTATTCTGAAGGATAATGAGATGAACTAATTAAATCAAATCAATTATTTTCAAGAAGAAAAAATACAATTATATCAAAACCGTATAATAATGAGGGCAAATTTTGAGGTCTCGTAATTATTATAAACTAACTTATACCCGCAGCTTCGCCACAATAGGTTATATCTCGGGCTCCTGCCATCATAGCGAGATAAAATACTAGTTATTAAGTAATATCAGCCTAATCAGAAGCTTTTAAACACGTTCATCAAAATCGGTTCAGTAGTTTTTGCGTGATGCTCGAACAAACAAATAGACAATTATAGTTTTATAATAGTAGAGATATTTAAATTATTTTCTTATCTAACTGAAAAAATCGGCGTTGCTCGGGCTTCAAAACATTCTTAGCGCTTTGGAAATTTTTGTCAAATAATTATTTTTAAAACATGGGTGATAGCGAAATAATGATGAGAGTAGACTTTAGGTCAATTTTCCTTACAACCCCAGAAAAACTACCAGAAGTCCAAAACTCCAAACCGTTCCAAAGTTATAGCCATTTTCTTACGGCTATAATATTTTCTAACAGCTAGATCTCTAATATAGATTATAGTTTCTATCGAAATATTTGCATTAACAAAAGTTTGGAAATAAATTATCTGTCAAAAAATCTAAAATATAAAATTTTCTTTCGTTGCACAAAAGTCAGTCATGTTTTTAAACAACGCCCTCAGGTCAGTTCTCAATACTAATTCCACCTTCTCCCAATACATTTTTGTTAACATACGCCCGTGATGACACAGACGACACTCAATACGAGTTATCTGAATAATAATTGTTATTTAATATCAATTATTATATTCAATTATTATTATTATTATTCATATTATCATATTTATGATGCTATAAAACTATGTGTACTTATGAGACTGAAAAATAAAATAATAAATAGAAGCATAAAGTACTCACTCACTCATTCACTCACTATCTATTTAATATTCACAAAGTATCAAATTAATTGATCCAATAAAATAGATATTAAAATCAATTGACGACATCATTAACTATCTATCTCTTACAATATATATAATATACTTTGTAAAGTACTTTTATAAAAAAAATAATATTTAAATTACATTTTATTATAACGAAATATCTGATTTAATGTATTTTATGAATCATTTCATAGTATTTAGCATTCCGTACCGTAAAATTTAAAGAAAATATGAAATAAATCTGTTATGAAACAGAGGGTTATATCAATAAAAATAAAAGCCCTGTTTTACACGGCTAAGTTTTAATAAAAGTGTTCAATCGATTGTTTTAATGAGCAAGCGTAGTAATATTTTTTAGTTATATCAAACAATTTCTATTTTTGATGCAATTTTACATGTAATTTAGTGCATTGTTTGCGCATCTGTGCAATAAACAAAATTCAGAACACATGTTTTTAATTACTATTTGTTTACCATTTGTGCAAAATTTAACATTAGATTCACCAAGAAAGAAATATTAAGCAAGGACGGATATAGCTTTTCAAAAACCTGCGATTGATAACTTTCATGAAAATTTCATCGTGTTAACAGCTATGTAATTTTTGATATATCAAATATTTTTATGCGATTGAAAACTTTCATCTAAACTAACTCATAGTAAAATGGGAGTATACAAAGGCTAAAGCGATAAATTTGATAGGAATTTTGCTTTTTTACTTCAAGCAATGAAAAATTGGAACACTTGGCCACAAAAGTAGAAATTATATTTACAATTTACTTACGCCTGTATATACATTTTAATATAATATTCAGTATGTTAAGTGTGTAATAAAACTATGCCATATGTGGTTATATATATATTATATATATATATAAAACCACATATGGCGTAGTTTTATTACACACTTAACAACACTGAATATTAAATTGATTTATATAGTTCTATTAGCAAAATTATTATTATTATTTAAATATTAAATAAAATATGTACTCCATTTTATTAAGTGAAATAATAAACTAATTAAACGAATTATTTGTTATAAATTGTATTATTTAAAACGTAATTTAACAACTTTATAATCAAATATATATTTTACACATAAAGTCACATAATCGCTGTCTGTTACTAACGATTAATCGAGCATACCATAAATAAATACTGTCGAATAACACATCTCCAAAGAAATATTTTCCAAGTCAATAACTTCATAGTTTTATATGATAATTAAAACAAAAAATGTAACAACTGAGCTAGTTGTTTAAATACCTTGTATATACAACCGCATCATTATGCATAAATTTTTTTACCAATCCAAGTGTGCCTAGCATGCCTACTTGGAAATTGGGAGGTTATGGGTTCGAATCCCGACATCGACAGTTTGTCAATTATTAAGAAAAAAAAAGGATCGGTTAATTGACTAAACTGTCGGCGTATGGACAAGAACGATGTAAGCGGCTATGCTTGTGAAGGTTTTCTGCAATTTCCTTCACAATCTCCAGATGAATATCGGCATAGTTCCTATCAAAGTCGGCTACAGCCGCACATCCTACCAATTCTTAGTCTACACAGAAAAATTCCTTCCACTCCACTCACATCCTTAGGCATCACAATGGACCTTATGGTCGAAGTGTAGCCCGTCAAGGGCAGCCTCTACAATCTATCTATCTATATATATAACTTCTATTAATCGACTATACAATACGATATGTCTCGAATAAATATTTTATCGATTACCTAATAGTAGATTGTATGGGATAATTAAAATTACAGATAATTATTTATTAGTATTTATGAAATATCCTCATATTGTTACTTGACAAGTGTTATTTATTTTCATGCAAGTAATTTCGAAAGGAAAATCTAGTCAAGTATTTATCAAAAGAGGTATTATATTAATTTATGCGATACCTGTTTTATTGAATACAGTGAGATTTTGCATAGCCACCAGCATGATTTATTATCTCATCGACTAAGAAATTATTAAAATAACTATTAAACTATTTTAATAATTATTTATTCTATTATTGATAATTACATATGTAATTATTAATAGGTAATTATGTAAATATTAATTAGTATTATTTGCCACAGGTATCTGCCCCCAAGTGTTTTACCTATCGTATAAAATTCTAAATTAAAGCAGGATAACTCGTTTATAATCAAAATTTAATATATTTTATATATTAAAGCACAATCATCTGTCCCCGGGTAGAAAACCAGAATCAAATTCTATTTATTTCTGAATAGATTCCTTATTGAGTACGGAAGTTTTGACCTGAATGTGAACATTTGTTTGATAAATAAAGCCTAAACAGTTTATTTAATTGGTTTCGCCCTCTACAAGTTAGCAATTGGAGTAGTGTTATGAAATTCCTTGACTTTTCCAGAATTTCAGAACGTCATCCTGTTTAATTGATATTATACCGCCCTCAAGCGATAAATGTCGAAAAATATTCATCAAGTAGTAAAATCTACAAAATTTTCATAAACGTGCCCAATTTTTAATCCAAATCGGGATTTGCTCAATTTATGCGATTTTTCCGAGATACGCTGTACAACTATTATGCTGTATGGTGAGATCTGCTAACTATGGGAAAGAATTCTGGGTATATAAAGACAGAAATCTTATCATACCGCCAAGGGCTGATTAAGACAACTCACCGACCGCCTAGACAGCTGCAAAATAGCCATCCCCTTTCGTTTAAGATACATTTTTATAAAGTCACTCGACGCTGGCGTTGGGCGTCGAAATTAAACCACGTGACCAGTTTCAACACCGCCAAGTTGAGATGACACAAACTTCTTCCACTTGAGAGCACATGCACTTTTAGAAAAATGAGAAAATTTCACTGTCAAATTAGCTCGGCAAAATTTGTCGCATAATATTTTCAATGTTTTATTTCCTGGACTGAGTCCTAAGCGACATAACAGTTAAAGTTACTATACTTTTTTCGCTGTGACAGTACCACCTCTATTAGCAGGAATTAAAAGTAAAATTGACTATTAACATAAATTGTATGCTAATCCTCATCCTACCCTAACAAATGAAATTTGTAATCTTAAAATCAATTTTAAAAAGTCAATGTGTCACTGACTGATAGATACACAACAAATTACACACGGCACAAGCTTAACTTAAATATGTAAATAATAAAATAAAATTGAGAGTATTTAAAATAAATATAAATATGTCCACCCCGTCAACAATAAATAAAAGTATTAAAAATCCCTGAATACTAATAATAATATTAGATATTTAACAAATTCGATAATAAAATTGTTTAAATAAATAAATAAATATATAAATATGAGAACGGACACACGCACATTATGAAATACAATAATTTATTATGTTCAATTATTATTAATAACAGCTGTGAATCAATGAACTGACAATAGAATACCAATAAATAGCCATTGGCATGTGTATGGGGTATATGCATGCTATATGTATATACTTAGTATATAGTATATACATATATGCTATAGTCAATAGTGAATGTGTATTGTATATACTATATAACTATATGATTGTATGGTATGTATTCGATTGATGTAAGTAGGTACTATACACTATACACTAAATAAAACCATGGTATATAATATTTTACGTATATAATCTTATTTTATATTATATTTTATATAGATTCTACAATCTACAGGATGTGTTATAATTCAGTGTGAACATCAAGTATTTAAGAAAAAAAGAAATCATAATCATTGAAATTTGAATCAGTATCATTACAGATAAATTTTATTAAAGTCGATAACAAAATTTTGTTCGTATTTTTTCTAAAAAGTTTGACCAAAATTTTTGGTATCAAAATCGAAATTGTTGTAAAAAAAATCTTATGAAAAGTACGCAAATCAGGTTCATTGTAACGTCCGATCAATATATTTCAAAAATTTTCGCTTCTCAATTCATGCAGTTTGGAATTTTAGCACTATGGGTCTGATATCTTGAAAACCGTGAATCGTATCGTATTTTAACCAACGCCATCGTTTTCGCCATGTCCAAATTAGCTTAACATGAAGTTTTTATTAAAATCGGGGACATAAAATTTTCCTCCAATTTTCGCGATTTTTTTAAGGGGTACCCCTTGACAAAAATGCGAAAAAAGTTAAGAAAATTTTTGTTCCCGATTTTAATAATAATCATTTTCTACGGTAATTATGACCCAAAAAGTACGAAAATCAGGTTCATTTTAACCTCCGACAAACACATTTTAAAATATTGCCTTCTCAATTCATGCAGTTTGGAATTTTAGCACTATGGGTCTGATACCTTGAAAACCGTTAATCGTATCGTGTTTTAACCAATGCCATCGTTTTCGCCAGGTCCAAATTAGCTTAAAACAAAGTTTTAATCAAAATCGGGGACATAAAATTTTCCTCCAATTTTCGCGATTTTTTTAAGGGGTACCCCCTTGACAAAAATGCGAAAAAATTTAAGAAAATTTTTGTTCTCGATTTTAATAATAATCATTTTCTACGGTAATTTTGACCCAAAAAGTACGAAAATCAGGTTCATTTTGACGTTCGACCAACAGATTTCAAAATTTTCGCTTCTCAATTCATACAGTTTGAAATTTTAGCACTATGGGTCTGATACCTTGAAAACCGTTAATCGTATCGTGTTTTAACCAATGCCATCGTTTTCGCCAGGTCCAAATTAGCTTAAAACGAAGTTTTAATCAAAATCGGGGACATAAAATTTTCCTCCAATTTTAACGTTCTTTTAGGGGTACCCCTTAAAGGTTCTATTTTTATAATTTTTTTTATTCGGCAACCGAATAGATTCAGCACAACAAATAAACTGTAAAATTTAAAAAAGAAAACGACATCACTTTTGGAAACGATATTGTACATTGATTCCAACCAACTACATTTCATATAGAATGAGAAACATGTCGTTGATTAGGTTTTTTTACAACTTTTTTAACAAAAAAAAAACATATGTGACACCCGATACGGTCGGATCGGTAGTACATACTTACTACTAGTTACTACACTGTAGTTGGTGTGTAGCTGTAGTACAATAATAAAATTAAATCTATAAGAATTCATATAATATTTTTGTACATGAATAGAGAGTAGAAATATCTGTGTAATATAGAAATGAGATTCCATACAATTCACTCAAATAAATGAAATGTGTACCTACACCACTCTTCACCAACCAACCAACCAACCAGCTAGCTGCTAGAGAGTACATACATACATACCATCATTATACCTTCTTCACTATCTACATTATATACCGTATGTGTTGGACAGCATTGCTGATAGAGAATCAATGTTAAATATTATTTACTATAATAACTATACACAATATGCGTAATAAAGAAATAAAAATAGTGGGGGTATTCTTTAGTGTGTCTGTTGTGTATGCTTGCTGGACTGTTTTGTACTGCATTAACATGTAATGAGAGTGGGTTAAATATATTCATTGATGTCTTCTTAATTTTAGCCATTACTTCTAACAATTGAAAACTCTTTTTTGAATATCCCTTATTATTTGTATGTGGAATGTTTGAAAATAAATGATAGTATTCTATTAATGGTTCCATTATTTGCTAAACAATATCCGAGTCGATTGTAGAAATCTATCCGGGTATTTTCTAGTACTTGAGGAGAAATATTCGCACAATTGACAACAATTCTTTGCCTTAATTGTTGCAAATTTTCAGGCCATACCGCGAATAGATCTGTGTTTTGAGAAAACCCAACAAAAAAAGTCGTTAGGAGATAGATCTGGCGATCTGGATGGCCACTTGAAGTTTCCAAAACTACTCATAAGATGTTCCTGGAAAGTTTGTTCCAGGAACAGCCTTACTATCATAGCATTGTGTGCAGGGCAACCATCTTGTTGGAACCATACAGATTCCAGGTTTAAATTAGGAAGAGCTTTAACAGTTGGCAAAATTGTATTGCGTAACAAACTCAAATATTTTTGAGAATCTAAAATCCGTCAATGAAGAATGGTCCTATAATATGGTCACCAAATATTCCAGTCAAGACATTCAGTTTCAGTATTTATGTGTATGTATGGTTTTATAGTAAATATTTTATTTATTTATTTAACATTGATTCTCTATTAGAAATGCTTTTGAAAACGGTCTGTATAGTAAACGGATGTATGAGTAGCAGTCACCTCTATATAGGGACTGAGTAACTTATAAGTTTCGAAATGAAACAATTTTATTTGAATTGAAATTGAAAAGACTTTAATTTTGTGTTCATTTTAAATCACAAGTAATAATAGATGGCACTACCAAGCAAAATAAAATACTTTATATTTTTGATAATAGGCATGAATACTTTATTTTCGGTAATGATTCTTTTCAAAATTATATTAAATAACTAATTTTTATACCCGATATACACAGGAGTAAATTATGTTTAGTCGCGACTTTGTAACGATTGAAAATATTAATCGAAGAAAAAAGTTTATAGCATAGGTGTTCATAAAATGACCCAATAAGTTCATTTCCCCAAGTCTGTCAGTAGTAGATACGATAATTCAAAAACGAAAAGAAATAATGAGCTGAAATTTGAACCTTAGCCCCCTGAGCTTTTGTTCATAAATTGATTAGTTTCGCTGGAATTTCAACTCAAAAATTTAATCGGGTATTAACTCAGTTATTTGTTATTTTCACTTATGTAAATTAATTGCCTAAATTTATTACACTCTCTTGGTTGATGGCACAGATGTACACTCCCGTTCAAAAAAATTGAACAGACCTGAAATGTTAATTATCTTACATTTCATAAAACTGCTCACTTTTGTAACTCTCTGTATACTGTATAATTTTATTAATTTATAAACAAAGATACTTAGTATATTTTTTAAGTGTGTAAAAAAGAAATGGAAGTATAAACTGAATTTATATTTTTTATTTGTATATACGGTGTTAGTGACAGAGTGAGAATTTAAAAAATATATGTAATGTTAATGCATGTTAAGTGTTATATCTTACTCTTATGTTTAAAAAATAAATAAAATGTTGTATCTGTTACTACAAGAATAATCAAAATTGTGAGAGACTGATTCGGTTCAGGTCTGTTCATTTTTTTTTGAACTGGAGTGTATGTTTCAATTTAGAGACTTTTTCTATTATACGCGATAAGGATCCACGATCTATACATAGAGGTCAGTGGTATGTATACACATGTATATTATGTGTGTGCAGTGTTTTGTATGTATCAACGCCATAATTTGTCTACTTTTACCTGCTGAATGATGACGATATGGATGATGATTATGATGACGATGATGAAGAACGACAGACGACCCGTTTGTCCGTTTCAAAAGATAAAAAAGAAAATAAAACTTGTATATCATAGGTAGTATAAAATAAACCTACCTTTTATATCCATGTATTTTTTTATTATTATTAGATTATATTGTGTATTTGAAATCATATTTATGTGTGAAAAAAAATTACAAATAATTAAGTAAGTGTGAAAATATACGATATTCTACAAGTAAAATTGTTATGTTAAGTAGAAGGATTATGGTTCTTGTTTCGTAAAACTGATATGCCTTTATTTATATAGTAGATAAAGATAATTTTTATTAGAAGAAAACAAGATGATAGGAAAAAGAATTTTAACGCGTCATTGGAGGTACACCCCCCGTAGAGATCAAATCAATGAGTACTTCAAATTTTAGGAATAGGAGAGGTATCTATCATGTACTCTAAAATAAAGGCTTAAAATTCTTTATTTGTGATAACTTTGAATTTTGTAGGAAATCTTAATATTTGTAATTTTAAACTTGAGAATAAAACCTTAATGACCCCCTTGTTTCAAGTTTTGTCATAATATATCTTTTATCTTTCTAATATCTCTCTTAATTTTCGATTTTAATGTTCTGATACTGTCGTTTTGGGTAACTTGGGTTCATATGCATTATTAAATGTCATTTTTGTAAAAATTGATATTTCAACTCATAAAACCCTTTTCTAGCATTTCCACAAACACACTTTGTGGAGTTCTAATGGAATATTCAGGGTAATAAAATTTTTTCCTAAAATTTGGCATAAGAAAAACCGTTTCAAAAGACTATGTAATTTTAATTTTTACTTTACCCCTAATAAAACTTTCAAGATGGGGTTTTAGGAATGCTGAAAAGGTGTCAATTAAAACAACTACTAATAGCAGAAAACGTTTATCGACCTTTTATTAGCCCCTTGTTGCAGGTGTAAGATTTGATGAAAGTCTTCAATCGTTTGTTTGACTGAACAATCTTTAGTTATATCAAAATAAAGATAGCTTCTATTTTGATGCAAGAACTTAGTGCACTGTTTGCGCATGTGTGAAATCTCATCTCTTGTGGTCGATAAAAATTTAGAATACATGTTTTTAATTACTATTTGTTTATCATCTGTGCAAAATGTGACAAAAAAAGGAATATTAAACAAGAGAAAAATAGCTTTCAAAATACACACGATTGATAACTTTCATATGAATTTCATCGTGTAAACAGTTTTGTAGCTTTTGATATATCAATTTTATTTTTAATGCTATTGAAAAGTGTCATCAAAACTTAAACGTGTAAAAAGGGGTCTACGAATTTATCCTCTATTAAGGGACTTTTAGCTACTAACACTAAATTGATCCTACAAGCATAATCGGATTTTCGAACAAGTAAATTAGGTGCCAAATTATAAAAGGTTCTTAATTTGTGACAACGGATTTATAAAATAAAATAAACGTAAGGATATTTACTTGATTATAAAACATTGGCAAATAAGATGAGAGAATAGACTTAAACTATACACCGAGAGAGGTATTAGAATTGTCGGTCAGATTCTCCATTTCAGAGAAGAGTAGTGGTATATGGTATAGATACATAAGGATGTGATAAATACACATAAGAATTATAAGCTTTTAAAACTACAAGGATAATTAACGAGCCATATATATATATATATATATATATATATATATATATATATATATATATATATATATATATCGGTAGAGGATTGTTTTATCTACAAAATAAATATCATGTCGGATAAAAATATTTACAAATTCACCACTTTAAATATATCATTTGGATTATTTATATGTGTTGTATTGTGTGTGTATTTTAGAAAATAAATTTTAAGGTTTACGTATAAAAAAAAATTTTTATTTTTATTTATTTTGACATATTTGTGTTATGTTTGAGTAGGAAAGGACTATATGCGGTTTTTTATATCTCGAATTAAAACATTTAAGAGAACTTGTTTTATTGATCTTTATTTAGAAAGTTTTTTTTTAAACATTGTACGTACGGTGCCGCACACTGGTTACAAAATTTCAAGATTTATTTAACCAAGACACGAAATTTTAACCCAAGTGCATGAACTTTTTACAACTAGATGTCATTAGTTGATCAAATGTTACTTGTAAACTAGTAGAGCCTACTTAGATGTAATATCTTTCCTTTCAATTACAAATTAGTGTAGGGGGGTAATTAGTGTTTTGCATGAAAATAATTTTGACTTCGACAGGACCTTGTGAGAGCGTAAGAGGAATTCACCCTCAACTGCGAAAACCACTTTGGGACAACTAGGTACCTCCTACCTCATTTTTTACGGGGGTTTATATTTTTGTTTTCTTCTCCAAACGTTCAGTTTATTTTTTATTTTATTTCTCAACGTTCAGTTTATTGAAAAAGTTTTTCAGAGCCATTAGGTAGAAAATAAAAATCGTCACATTTTTTGTTTGAACAACTCTTTCATAGCGCCTTAACTTCAGGCAGATTTCATTCTATTCAAAAACAAAACCAGTGAAGTGACCGTGCGATCATACGAGCTCTGCTTGGAACTGGAAGGTTGCAGGTTCCCATCACAAATTCCAGATGATTATCGGTCCAGATCAGAAAGTCGGTTGCAATCGCAAAACTTACCAATTTCCAGCTTGCATATAATTTCTTGCCCCCCACTCAAATCATGAGCGCCCTATTGAGATAAAAAAAGTGCTAAACGAATGTTGTGGGTATAGCCTCTGTTATAAACAGTGTGTCTCAAAAGAGGAAATACAACCCCATTATTATCATTATTTCCCAAGTCAATCTTTAATTTTTCATTCAGAAATATAGCAAACAATATTCCAACCAAAGATAATCTCAACATTCGAAAAAACACAATTTTTCTCAATTCCACTGAAAACTATGTTAGCAATTTCCATCTATTAACAAACATATAACTTTGATATGAGAAATTCTGCATCCAGAACATATGCATTCTAATCACTCCTCATTTATAACCAACTTTAATATCTCCAGGTAACTTTATTATTAAATTTTACCTCTACAGTTTGAATTCCTTATTAAAACAAGGTGTTCCACATTGATTGAGATGTGGTCATTATCATTCAAGTTATGGCGTTGTGAAAACTCAAAACTCCTTAATAAATGAAAATAGATGCCAAAAAATAATAATTTAAAATTTTTGGTCTGTCTGTCTATATATTTCCATATCTATTTACATCACATTAAAACAACTGAACTGATTTTGATGCAGTTTCTTGTGTACTACGTAGTACACAATTTTACCGCGTAACATACAGGCTATAAAATTTGTTTCATGCTTGCGTGTCTAAAAACTATCCTTTATAGGTTTTCTATTTGGAAATCTTTAAAGTAAGTGGTTTACGAGTTACCTTCTATTCTTTGTATAAATGAGAGGATGGTTAACCCGACCCGGCAACATAATAGATGTAACCTCGCTTCTCCTACTTATTACCATACTATAATAACTACGTACTAACTTAATTAACTAATTAAAAAATTAATTAAATCATAGAGAACGTTTTAAAAAAAAGTTTTATCAAAATCCGTCAAAAATGTTTTGTAAGTTAAATCCGTTCAAACATAATATATTAAAACAAGTGAAAATAACAACTAACTGAATTAATTGCTTAAATATCCTAAGAACTAAGTTCATTATCAATGCGTGGACTGTTTATTTTACATTTTACACACACTCACAAACCGCTATAAAACCAAATAAATTTTGTTAAAACATTTTTACATACACCCAATAATTTTAGCTTAAATATGGTGTCGGCTATTTACAAATACAATTCTCTGCTCAAATCGAAAGAATCTTTTAAACTAAAGACATATGATTTAGTCACGGAACTACATACATGTATTTTAAAACAATAGACCACACCTTTAATACCGCTACGATGATACACACTCTCCAAAGCCCTATATTATTATTTAGGGTTGGTTTTCAACGAAAAATATATATCATCATATATCTATAATAATTGCCGGTGACCTTAACTGTACAATATTATAATCTACAATAAATAGTTTCACTGTACGATACAGTCTTAATAAATAGTTTAACTGTACGAAGAAGAAAAAAAAACCGAAAAATTTAAATAATTACGAAATTTACATTCTGTGCGCATATTTGAAAATAAAAATAAAAAAACATTTTTTTTTTAGCAACAAAACATGTAGTTAACAAAAATAATACAACAATTGTACACTGATGAATACAACTTTGAGAATGGGCTATGAATAGAGAAAATAAAATAAGCATTTGTTTATTTTTAAGGTCATTATGAGATCATAAATCTTACAGCAAATAATAATTACAGTTTTTAAATATCAAATATTTCAAGTAAAATGTTATTACCTACAAACAGAATTTGTAATTTTTTTATTTTTATTTTTTTGAACAGCTCAACATGATTATTATTTTTATGTATGTATGAGCGTTTGTACAATTATTTCAAATGGATTCCGTAGCTTTAAACATCAAACAAGATAGCGAGTGACTTGAAAAACTTGGAAATGTCAGAGACTACTTAGTCCTTGTTAGGAAAAATAATAAAAATACTTCAAAATATATATAAAGATTATTAAAATAATCAAAGAGAACTCTAGGTTTTTGAACTTAAATTTCAAATTTTGCCCCTATTCTTAGAACAATTATTTGTATTTTATAAATACGTATTTCGACTACAAGGTAGTCATCATCAGTATGAATTAGCTAATCGTAACTATCACTGGGATATGGAGTCAGAGATATGTTGCTCAATGCTAATTTGGTGCGTGTCTCACAATAATATTAAAAAATAATCTGGAATTGGGCCATTGTGTAAATTCATTATCTGTTTTCTTAATTTGTGTATGTAGATACTTCCGTATGCATCTAATTCTGTGGGGACACGCCCAGAGATAGTTACGACGATTTAACGGTAAATTGGAACGAAATGCCCATTTTGATGTAAGTCTTTATTTGAAAGACACCCTCTAAAACTGCTGCAACTCACAATTTGAATTTTTTACAAAAAGCAAAATAAACATATAATTTGTCCTTTTTAAAAATTTATTATTTTAAATTGCTAAAACACTAATTTTGTTTTAATTTCGACCATTTTTGTCTAAAATTTAAAATTGTCAAAATTTGTAGATAGTCCTTTTTTTAAATAATTAGAATTGATTAATATTCATTAATTATTTTTCAAGTCTGATAAGGACCTACCTTGTATACCAGTACTTGTATACCAGTACCTTGGTATACAAGCGACAAGTTGTGTTTTTATACATCTACAAGCCTGTACAAGTAAAATAAATAGTACAAATAAATAGTTTGTATTACGAAACCCTTTAATATATAAATTTCACAGCCACTTAATCGATACTTGTAAGAAAGTATCTACAAATTCAATTAAAAATAAAATCTTTGAAATAAATGAATCAAGGATCGATTATTAGTAATACAATCTGTTTTATTACACATAATTCATTTTAAGGATTATAATAATATACATACACATTCATAAAATGTTGTTCTTTTTATGAAATCCTGTCAAAAAGATAATAAAATCATAATCATAAAACAATAAAATAATTTTTTTGTCCAGAGGGTTCTCTTAAATGAGAATAACAAGAAGTAAAAAAAAAAAGGTTGTCGTGTGTATATGCTTTAATAGTTTAATGTGCATAACCTAACCTTAAGTCCTAAAGTCTAAAGTCTAACAACCCATCTAAAATTGAACTGGGACGAACACATTTATTACTACTACCGTGTGTTGTACAAATGTACACAATGAGAATTTTTGAAATTTTACTAGTCCTTTGGGAAAGAACACGAACATTCGTTAAAAACATACAATTTAATAAAAATAATTTTCATTTAAAATTGGATTATTTCTAAATACTATGAACATTCCGTTGGGATGTTTACTAACAACAACAAAAAATAATAAAATGGATTTTAGAATGAATTTTAAGAAGAAAATATTATTAATGTTTACCCGACATTTTTAATTTCAATCCAAAAATAGAAATTTTGTGGCCAAGTGTTGATGGCATTAGTTTTGAAATTAAATTGAAATATTCTTTTGACAAAAGTATGTCTTTTGTTTTTGAATTACGATTCGTTTTTGTTTCGGACTGAATGTCAAAAACTATGTGAAGAAATGAGTAAGCTATATATATAGCTAACTCATTTCTTCACATTAAGTTTTGTGTCTAAATAAAGGCGGTTCCTTCAACTATTCAGCTGAAAGTGGGAACATTTCGTAACTATTTAATTGGATATTTTAACGCTTTCATCCCAAAAACTTATCTTTAATTATAGAAATGTAAAATATTTATAACACGGTGATTCTCACCCGGTTTCGCAGGGTATACCAATATGAACCCATAACCAGCCGTAGATTTATAATTCAATTAGAACGAGAGATATATCATGGACTCAAATTTTTCGAGCCCTACTAAATATTAGCTGCGGAGGGACAACCGAAGTTACACCTATCTAGGTCTTTTTTTTGGCAAAATCTATACAAAATATGTAAAGTTGTATGTAACTGTACAATCGACTTCATAAATGGCGTCCTTTTTTCCAAGTTTTATAGTTAATTTGTGACGAATCCATTCAGTTTTCGATAATATGTTTAAAACAAAAGTTGTTTGTTATGATAATGATTCAATATTCGTATCCATAATATGTAATAATACTTAATTCGTAGGAAATAGGATTTGGGAAAGTAAATGAATTTAAATAAATTGGACGTTTCGTCATTTATTTATGACTTCCTCAGCAACTACAAAAACTGTTGTTTGTTATTTTTACAACGACCAACTTTTATTCGAAAATCATATGGATTCAGAAAGGAAATCTTTAACGTGATTTTAAATTCTTGGACACACTGAAGATTGTTTTATATCCAATATAAAAGGTATTTGGTGCATTCTAAAGCAATTGATCAGATAATAAAATATTGACGCAGCATGTTACATCAATTTTACAGCTCCCATGACGACACTCTCCAAAACAGATTTAACACATACACACACACAAAGTTAATCAAAAATGTTATTGACAATATTATGATATCGTAAAAATTACACTTGTAGCTGTGAGCTTAAAATAAAAAACGAATCCAAACTCTCTTAAAGTAAAAGTTACGATAGTTACTTTCGTTTCGTCTCGAAACATGCATAAAACAAAATGTTACGTATTTTTACATAATATATGAAATGCTTTCTATATATCGGATTGGTCGTTCGTCGTTCTTCATATGGACGTGTTTATGTGTGCGTGTATGTATGTGTGTATGTTTTTTTATACCTCACATCGCTACTATATGTTACCATACACCAAACATAAATTGAACAGTAGACAGTTTTCAAAGCACATCTGTTCACCTTAAATATATATAAAATACCCTTTGACTTTCGCTTTAAAAGGAAATATATATATATGATATCTGAGTACGTATACAGACTGTTCCTTAAAAATGTATGTAGGTTAGAACTTTAGGCTGTCCGGGTAAGATACATGTAGACCATGAGGCCCCAATGTGATACCTGAAAAGGGGATACCTGTCTCACACATAGCCAATACTCCTTAAACCATTTGGAGCAGTTCAAGAACAGCAAAAGTGACTTAACGTCGACCGATTTTAATTTGGAGAGGTCGTCAAAGAATGGCCGAATGGATTTTGTAAGGATTGATTCTTTGATCCGCCAATGTTCTACCATTTTCTTCTCTGCTTTGAGAGTCTTTGAATTTTGGCCCTCATTTACATACCAGTACTTTTATGGCGAATATGCGGAAACTTGGACCTCTTTTACATTAAACACATACAAAATTTGGTGCGTGTCTCACAATAATATTAAAAAATAATCTGGAATTGGGCCATTGTGTAAATTCATTATATGTTTTCTTAATTTGTGTATGTAGATACTTTCGTATGCATCTAATTCATATCCCAGAGATAGTTACGATTAGCTAATTCATACTGATGATGACTATCTTGTAGTGGAAATACGTATTTATAAAATACTGTACGAGTTTTCTTTGATTATTTTAATAATCTTTATATCAACATTTATATTTTTACAACCTGTACATAACTTGTAACTAAACACGCAAAAGATATTATACTTTTTTTCTAAAAAGAAGTTCTAAATTTCACATAGAAAGATCGTTGTTCATTAAAATTACAAAAAAAAGAGATATATAAGTAGTATCATTTTTGCGTGTATTTATTTCCTCGAAAAAATTTCTAAATGATTGTACAGGATGAGTCAAGAGGAATGTACCAAACTCCAGGAGTGTATTATACACGTGAAAATAATTCAAAAAAACGAGCGATTTTCATTTTTTTTTTCATAATCGTTAAATAACTGTCACAGCATATTGACACATTATTAGAACAACAAAGATAACAATTGTTTTGTAGGTGTCGAACATGCTGATTACAAGTTTTAGATCACTAATTTAGAATACTGTACAACACAAGATAACATTTTTTAATTACGCTATAACTTGAAAACAATTTAAAATCGGATAAGTTTTTTTTCATTAATTCCACGTGTACAATACAATACACTCTTGGAGTTTGCTCCGTTCCTCCCGATTCATCCTGTATATATATATATATATTGATACTTATATTTGTATTGAAATTGTAAGTATTTTTCTTGATGTTAAATCCTCAATAAATTGGCTTAGCTACCTATGTATCTGTGCAAAGGATATATGCGAGAAATATACTAGTATTTTCAGTTTAAGGATGTTCCAGCATACCACCACTTTTCGAAAGATTTTACTCATTTTTTTCACAGGCTAAAAATAACGTTTTCTAATAAATCCCGAAGTTTCAGAATTTTTGACCGTTTAGAACGCGAGATAATTAATATCAAAGTTATCATTCTCTCTCACTCTCTCTCATTAGAAGCATGTAAAACTTCATGCCCACCCAACTATTTATCTGTTGTATTAGAAAAAATACTCGACAGAATTAAAAAAAAAAACTAGGAGAGTAAAGCTAAATATTTATTATATAAATTTTTTTTTAAAATCGTGTGTTACCATTTTGTTTTCGAAGTATAAAAGTTTAAAATTATTATTTTTCTTCAAAATAGCATTATTTTGTATATGTGAACAGTGTATTTGTCTATTTGTTGTATAAGTGTGTTTATGTATTTGTACTATAATAAAATCAAACCGGTTTTTTGTCCTGATTATACAACACAGTGCTGGAACGTCCTTAACTCAATTTTATTTAATTTTCTCATAAAGATTTACTAATATGAATCATTTTTCGCAGAAAATATATATTATGTAATTGGCGAAATGCAATCGTCCCGCTTTATCCAATATATCCTTGAAAATTGATATTTTAAAATCAATTTTCAATATGGTATAAATTATTTAAAGGTTATTCGATTAGTCATAATAAATAAACTTTCTAAAATTGTTTCGAAAAGAAAAAAAATTTTTGAATAATTCTTAATGCCTTTTGAAGGTGGATTAGTTCTTTTAATTAACATAATACAACTTTGATGCCAGTTAAAGCTAAATTTAGTATTCATTATCATCGTAGAGCTTCAACAGTGTATGTTAGATTCAAAGCTTTAAGGTAGTTTCAGAATAGATAGTTTTAGAATTTTTTATCGTTGTCGAATTCCAACACGTCTTTTCGATGATAGTGATCAGGCAACACTGTGCCCAAAGCCATGTAATTATATATTTGACAATAGTATTGGGAACTCTAGCACTTGGATATGCTATCTGGTAGATAAATTATAAACCAGAGCTTCGAGGGCAATGTTTCCTGACCCAACCCCCGTACCATACTCTTGCCTACAAGTTTCATGGTCACAGTCTGGTGTAAACTTAGAAACTAGTGCTAGATGGTTGAAATATTAAGCTATACCTGATATCCCAATATGTCTCGACTAAACCGAACCATCTTAATCTAGCCCACATTTGATTTTCCGAGCATGGAAAGAATAAACAATTTTTTTCTTGTTATTCATTGTTGCAATAGCGTTTACCGCACTGCAAGGAACAAATCAAAAAGGTCATTAAACTCGTCTTGATCCTCAGAGTGACGTAGGATATATAACGTGTCAAAAATACACGTAAAAAAGCATAAATATTATATAAAACCCCAACGACGAAAAAAAAAACCTAAAAGAAAGGAATCAGTTACCTATAAATTTCGTAAAGAAAATCCTCTTATGATAACATGCCATTCGGAGAAAGGTGTAGACATTTCCACCCATCTTGTGAATACATGTAACGATGTAGGTGCCTTCGAATACACGTTATCATTTAAGGATTTTCTATTCGCAATTTATAGGTACTTGTTCTCAATTTTTAGTTCATTTTTTTTTAAAGCAGTCGAGTTTTTTGATTTTTCTAAATTTATTATTCTATTAAAATCAGTTATTCAATAAATTTTTTTGTTTTCAGTTTTTAAATAGTTTACATACTTTACAAAATTTTGTATTTATACAAATACCACAATCTTTTCTGTTTTTAATTTTTATGGCAATAAGTAATCGCAATATGTTCCTTCCTTATTTGAGTATTTACAGTAAAATCTTGTAAAACAACACATCAAATTATGCTTAAATTACTAACACTACCTTCGTACTGAAATTGTGTTTAAACTATTCGTTAGATGAAAAAATGTTTCATACAAAAGTTGTTTGTTTTGATTAGATAAACATTTTTGTATATTTAAAGATTTTCTCTATCTCGCACTGTTTCAAAGATAGATTTTTAGCGTAGTTGCCACGCAGACACGGATACGTGAATTATAAAATTTTTATACCTTCGAAAATAGCGTGGCTGGGTATAAGTGAAAGAATTTTCAAGATCGGATCAGTATGTAATCCAGAGATTACCTCATACAAACAAGTATAGATATTAAAAATTTAGATTTTCATTTTTGTGAAATTTTCTTTATATAAAAAATTCGATTTTTCCACAATGACATTATTTAAAATAGGAATATTCTTATTTTTTTGTGATTACCACAAAATTACTAGTAGGAAAACAGTTGAAGTTGAAATGATTACATTTTCCATATTGTTGTCATTTTATTTGGAAAAATATTCCCAATGGACTGGATCAAAATTGTATATTTAGATAAACCCTTCAAACAGTTTTTCACAATAAAGAATAAACTACTCACTGAATAAACAATACTATTCAAAGAAATGTATCAACTGAGTTAATTGTATAAATACCTTGTATATACTGAGTTCTTTATCCGTATGTGTATAGTATTTACATTTACACATTCATAAAGGTATAAAAATATAATTTGTGGCGTAGATATCAAGAGACTACAATAGTACTCCAATTATCCTGATTAATTGAGACCTGACCCACTTCGATTAATTAAATAACCGGATAATAAAAAAAACGAAACTAAATTTGTGTCTGCTGATAAAGAATTAAGACAAACTGTCGATTTTCTCGACGTTTCACTTTTTCCCAAACCGATTTTGACGAATCATGAACTCGAAGTAACTTTTTATAGTTCAAGAAATTCCAATTCATTATCTCTTTTCATTTTGTGTTAATGAGCACTAACGGACACCCCGAAAAGGAGTAATTGAAAAATTTTATGAACAGCTGTACGTAAATTTTCCGTCTACGGTCAACATTTCCATCCGTTACAAACTTGGAGCTAAAATTATAATACCTTTATAATACATAGAAGGTAAATAAAATACTGCCCGAAAATTTCTTTACTCAATGGGATTAATTTTTAGAAAAAATAGGTTAATCCTCTGTTTTATACAATATTTAATTATAATGTTATGAGGAAAACTAATTGCAAAGAAAAGTAAACATAAAAAAGAAAATTATATAAAAATTTTCTCATTATTCTTAAATAAATATAATATATGAAAAAGACATCAGACAGAAATTATAAAGGATATTATCCGGGAAAATGCTTGGCTCGATTCCGAACATTCACAAACTCACTCGTAATCACTTTTTTGCTGTGTAAAAGAAATTTTCGCACCGAAATTGTGTTAAATATTTTCTCTTAGTTTATCTCCTAACGTTTAAGCTTCCACGCGAACGGGCGCAAGAAATTTATAACTTTTATAGTCTATATTTTATCTGGTAAACCTGTCTACCAATCGGTGAAAACCGCATCAAAATCAGTTCAGTTGCTGTAACATGAGGCAGAAACTAAGTTTTTGGGCGTATACAATAGAATTCCAATTATTTGGGACTGAGGCCGAATAATTCGAGTCCGGGCGGGACCCGATCCGGATCATTTTTCCCAAATGATCACCCATAAAAAAGGTTTCCCAATGTTCGCATCTTCGCTCACGTTTATTGTTATATATCCGATTTTCATTTTTGTAATCATAAGCTTTGAAACAAAGAAAGTTTCATCAAAATTGATCCAGTAGTTTTTGCATGATGCTCGAACAAATAATCACAGACATTTACAATTTTATAATAGTAGAAAAGTAGAGATTGTGGGTTCCAAATGGCACAATAAGTTGTCAGGTATTACGGGAATCAAAAAGATCGGTATCCAAATTTCACAGAGTTTGGCAAGTAGGCCGAAATGTTCAGCCTGTGAGATATGCGTTTGCAAATAAGTTTGCGTCATGAACATATTATATGGCACAATACTATTGCAGACACATTTAGATAAATAGTAGTTTAGATAAATTCTGTGCAATCCGGACTTTTAATTTTAATCCCCATATACCCAGAGAATTATACACTGAAAAAAATACCAGCCCCAAAGTTTTCTTACTCTCAGTGTGATTAGTTTTATCTAAAATAGCTAATCCTCCTCTCATGCTTTATAAAATATTTAATTATAATATAACATATATTCAAATCACGAGAATGTGTTGTATATACATATACATATATATATATATATATATATATATATATATATATATATATATATATATATATATATATATATGGAAAACTATAATCAAAAGAAAAGTACACATATAAAAAAAGAAAAACGTATAAATATTTTCTCATTACTCTTGAATAAACATAACATATGAAAAACACATCAGACAAATTAAAACTGAAATGTAAATGAAATATAAAAACACATACAAAAGCAATAATATTTATATTTAAGTACTTAGACAAGCTAGACCAGAGCAGAGTCATTAAAAATTTATCATTATTTCGTCGCGTCTAAATACATTTTTTCAAATCAGTTTAAACCCTGTATTGAAGTTATTCTATTAATTAACCTCAATATTCATTTTGTTTTTTTGTTTTTTTTCAAGAAAAACAAAAAAATTAAAAATCCATTACTTAAATTTTTGTTATTTTAAATAATTATATATTTATTGGACAAAATAATTAAAAAATATTTATAATTTTTATGACATAAAACTACCTCTACAACTCACTAACTAACGCATACTCAGTTAATTGCAGGTGTTCAGGTTTTTGTTAAATAAAGTTTTAGGTAACTCAGTTGAAAAAAAAATAATTGAAGCAAATTAGCTATCACATTTTAAAATAAATTTAATAGTGTAGTGGGTAAAAATTCGGAAGGGAATATTAAAAATTTTGATTTTAGCATATTTTGCATATTTTTCAAATTATATTACAAACTAGCTTATACCCATGACTTCGCTCGCGTTTTAGTGTTGTATCTTCGGCTTCCGTCATTTTACAACTTAATATCTCAATATAATTTCCCACCGCTTCCCGTACTTCAAATATTTATCCTTCCACTACTTCAAATATTTATCGACATTTCCACCAAATTTCGATTTCAGCGAATATTTTCAAAGTCTATCTCTAGTAGCGAGATATACCAGTTTTTAAATCTGATCAAAAAAAATCGTGAAAATCGGTCCAGTAGTTTTTACATGATGCTCGAACATACAAATAAACTGACATTTACAAGTGTATAATAATAGATATTAGCTGGAATAGCCGACATTTCCCAGGCTTCAGAAAATTCTTCTAGAGATTTCAAAATGTCAATTTTTTTATATTTTAAATTTATTGACAAATAATTTATTTCCAAAATTATGCTAATGCGGGTATTTCTATAGAAACTATAAACTATATTAGATGTTATAACAAAGAGTGAAACCCGATAAAAATATATTTGCGTTAAATGTGCAAAAAGAATAAACCTTTTAGCGAATTTTCGAAGAAAATGTAGTTATTTTAACTAACATATATCCGTTTATGGCTTTTAAAAGGTTGATTTTTCCTTAAATTTAGTAGAAAAAACTCTATCTCAGATTATTATCCCCATTTAATGCATATAGGAATAAATGTTAAAAAATATCTCATAGACGCTTTTGAGATAAGATTTATTTCCATGCAAAATTTCAACTTAATTATTTTTCAGATATTTTTGGCCGAGCAAATGATACCGAGAATTACAAAAAAATTATTTTCTGAATGTCCTCTATATGATCAAAAATAACAGTTATTAGATTAAGGAAGTTGAAATTTTTAATGGAGGTGGATCTTATCTCAAATATTTTTGGCACGATATATTTACGTACAGAAACACAACTATTAATATTCACGGAAAATTAAACTGAAGATAAAAAGTGGTAAAAATATAAGACAAAAGTTCTTATTGTCCGTTTGGGCGATTTTTGGATTTAGTCGTAATAAATATACGGAAATCAAAATTAAAAATATTTTTGTTTAACATTTAGGACGTGATTGTATCAAAATTATTCGATTCGTTGTATTTTAAAAACTATTTGTTCAAAACCTGTACGCTTAATTTTTCTCAAAGGATTTCTCGAATTATATATTATACCTCAAATGGATTATGTTTGCATTTTTTTCGTAATTATTGGCAATTTTCCATACATTAGGCATCATGAACCAAAACAAATGTTTCATTATTCAGAGGAAACAATTGCAAAGTTGTCTTTAGGATGTTTGAGCGCTACATTGTGAAGTCATGTCAATTGTAAGAAAACTCAAAATTAAAATCAATTGGCAGGCCCGCCCGTATTTGAGATATCAATTATAAGATACATTGGTTGAGATATTTTATATAAATTTAGAGTTAAATTTTAAAAACAAATCTTATAAAATTCAAAAACCTCGAAGAAAAAGTAATTCAAACAACATTGATTATTTTCATGAACTTAAGCGGAGTAAATTTTATCCATCGTCTTTGATATTGCATTTTAAAAATTTGGATAAACAAAAATCGAAATTTTTATCATAAAAAATGTAACTGATTTAAAAAAAAAATATTTTGAGATTATAGTTTCTAAATTTCTTTTCCAGAAACTAAGAAGATATTATTAAAAACACAGTGCCCAGGACCTATTTTTAGGTCCTGTATATTTCTTACATTTTCAAAGGTTGTTTAAATTTATTTTCATAAAATGTATATATACATATTTATTTTCATAATTCTCGATCGGTGAAAACTCTAAATACAATATTGTCGGAGTATATACGGTCTCCGAAATCAAGAATAGATATAAATTATCAGAATAAATTTTAATCAAAAACCAAAATAATTTACCTTCAATCGATTTTCCCATCAAAATACGTACTTAATGCAATTACAATTCTATATAATCGGTCTATAAACAGAATTGGTAATTAATCCAGAAATTCGATAAATAATAAAACACCACTAATTGATAGTATTGAAACAAAAACAGAATTCAAAATTTTCAACTATAATTAACAACTATAAAACACTTCCTTTATTATTTATTTTTTCCAAAAACAAATTAATTTTATCAATGAATAAAAACAATTTTTATATCATAAAACAAAAAAATATATATAAACAAATATGCACTTGACACAGCCCATAAAAGAACGGAACACAACGAAAATAATTTGACCCCAAAAACAAAAATAATATTTTATTCGAAAAAATAAATAAATATTTTTTTCGGTTGATAAAAATTTCAATTTAAAAGATAAGCTTCTTCACAAATGGTCACAAATAAATCACTTAAAATAAACTAATTAATATAAAATTGTTTGGAATATTATCAAATATCCAGTAACATTCTTGGTTTAATACGAATAGACAGTTTTCTATACGTAGACTGACCATCACCATTAAAATAACATAGCTATATACCCCATCCAAAAAAGAGATGTAAAAAAACATACAGGAGAGTACAATAAAATGAACATCAAAATTTAACAGAATTTTCTTAATGAAACTCACCAATTTTTCCAATAATATATACAACACACTATCAATAAACAATAATTATAAACGAATATTGTTGATATTTCTTAATCATAACTATGCCATCTCAGTTGATTAAACAAAGAACATTTCACATTTTTTTAATCGAACATGTATTGAAATAATTCAATTAAAACTATTATTTTAAATACTATTTTGTTGAAAATCACAAACTATATACACTTCACAAACTCATACGATATTTATTTAGTGAATTTATTAGTCTTTTAAATCTATATTTGTCTTTATTATTGTAGAAAATAAGACTATTAGACAGTCACCAAATTAGCTATGATACACTGTAGCCATCTTGTTAAAAAGCTATAATAGTATGTTTACATTATATGTAAACTATCGATATACTATCCCACTTTTTTTTATTCAAATTCTTTTTTATCTATCTTATAATCATAAAAATTCATCATGCTAGATTAGAAATTCAATAAAATTGATTAATTTATGTTTAGTTTTCAATTAAAATGTATTTTTATTAAATATGTAAATTATTTAACATGTAAACGTAGTAAAGAAAAAATTCTCCATAGAGACTTTATTTATTTACGTTATGAATATTACTAAATATGTGTTTTGTATCTATGGTTATTATGTATACAAGTGTCATTTGTCATTTACAAAATATTATGCAGCAAAATAGGGTTTATTCTCTATGATTTTAATTTAAAAATTTTTCAATTGTTTTATAAAACAATTGAAAAATTTTCAATTGCTTTTAATTAAAACGATTTTCGATTGTTTCAAAAGAGCCAATTATTTAAATTGATAATAAAGAAGCTAAATTGCAACCGTTTTTCATTCATGAAAATAATGTTGATTATAATATATATTTTTGGTTTTTGTTTATTAATTTATGAGTTTTAATTTATTTATGTTTTAAAAATATAAGTATAAGCTTCTCAAACAGATTATGTTTGCCTTTTCTGCAATTTTTAATGAGTTTTGACAATGAAGTATATCATGAATCACGATATTATTTTTAAACGTTTATTTATCTTTCGGCATATCCGTGCCAAAAAATACAAGAGCAAGATCCTCTTGATTTTGCTTCAAGCCCATGATAAAATTCCAATATTATAAAAAAATTCAAACTGTTTCTAAGATATTTAAGACATGTTTATTATGTTGATAGCACTGGTAAAGCCACAGAAGATAGAAAATAATTACAGTAAACTTTTTTTTGTTCATTATAAAATTTTCCACCAAAATCTCCTTTCATTCTGAACTTAATTTGTTATACAAAACAACCTCTATGGATGAATATTGTAACGATTGTGCGTGGAGATTGCCGCTTGTTTTTGTAGATTATTCTGGTCGCCTACAGTGTACGTTTGTTATATTCGAGAAATGGAGGAATCGGCAATGCTCTCGAAAGATCTATAGGGTATATAAGGGAATCAGAAGACAAATTGTATTCTTGATTGTTATTATATTCATTGTTGTAATCCAATAAATTGTAATTGTTACTCGTGGGTTTAATTTAAAGAACCTAGTGAGAATACAGATAACGCCCTAAAACGTTACAATGTATTGATTGCCCCCTATCCCACTATGAAATCTAGTATTTATACCTATAAAGCTAAAAGCATTTGAAAAATAAATAAAAACTAAAATATAGTTTCAGCCAGTATTTTATTTTCATAAATTTAATAAACGAAAAACGGCCAAATTTATCCACTTCCTTTGGATGCAAATGGGTTAACTAATAGATCAAAGAATTAAACATTTAATATTTAAAAAAATTTATTCATAAAAAGCAAAAATTGATACAAAGTAGTTTTTGTTGACTTGAAAGGCCAAGCGTTCTGTCTTCTGTTGATCTTCGGTCAATTCAGTAAACAATTGCTATGTATCTTTAAAGATTGTTTTACTAATTTTGAAGAAACCATAGCTAGATTTATTTAGCAATAGTAACATTATGTGGTCCTTAGTTCGAACAAGTCTGTTTATCGCTGGACTTAACTAAAGAATCACATTTGGAATTTTGTCCTCATGTTTAGGCTATATTCTATAAATTTTTGGAATTTATGTTTTACAGATGTTTTTGGATTGATTTTACATTATAAATTTTCCTTTTTCGTAGGTCATTAATTTATTTTAAGAAAAATAATAATAAAATAAATTATTTATAAAAATTTAAATAGTATTTTGAATTGTATATTAAATGTTAGCTTCTAAAAAAAATATATAAAATTATTTTAAAGTTTTGTTGATTGTCATTTCCACAGAAACTATACAATTATTTTAATAAAAATTTTGTTTCAATTTTGAAATGTCAATTTTGATTCTCATTTCCATAAAAACTATAAACTATACAAGTACACTATAAATCGTTACATATTTGTTAGAAATATGCAAATTTGTATTTTAGCTATTAATAAATTTAAAATTTTTATAAATTAATTAATGTTAAATAACTTAAATAACTTTTAAATAACATAGTAATATATGTTCGTAATTTAGTAAATAACTTATAAGAGTAAACTCCATCACTCGTCGAAGCTGACACGCACAATTTTTTTTCTTATGTATAGTTTTGTGGTAAATCTTTTGTTATTTAATTATTTTCCAAATATTTACGCTCAGCTGGCGAATCTTTAACAAATATCAAAAAAGATGGCACTCCGCCCGTAATTACATACCTAAAACAAAAGTTCAAAATATTTTAATATCACTGGAAAAACGAAAAATAGTACCAAACTCCGGTTCGAGATATGTTTGATCTGATTTCTTTGGCACAAATATTAGTATAAACAATAAACAGGACAAAAATCGATCCTGATAATAACAACTTACTCTATATGTGATAAAATTTCGTTCAAAGTTTTTTCAAGCTGAACAAGGATCATTTTCCGCTTTACTTTATTTTCAAAATATATTCGAATATTATTTAGATGGTAATTTCGATTATAGTCCCATTCTGGTGGAATGCTTAATATTTCCGACAGATGATCCTGGAATCTAAATAGAAAATTTAAATGAAAAATCAGTTTTGAAAAAATTGTATGTAGAAATTTAATTCAAAATTTACGTGGATGTTTCATTAAATTCTTGAATGAAATCCATTGTTTTAAATTCCGGATATAGTAAAATTACAGGCCATACTAAATTGCCGCTTGGATTAATATATACTCGATGTTGAGCAATTTCTGGAATTGTTGGTTCTAATTCAGCTAAATTTAATATTTTGGTACCTAAAAGAATCCAAATATTTTTACTGTTCAAAAATAATTAAAACTTATCCATCATCATACCTTTAGTGCTTTCAATTTGAAAACCACGTTTTTCAATTTCTGTTAATAATTGGCTTTCTTCAAGTTGTCGAGCTTTCTCTGAAGCTTGTTTTTTACGAAGATCTCTTTCATATAATTTCTAAAAACTTTGAACATTAAATTTTCTTGTCTTGAAATAGATAACAATTAATTTGGTAATTTAAGAAAATAGAATTTCCCAATTATTTGAAAATGCTTTTACTTCATGAAAAGTAAATAGTATACTCAGATCCGTAATGAAACTGGTGCTCCGGGGCCAAAGACTAAAAAGCTTTACTTAAAAATTAAGATACCATTTCGAGATAAAAAATTTGTGTATATGTATTATTTTAAAAGAAAACCGGCGATTTTTGACTTCTCATTAAAAATTATTTGCGGAGTTCAATGGGACAGGAAAGATTAAACGGATTAGCTATTTTATCAATCGAGAATGAGAAAGTCGAAAAAATTAATTTTACGAAAACTATTAACGATTTTTTCGCTATAAAATCGAGAAAGAAATCGAATTAGATATAGGAATGCAAGGTATAAACAGACCTTTTTAACTATTGATGTTTGTTCTTTAGGACTATGACATCTGGTGGCAATAATTAGAAACAGAGTAATCAGGCTCAACTGTGATAGTTACATATGCCTTCCCAGGGTTACGTTAACAAAATTTAAAAAAAATTATTATTTTGTTAATGAAACTCATCTTTTTTTATGAAAAATATAACTAATTGTTGAAATGTAGCCTGACTAAAGCCACCATTTTGGAATATGACGTTATAAGTAACTTTACCAATACTAGACTCAAGCTACAGAGTCCATAATTTCGAGTGGTTGTTTTGTTTTTCTGTTAAATGTTTCTTTGCTAGTTAAAAAAACGGAAACGATCAAACTAAATCGATCTGTTTTAGGATAAGATTCACTCGTTCACTGCATAGATTAGTATTTTTTTAAATTGAACTCTAAAAAAAAAACTTTCGAATAAAAGTTGTTACTCTAATTTTATTCGAAACATTTTCCCAAAAAATCGAGTGAAAAAGACACAAATCAATTATAAATATTTTTAAAATGACCTGGACTTCTGTGACTCACGGTACTATTTGTTTTGGAAGTCAATTTTCAACAGGAAAGGGCCTTTAAATGACATTGCAGAAATGTATATTTATAACCGTTGCAAATGGGGAACTCCCGAATACTTTATATTTACGGATATGCAAAATTATTGTTTGAAAAGAATAAATTCTGAATTTATAGAATCGAATTTAGTTTTAATTTATTGTTAAATATTTTTATTAAAGAAAAATTTATGTAATTTACATTTAAAACTATTTAAAAATAAATTTACGGCATAAATCGCTTAGTTGTAGGATCATAGTGTTTTAAAACATTTTCAGCCGCCTTATCTACCTTATCGTTAATTGCCGTAAGCCGTAAATCCAAAACTTCCTTATTTTCCGGTGCATTCAATAAAATTTCATCACAGTATTCAAGACAACGATCATATTGATTTATTTGATACGCACAATTTGCTGCACGTATGACAGCTTTTGTATATCCTGGTTTTAATTTTAACGCTTGTTGACAATCCCTTAAACTGGAACGATAATTTTTTAGAAAATAATGGGATGCAGCTCGATTATTGTACAACGATGAATTAATTTCAGCATTTTCACATTTTGCTCTTAAACCTTCTGTATATGCAATTATAGCCACTCGATATTTTTTATATTTAAAATTAAAGTTACCGTCATCTTTGTAAGCTTGCGCTAATTCTAAAAATTCGAGATTGAAAAAATAGGTTAGCTGAAAGCTTTAAAAATAGATTTATGAGCTGGGTTACCTTCAGCAGTATTTTCTTCTGGATCATATTTTAATTTTTGTAATCCTTCCATAAGAGGTGAAAGCTTTTCATTTCCTGTGGGAGCATTTTTCATGAAAAATGGATGTTTTTCGAATTCCTAAATAAAGAAAACTTTGTAAAATCCAAAAAATAATTAGACACAATCATGAAAAGAACTTCGAAAGTTCCGAAAAATTTACGATTTTGCCCATTCACGAACTTGACCTAACATTTTATTTCTAGACAAATAAAATAACAATCGTTTTTTAGTTATCGTGTCCACAGACAGACATGCGGAAATTAGGTTATTTTATGAACTCCTACACCAACAATTTGTTTCTGCGTTCAATATTTTCAACCGTTATAAGGTCGCAACTAAACTTGTTATATTCTTATATATATCGGGTATAAAAATTCATTTTTGTTTGTTAAAATATAGTGTTTTTGACTTATGTACACACCCGTTCATAAAAATTGAACCAGTAAGTCACATTCTATGCGTGTATATTCCTAATATATGTATAATATTACATACAGTAACACTTAGAATGTTTCAACTGGTTCAATTTTTATGAAAGGGAGTGTATGTTGTTCTAGAAAATATTTGTTGAAGTATTACAATTAAAAATTTCTTCCTCATGTAAATGCGACCCACTAAATGTGTACTTAATTGATGCGCCAAAAATACGTTTGTGAATTTAACGGAGCCTAACAATAAATTTATAAAATTTGACGTCAATCAAGAGCTTTTCTTTTCGGAACTCATATAAAATACCTCTTGCCATGTATCCTCAGACCATCCATCCGTATACGGTTTTCTTTCCAAACCATTAATAAATTCATCCAATTCTGCGTCTAATTTTTCAGCCAATTTCAATCGTTCTTCATCTGTCATCGGTGGTGCTTTCGATGTTGATTCACTTTTGTTATCGATCATTTTCAAACTTCATTTGTTTTTTATCCACAAATATTAAAAAAACTTATTTTCACAGAATTTAAATTACTTTGTTTTTTATAATTTTACATGTGCTGTGATATTTTGAAGTTTTGACAGAGTAGCCACACTTGAAAAATAAAACTATTTTATCCGAAATATTTACATTTCGTTGGATTACCAACACGGTATATATCTAATTAACCTTATGTTTCACGTTATATTTAATCATTTTAAAAGCTTTTTCTGGACTTAAAACTTTAGGAAAACCGTTTTAATTTTCACCGTATGGTCAATGACATTCGATTTTTATGTTGGCAATATGTCTTAATAATGTTAAACGTCATCAGAAATTTGTCAAATACGTAAACGAACGGCGGCCTATTATACTTCAACGTGTTCAAACTTGCTCAGTCAAGTTGTGACCTGTCTGTGGTACAAATCATTTTGCTCAAGAGTTTGAGAAAGATTTTCTTCGGAACTTGCAAGACTGTAAGTGATTATATAAGAAAAATTAATTAAAAATGTCATTATTCTTATTTAGAACAAAATTATTGATATTCTAGGTTAAAATTTCAAAAATGTTGTCGTATTTCATCTGTTTTTTGGCATTAACCACAACGGCCGTGTTTGGAGGTGTTTGTATTAAACCCGCCGAAGTATCAGCCACTTCATTCACAACACAAGATGCAACAGTGGTGTCAGAAATTGCTTTGGTTGGCGAATTCTCATTAAAATGCTCAAATGGTGTAGTGCCTGATAACTTATACGCTGATATCGATGGACTTATCACATATGTAGCCAAAATTGAAGATAAATTCCAAGTAAGTTATTTTACAAGGTGGCTACAGTTATGGCAAAGCGGGAAATATCAGTGAGCTATATTCCAATCAAGAATTCAAAAAGAATCAGGAAATTCTTTAGTTGCCTTTAAATTTTTTTCTTCAAAAATAAAAAATATTTTAGCTTTTTATTTAATTAGTAAAATTTATCATAACATACAGAATGCTCGTAATAAATTTAACAGGCGATTTAATATAACGACTAATTTCTTCAAGTTCAAAAGAGAAAGAGGACTGTTTGGATGCGGCAAAGCTATAATTTTAATATTCGGGCTATTCTTAAAAATGTATTTTTCCAACTTGTGACTTAATTGTATATTTTTCGATTATCCTGTACTCTTTACAAGATTCTTGCATTTATTTATAAATAATAGAATGTAACATTGTTACTTTAACGCTAATATACACAATACAAATGTTTGGAGCTAACATCTCCGACATATTAGAACAGCTATTTGTGGAAGTTTACACATACCGGATTTCTTAATGTATCTAAACACGCTAACTAACGTCACAATTTTCATGGTGATTTTAAAAAAAAACCTTTAAAAAATTGGCACCGCTTCAAGTTTATTAGCTTTTTAATGAAAAACTGATAAGTTCTTCGGTTCTGTTAAGAATCACTTTACAGAATTATGTTGTATGGTACGATCATTTATAAAACAAATTCAAATAACTGAGTTAATTGCTTAAACACCCAGTATATAATGAGTTTACTTTTTATCCCTAGAACATATACTCAACATTTCAGATCGTTATCTCTTTTAGTTTTTGAGTTTTCGTATCCGCGGACATGAGGAAAAGGACTAATTAGGTCATTTTATGAACACCTATACCAACAATTTTTTTGAGAGTTTCTATTACGAGTATTTTAATGAAAATGGAAGAGAGCTTTTCACTCTCTAAGGAGGTTTTCGTACGCAACTTTGACGCGTTCTACTAAGCCAACTATTTGGCCAATCTAATTGCTTAATCTAACTTTAGCCGCAGATTTATTTACAATTTAGTTAACTAATCATTTCAACTAGAAACCCTCTAGTTAGAGCCTGGCACTCTGAATTCACTTTTTGATTGGATCAGCCATATTTAAGCTGCTTATCAAATGAACCAATCATAACCAATAATTAGAGACCGCCAATGTTCAACACAATGATTTCCAACTTGTTTCCATAAAGATTTGTCTATATGAATAGCTGAAATATGGCGAAAGAGTCCTAGACCCTAACTAGAGGATCTCTAATTTAAACCAACCACGTCAACTATTGATTTGGTTGAACAATCAATTGGAAAACTACAAGCGATACAATTTATCGGACTATGGAAAAGTAAACTTGAAAACCGAGAATTATCAGATAATTTTAAAATCTGTTTCTTATGGCCAAACTGCCTTACTAAAATTTGCAAAGACTTTATTTAATAATGATTGAATTGTTAACAGGTGAGCTGGACTGAAGAAATCAAGAAAGCCCGCAGCGGTGATCGTTATATTCGTATTTTCGATGAAGAAGGATACGCCACCTTACGTAAAACTTTACGATCTGGTGATGATAGTTCAGCTGTCGAACCACTTGTGACCGTTGTAGTAAATCATCCAGGCGCCTTCAACGGACCATGGTTGAAGAGTGAATTTATTGCCGCTGTCTTATCGATCGTCGTAGCATACATTGCCTTCAGTTCCAAAGCGAAATTACTAGCGTAAATTAATGATTTAATCAATTTGTGTGGTTGTTTTTGATAATTTATATGTTTTTTTTTTTTTTAAATAAATTCTTTTTCTAGTAAATTGAATTATTTAATTTTATTAATTTTGTAATAAATTTTTAAATAAAGAACAATTTACGTATAAAAAATGTAGATTTTGATGTTTTATTTCCTTTTCAAATTTAATTACACAAGAAAATTAGATATGATGTCATCGTATTTAAAAGTTTATTGACTCGAGTATGAATGATATAAGAATTCCAATTACGTATTTTCCAGACAATATAGATTTCCAGCTGTGCTAAGTTCAGAGACACTTAATTTTTTAAAATTCGTGGGTAGATACATGGAGACTGGTAGATACTTCAAATAATGAACAGGCATAATATTGCGTCCATAAATTATAATAAATCTCGTAGATATTTGGACGAGATTTCAAATAATTGAACGATTAAAACCACTGACCTCCATATATAATGGAAGTCAGATCATTGACTCAAATGTAGCCCACCATTGAGACATATTAGTTTTGGGGTTAAGCGACAAATTCAAGACATGCAGAGTGCTGATCTTCAACTGCCCGTCGTTAGTTCACTCTTTCCTCTAATTAAGAGTACTGTTTCCCGGCATACTATGCCCAACTCTGTAGAATAACTGTAATTGCGAAAAAGCGGGGAGGTAAATGTCCAGGTTACGATAACTGGGACTTTTTTCTGGGTGGAGATAAATTTCTAAAAATAAAAGACCTTCAATTCTTGGGCTTTGTACTGGCTTAAGATAATGTATCTTTGGAAACTTTTTTATTGGAACACGAGATGTGATTCTTTGGAATTTGGACTTTACTACTTCGACTTTGTACTGTCAGAAGATAAGTGTTCTAAAAATAAAAATATATGACCTTCGTTCGATTCTTGAACTTTGTACTGAACCGAGATAAGTGTTCTAAAAATACAAATATATGGCCTTCGATTCTTAGACTTTGTTCTGGCCCGAGATTGGATTTTGCACGTACTCGAGATAACGTAATTACGGTATTAAAGTCGTAGATTAGATTTTTATATTGAACCAGTATAACCAGTCCTACAAAGTTCCTAGAAATCACAAATACGCACCACCTAGCTTGGGTCCGGATTAGGCTAAGTATTCTACTAATAAGAAGATTATCTAATTTGAAATTATATTTCAGTCCAACAATACACTCGAATTATCTTGAAGTGAAGATTTCATAGAAGAGGCCAGTACTGGCAGCTAGAAGTAACAGCCAGTGAAATAGACGGACAGTAGGCTTACACACAAGGACGGTAATGGCTTCCATTACTTAGCACCCACTAGCTAGTTTTGTGTGAACATGGTGAGTGCAACATGGTCAGAGGATGTGTGAGACCATGAGTATTGCGCTCTATTTACGGCCAGTACCTTTTAAGAAACGTCCAATAATGGCGGCCACTAGGTTATGTTGCCCGGTTTCTGTGGTCCTCGTGACGTCCACTAAACTCAAATCTACTTGAGTTTGGTGGCCACCAGTAGTCAACTGAGCGTTGAAGCGGTAGTACCCCTAAACAAGAGGACATATAAGGGATAACTAATAGTAGCCAATACTGGTTATTACTATTGTTCACCTGCACTACTGTTCCCGTGTGCATGGGGCTTTTCTTATTCTTTTAGAACTAATGACCCAGAATTTGATGAGATTTATGCATGAAATTTTAAAATAAACAAAACGAAACTTTTATTTGGAATGTTTAAATATATTTTTTTGTAGAAGATAAAAGTATTTACAACAAAATTCCAATAACCATGTACAAACTACTTAAGTTCTATCGCATAAATTATAAACAATGTTTTTTTATTTATATATTTATTTTTACATTACAATATTATGTATAAATTAATACTTTTATTCATAGGCAGCAGCACTATTCAATAGTTAGGATCCAACCACCAATTCTAAATTAGTTATGGAATAGTGTCGCATTCCGATCAGATCAAAACACAAACTCCATACTTAATTTAGAATCGATGGTAGTAGGAAATATATAGTGGAGGAAAGTTAAAATACAATTTAACGCTATTAACATTCATTTAATACTTAATTTAGTCCTGAATAAATTAAGCAAGTTAATCAGTCTTAGTTCAGTATGTTTATCTCAGGACACACTTACTTAACTTGTCAGCAATGTTGTCAAATTGGGGGATTTTCACTTAAAAAAATCACCTAGATTTTCTACTATAATACACTAGAGAGTCCATCGACAGACAAAATGTGCGTGATCATAGCACATAGTTTAAAATGATTGGTTCGTTTGATAACCTTAATACAAGTCTCAATTCGTTCGTATGCGAATTGTTGTTTATTATTATATAACCGATAGTAATTGTTGTTTATTACTATCGGTTTTGTGATCCATCATTTCGATTGTTTGATTTTTTATTAAATATTTATTTTTAGTTTTATTGTTATATTTGTTCTTATTATTTCCATTCATTTTATTCAAATTTATGACAAAATAATTTGAATAAAAAACGAAAACAACAGAACGAAGTCGTTCTGTTTTGACATACGTTCACGTGTTCAGTGAAAGCATTTGTTGATAACGATGGACTCTCTAGCTTGAGTTTACTATAGGCTTTAGTAAATTTAGGGGGAAATCTTCCAATCTGGCAGAACTTACAAAGAAAAATAGCGTCACAATCTATAAGTGACTTAGTATCTGTCAGGTGTCCTGGCAAAAAACTAAGTAACTTACTTAGTTTACTAAGGACTTAATTGTTCTGAATCCGACCAATGTCTACAAATGCAGAGATCTATAAATGCTGCGCCTATGCTTTATATGTTGTTTCGAAAACTAAAGAACTACATACCCATCAGCGCAGTAAAATTGAAAAATATTTTACTTTTGAATACGAAAATAAACAGGGATTATTCTTATAAATTTATGACGTTAATAGAACGATTACAAAATCACTATACATAAATCGTTATTAGGACATTAATTTACTAAAATTTTCTAACCATTTTGGACATTTTGGCACAGTTTCGCCAGATATTTTTTTTTATTTCCAGTCTATAATGTCCAAAGTACTGTTGATTCACGGGAAGAGCAATGAAAACTGTATCAGAACATCCAAGCAAGTGAAAATGGCATATTGCACAAAAAAATTTATTTAAGCATAAAATGTATAGTGATTTTTATAAATCACTCTCTCTATTATTTTGGATGAAACTACCGCGCTCGAATGTGTACTGTAGATGATACAACTAGGTTAGGATGATACATCTCAGAAAAAAAAAACAAAAATTAGAAATCTAAATAAAATCTACATGAACTGCTGTCGATTTCATTCAATAGTTCACAATTATTTATCAAAGAAAAAACTTCTTTTCGATAAAAGAACAATTGGAAAACAATGATATTTAAATGGAGGGGATAAAATATGATGGAAAGCGTTAATACTTGTGAACTTCGAAACGTCGCGCAATATTTTTACATAACACACTGTACATATTTAAAAATAAATTTGAGTTAAAAATGAAATTTCATGAATTGGGTTTTGGTTTCACTTAGTAAATAAAAATTTATTTTTGTGCTGAAGTATTCTGCTTTATTCTTTATCTTTCATAGATGCTTTGGAAGTCTGAAACAAAATCAATACAATATTATTACAATGTAGAAAAACCAGTCAAGTGCGTGTAGTTCACACATCAACTTAGGGTTTCGTAGCATGTATTAATAATAATAATAATTAGCAAGAGGGGTACCGCAAATGGGTCCATAGCATCTAGACCAAAGGCTCCTCTGTGTCCTCCTTGAGAACAACCTGTCACCCGAAGGCGTGACTATTGTGCTTTTTAAAACTCAATTTAACAGTTTAATGCATCGTTACACCCAAGTTTTCTCATCCGTATATCTTGAGAGCTACTAGTCCTACGTGAATTTTTATAGGACCCTTTTTGTGTAGAATTAGCTAAGGAATAAATTTAATTGTGATCTCTATAACGTAAAATCTTCAATAACTTTTTTTTGCAAGCGCGATTTCCTTATGGAATTTTGCCATGTTTTCTTAGTGCCAAAATGAAGAGAATTCGGTTGGAAAATCTCCACTTTTATTTTTAAAGATGTGAGCCGTTTTTTTTACTACTTTACTGGGCTATAAATTCTACTATCTTACTATCTACTATCGATATTCGTCGAGTTAATCATATGGTTGGAAAGTAAGCGGGAGGGAGAAGCCTTTCTAGACTTTTTTTGTCAACCTCTAGGTACTCATACCCTCAACTTCCTTCCTCTACGAATTTACCTCGTTCATCTCCTCCAGTCCTGTGGTCCTTTTTGAACCTACCTCTAAGGATAGAGAAGAGAGGATGGGCACTTTCTTAACAAGTTTAGGAACACATATATTGTAAAATATTCACTGGAATAGAAAATTCGAGTCGAATGTATTTACTTACCATATAAATGCCAACAATTAATCCAAAAAGACCAATAGCACTACCAAAAATTTCAATAATCAAAATTTTCACGAACAATGATGAATTTGCTGCATCAGCTAACGCTGCACCGGATCCTACACATCCTACACATAATCCACAGAACAAATTTACCAAGCCAACACTAAGGCCAGCACCGAATAAGATATATCCAGCCATCCAGTTACCGCCTTTGAGTTGTGGATTATTTTCCATGTTTTCCATAGAGAAATTCTATAAATCCAAAGAAAATTTAGTTATTACGGTGGTAAGAATTTTTTTAAATGAATTTTAACATACGTCTAGAATTCCTGACAATACAATTGCCATAATTAAACCATAAATAGCCACAGCTTCACAGAAAATAACTGAAATTAAATTCTTTGTCTTGATTCTTGGTGCTTTTACACCTCCACCAACGATACTGACTCCAGTTGTGTGAATTCCTCTATAAAATTTTTTTTTTAATTTTAAAAATCTTGCAAAATTTTGTCAAACTTACTCAAACTTTTGTTAAACATTAGCTTTTCCAAACGTAGATATTGTCTAAGCTAATAT
This sequence comes from Nineta flava, assembly GCA_963920215.1. NCBI lineage: Eukaryota > Metazoa > Arthropoda > Insecta > Neuroptera > Chrysopidae > Nineta > Nineta flava. The sequence continues at coordinate 60,091,296 of OY986045.1, read as the reverse complement.
TATAAAGAGAAAACACAAAAAAAATGGGTCCCTAGCACCTAGGCCAAGGGTCCTCTATATCCACCTTGAGAATAACCTGTCACCTGAAGGCGAGACGTCTCCGGGTAAGTCGGGCGAGACGTCTATTGTAAGCAGGTAAAGCTATAGGTTTCTGTTGAGGCCAGACGCCGCACAGAAAGCCCACAGCTTCTCCGCCAGGATTGCTCACAGGATTGATGGATCCAAACATTCTATACCTGACACCCTGCAGGTTTCTGGGTGCAAATAACATGTATGGAGGTTTCATCGCCCTCCTTACAGGCCCTACAAATGGGATGATCAGAGATCCCCAAGTTATGAAGGTGGTAGTTCAATCGACAGTGCCGTCAAGAGCCCCATCACCCTTCGCCACTGTATTCTATAGAGTTTAAACCGAGCATATTCGAATGGCTCAACTGGGCTTATGCACAACTTGGTCTGTCGCATGCCCAGCGTAGTCACTCCTTGATTCGGAAAATTACGGAGCATCTTGCTATAGAAATGACAGGCTCAGGTTTAAGAGCGATCTCTCTCGTGCCAACGAGTCCGCTGATTCGTTCTCTTTAACGCCAGAGTAACCCGGTACCCAGATCAGGCCGCACAGGTCAGCTAATATTACGTATATTCTTGAGTTTGATGGTCACAAATTGTTTCGCAAAAAGATCATTCTCACATCTAAAGTGATTAAAAAGTCCTTGTCGGACTATGATGAAGCAGGAAAGATTGGATGCATTATCACTACTTTGTTTCGAAAATAATTTGTTACGCGAAATCAATTTTGATGATGTTATCAGGGATTCCGCTATTAAAAACTCGAGAAAACAGTATTTCAACTACTAAAATATACTTTAAAATTTGTAACTATTTCAGTTCAAATAAAAAACCAACATAAATTTTTGTTACATGAATTTATTATAATTTTTCTCTTTATTTATTTATTATGAATAAATGATTTTATCTATCGTTTGGAAGTTAATATATCTAGCAAAAAGAGATAAACTAGGGCACCATTTACTATAAAAACCTAGGGCACTAAAAATGTTAAATCCTCAACCTACTTTTTTGTTTAGATTCGTTCATTTAATCCTTATTTATTAGTATTCTATAATAACTCATACACATATTGACAGATCCTTCAATGTCACTAAACGATTTTCACTATATTTTACAAGTGTCCTTGTAATTACGAAGCCGAATTTGTCATTTTATAATAATTGATATACCAATGAAAATAAAGCATTAAAAATTTATTACCCAGCAGCTCCAACAACCGATAAAGCAACAGCCATTCCAATACCAATAGTGCCCCACATAAACGGTGAAGTCTCTTCAAGGAACCTAAAATCGAAACATAATGAATTTTTCGTACATAACATCGAAACTTACCATCCAACAACAATTCAAATCGAAACTTACCATCCAACAGATATCTGTTCTCCTTTCCCCGTCAGTAAATAGTACAAAGCTAATCGAGAAAATCAAATAATATTGTAGTTCAGAACAAAATTCATGTTTAAAAATAGTTAACCTATTTATATCTAAAAATACTCACTCAGTACCATTACGACGAAGGTCGACAGACCGAAGAAAGTATAACCCAAAACTGCTTTCAACCCCATTTTTTGATTTGAAATATTTTGAAAAGGAAAATCCTCTCAATTTTTTTGATTCCTACCTAGGTCTACTGCTCTTGTCAGCTGACTTTTTAAAGGACTACGCCTGACTGACTAGAATCAGTTTAACCAACATATAATTTTTATTACTAAATATTTAAAAATTACAAACTTCAAAATCGTTGTTTACAAAATGTTTTGAATTAAAATTGAAAAACATGGGTGTGAAAGAGTTATGGAGTTTATTAACACCCTTCTGTGAAAAAAAACCTTTGTACGAATTAGAAGGTAAAACAATTGCTATTGATTTGGCTTGTTGGATTTGCGAAGCTCTAACAGTTGTCGAATATAATGTGCAACCACGGTTTTATGTACGGTATGTTATTTTTTAAATTTATTTTACTCCTAATTAACCGAGTTTTCCCTGCATTAAACATTATATTCTTTGTTTCAAATAGTTATTTTTTGCCACCAATGTGTGCCCAATTTATTAAGTGCATGTGTTTCGTTTTTAAGATACTTATGGGACACAGAAGTTGTGTCCTTTTTACAAAATTGTTCAGTCGTTTTGTGCCTTATTATTTGGTTTTTGGGAAAATGTTTCCAACAAAAGTTGTTAGTATATTTATAATGAACAACTTTTATTCGAAACATTTTCCCAAAAACCGAATGAATAAGGCACAAAATGACTACACAACAATTTCTGTGACCCTTAGTATGTTTTTCTCTATCACGATGATCGTGAAACTATACTCGTTGAGCACTATTTCTTGCATTTCCAAGTCGCACTGAGTGCTCAACGATTATCGTTGAATCATCGTTGTAGTTAGTCGCATCGAGGGAAACGTACCTTTAATATTCCTGGCACTAAGCCCACGATTTAAATTTCCACTCGTATAGTTTTAAGGGTTCATTTTAACGTAATAAACTAAATACATAATTAAATAATAATCTCTATTCTTTTTAAATATACAATTTGTATAAGAATACAACAAAAGTATATTTAGAATATGCGTCTACGGCCCAATTTTAAGGGAACTATTCCGGTATTAACCTTAACGATCTTTGAAAACCTCGATCAGTATAGCTGGTAATTTATCTGACCTACGATATCCTCAACAATAAATTAATTTTTTAAATATACCTGTTTTGTCAATTTCTCATCCACGAAATCATAATATTCCCAATATTTTAAACCAAAGTTGTATGTTTAAAACATTTTTACTTGTAGTACAGTTGCAGAATACTTTAAATTTTTATAGACTCAAATATGTCCGATAAAATTTTCTACTTTCCTCTTTAATGTTTCATCGAAATCGATTTAGCCGTTACCAATATTAACCAGGAGAATCGGATAGAGAAAGAATTATAAATTTAAGAACATTTTTGTAGAAATCTATATTTTCGGACTCATCATCTACTATTGCTTGGAGTTCATCCAGTATTCGTTTTGGATGGAAAAGCACCCACATTAAAGTATGGTACAATAGCTGCTCGAAATGAAATACAATTTAAGGGGGCGCGTCCTCGTAAACCGAATGCAAATAAAGTGGCAAAAGATCCAAAGGATCGAACACGATTTAATGCAGTTTTGAAACAAGTAAGTTCTTAGACATTTCTGAATTATTTTCGAAAAATCATTATCGAATTTTTCAATGTTTAGTGTGAGGAATTATTAAATATTATGGGAATTAAATGTGTTCATGGCTGGGGAGAAGCAGAAGCTATGTGTGCATATTTGAATGAAGATAAAGTAAGTACGGGACGTATCAACCCGATTTTTGAGGCGCACAAAAATAATTTGAAAATTTATTTTTTGGCGCTACAAAAATAGTAATTGGGTTGAAAATTAGGTTTATTTTTTACTCAAAATTTTGATCTAGTTTGTAGATGGTTGTATAACTCAAGATTCAGATTGTTTTGTATATGGAGCTCAAATTGTATTTCGAAATTTTTCGTTATCTCAACAAGGTGCTACTGCAAATAAAGGGGGCTCTGTTGATGTTTACGATATTCGAAAAGTCCCGAGTAAGTACAAAGTACATTTAATTACAGGAAAATTTCGAAAATATTTAGATTCTAGTTTCCAATTTCCTGGTTATTTCTGTTTGTTATCTCTTTTCATCTTGAACTATCTCCCAGACACCTGGAATGGGAAAACAGTCTAAGAATCGTTTTTAAATTATTGCTTATAGATTTGGGTAGAAATAAAATGGTGGCTCTGGCTTTAATATGTGGCTGTGATTATAATGCGGGCGGTATAAATGGAATCGGCCGTGATTCAGCATTAAAGTTTTTAAATTGTTATCGAGATGATGTGATTTTAGATCGTATTAAAAGTTGGAAAACAGATCCAGAAAAATTTCGACAAATCGAACGAGAATTTAACTCACCAGATATTTGTACAGCTTGTGGGCATTCTGGTAAAGTTCAAAAACATACTCGAAATGGTTGTTTAGCATGTAAGACTGAAAGAGGTTGCGATTCTTCGACTTATAAGTATGCGATACATTAAAACTTTCGAAATTCATTTTATTTTAGACAAATTTTTCTGTTGTTTTAGGGAAAAGCGATTATTGATGAAAAATGAATTAAATATACGATCGAAGGCATTACTTGATGATGATTTCCCTAATCAAGAATTGATTGATGAGTTTCTAATCCGTAAAGATAAAATGCCAACTGCTTTAGATTTATCATGGCGACAACCGAATCTCGTATCTTTTGTTGTAAGTGCAAAGTGTCTTTCACAGACGTTTAATATTTTGACGTAAAAATGTATATTCACTCGTTACACTGGTGGTCGGTCGAATATTCTTGTGTGAGGAAATACTGTAAGATTTTAATAGCTAATAACTTCGAGACTAATAATGCGATTACAATGGTTGAGCATATAACAGATAGTTCATGTCTTTAAAGTATCTGTCGCGCTGTATTTTTTTGCCTGTGACGTCAGCGTACCAATGTAGACGCATGCGCGTGAATGACAAATTAGCTTTTTGTAAAGTTCAGACATTGATTCTAGTGTTATTGCGAAGAGCTTGCGGAGCACTACGAGGAAATGTAAGACAATATAAATATGCGCCGGAATATAAGTGAAAATTTGTATTAATTAGAGGATTACAAAAAAATTGAAGATTTCGTCTCAAATGACTTGTAAATATGCGCGGAATTATAGAAAACGCATATCAGAGGAAAGCTCGCGTCGAAAGGAATCCAAGGAGTATAAAAAGTCCAGTGCCAAACGAATGTGAGAGCTACGGCTTCGTCGAAAACGAATTAAAAAGACGGAGTAAAGCGATTACGCAGCTGGTCCATCGGGAATACTCCTGCCAGCGACAGTTTTAACGTCTTTGGATCATTTGCAGGACGTTTTCACAAAAAAATTACGGCACGGAACTCAACTGAGCCGTTCTTTTCCATTCCCTTTATTTCTGACGATATCGTGCAATTCGTTAATGTTTATACGACTTACCTTTAACTAAGATAGAACAATAATCTTGGACAGGGGCAAATAAACCTCGAACGTCTATAGATCGATCGGTTGAAAAACGTATAACAACATAATTATCATTCTCTTAATGTTTTTGTTTTAGAAATATGTTGGAAAAATGATTGATTGGCCAGAAATATACGCAATCGGAAAATTTCTACCATTACTAACACGATGGCAATTATTAAATTACGATTATGTGAAAAACAATGCAAATAATTTAAAAGGAGTTCTGTTTCCAGATTTTATTACAAAAAAATGTAGGCCTAAAGGTATTCTAACACGATGTTCAATGTAAGTGGTGGGGTCAACAGATGATACAACAACATCCCCTACTTACATTAAACCTCGAGTTCCTTGATTAATAGCACCAAGCCGCCATTTTCGATATAAATTGAACATAGTAATTTTTTCTCTTCTAGGAATTGTCAGTTACGAAATTGTTTGGAAAGATAAAGACAGATACTTTGAAGACTTAATACCCGAACATCAAATTAGGGAATGGATCGAGCATAATAAAGAAGAAAATACTCAAAAAATTTGGTCTACGGTTGAACCAGAAAATTGGGTGATCAAAGCGTATCCAGAATTAGTGCAAACATTTTTAGATTCCAAAATTAAAAAGAAACCAGGTATTTTGGTAATTTTTTCTTACTTAAATATTTTCTTATTCTACGTTTTTTCCAGAAAAGAGAAAGAAAATTAAAGCAGTTGACATTGATGAACTAAATAATTCATTGGGACAATTATGTGTTTCGAAAAAGCGGACAAAACCTGTAAAAAAAATTAAAGACTATTTTGGAAAGTCAACGTCGAAAAACGATAACGAAAATCGTATTCCAGAGATAATTGATGAACTAAACGATTCACTAAGTCAATTAAGTGTTTCAAAAAAACCTACGAAATCTGTAAAACCAAGAAATAAACTTGAAAAATTAACATTGAAAAACGATGATGGAAAGCTTCCAGATTCTGTAAATCATCTTCCAGAGTTCATTGATGAATTAAATGATTCACTAAGTCAATTAAGTGTTTCAAACAAACCGAGAAAATCTGTAAAAATAAGTAATAAATTTTTGGGAAAGTTGAAAAATGAAAATCATATTCCGGATCATGAAATACATCATGAAACTCTTATTCCAGAATCTAAAATTGTTAAAAATGATGACAATCAACGTGAAAATGATGATATTTTTGAAAACTATTGTACGAATGAGGGTTTAAATTATACAAATGCTTCAAATTTCGATGAAGATTCTGATTTGAATCTTTCCGAAATTGTTGAGTCTATTGTTAGTAAAGGAAATTTAAATTTACTCAACGTTTATAAACCATGAAAATAATTCAATAAAAATTTTAATTTTTCTTAAGTTTATTATTTGAGTTTAATAATAAATCTTGGTAATCTTCCCGTACCGTCTCAAAATTAGGAGTATGGTGATCCAGCCTGTCTGGTTATTCACATTAGTCGAATAATGTTTGTTGAGGTAACGCTAAGAATCAAGGATTGCGTAACCTCAACAGCTTAAGGTGCTTTCTTTGTGCTAAAACTAAACTATGATCAGTGGTGGATTTACCGGGTAGTAATAATCTTACATATCCCTAATATACATATTACCTATATATTTTTTAAAAAATGGAGCCGTTTTTTGGCGTCAGCGCTTGTTTTGAGCGTCGAACATACAGCGACGAGTTATTTTGACAGTGAAATTATCTCATTTTTCTGAATTCAATCATCGAACACTGTATGTGCTGGAGTTGCAGTTTTTACGTGGATTTAGGACGAAAATAGCAAATTTACAATAAAGGCGTCCAGCGAAGAAGTTGGTTTCATTTCAATTTTTAGCGTTTCGACGATCACTTGAGCGATTTTCGGCGCAAGCAAAACACTATACATGTTAAAATAGATATGTTCATGGCATAGTCGTAATAATTGTGTTTACCGTATTGTGTTATATAGTTTTTGCTCTGACTGTCACGAGTGAACTACCTTAATACATAAAAAAAAGGTATTAAGTGACAATTTTTTTTTTAAAAGTAGGCAACTTGTATGTCATTGATGTGATGATGTTGTGTAAACTGGGCAAAAAGTAGTTCAACTAGATTTTTGTTGAAGAAAGTTCCACTTCTGTCGCGAGTAGAGCTCGATCGCCCAGGTACTTCTTAATAAACAGGTTAAGTAACATCTGAATGCAAGATATTCATAATCATTAAGCAATATTTTTATTCTTTTTGGATAATTTCACATGGATTTACATATTTTGATGTTGTTATAATTGATATTAATGATTAATCTTTAACATAATCACACATTTACACAAGATATAGTACAATTGGCAACTTCAATTCTTGTTATATGCATCTTCATATCGTCTTATCAGTTCCAAATGTTTAGAAAAACTCGTAAAAGCAACATATTGATAAGAATCACAAGTGGTACGTAGATAACCTGATTTTGATGGACCCACACTTACAATTCCACATATAAAATATCTGTTTTTCATCTCAAATGTATAACCTCCTCCACTGTCGCCATTGCAAACACTTGTACCTAAAATTTAATATTCTGTCATTTGTCTGTGACTAAATTTTTTAAATTTAAAAACTATTTACCATTGCTATAACCGGCACAAATTTTATCATATGTAATGGCAGGTCTAAAATCTAAAGGTAAATCACGCATACAAGTATTATATTCAACATAAGGCATTTTCACAGTCTGCAACTCTTCTGCAAACATACCGAATTCTTCAGTTAAACCCCATCCAGCAACCTGAAGAAAAATATGCTTATCAAACTGCACCATAACAGATTGTATTGGGAACTCTAGCACTTGGATATGCTCTCTGGTGGGTAAATTATAAATTAGAGCTAGTAGGTCGATGTTTGCTGCCCCAACTCCCCAGACACCCATCGACCTACAAATTTTCTGGTCGCACTCTGGTTTACAACTAAGTAACTACTGCTAGTAGGTTGAAATATTAAGCTCCGCCCCCTGTTATAGATGCCCATAGTATTTAGATAATATACTTACAGTTCCTGTAAAATTACCCCGTTTTAAAATACGGTCATACAATTGATTACTCCAATCAATACAAATTGGACGCACTATGCTTGTCAATCGAACTGGGCATTTTACTACTAAAACGGCTATATCATTAGAGTAACTACTTTCTTCTGCTCGAAATTTTGTGTGTAAAATGATTTGTTCAACCTAATTGTATAAACAAATATCATTAATGGTCGAATTAAATCTGAAACTAGTTTCTGTAGAAAAAGTTGGGTCTGTATTTAATTTTTGATCAATGTAGTTACGTGCACGAAATTGTTGGGACAAGTTCGAGGACTTGGGGCATTCGCAGACATTGTTTTTAATTAAAAATTGTCTGCCATACACACAATATTATGTCTCGAAAGATTCGGATGTTCGAATTGCAACAATGCCTTGGAACACCCCGCACTCAAGATATCTTTGGAAGGATCTCATGTAACATTTTGAACAAAAATTAAACTCAAACGCAATTTTTTTCCGCACCTTGTATGATTTTTATTGGATTAATGCGAGATTTTTAGTACCTGTTTGTGCTGAGCATATTTATCTTTCTTACTTTTCCATGTTCGGTGAAACTTGCCCACGGCAACGGCATAGTGTGACGGCTTTGTATCTGGTATATTTCCGTTCCAAAAACAGTGTGCAGCTATAAATCATTTTCAAGATATAAATTGGATATTCGATAAAATTCTTTGAAAGCGTAGGTCTTATGTACCTGACACAACGAGTCGTGTTGATATTAATGTTCCACCACATATATGTTCAAAGCAATCATCTGAAGTTGGATCATGTTTATAAAGTCCAGCGTGCCATGGGAATCCCGTTTTTGGTGCAGTATATCCCTTGGTTATTAAAGGATCGACTTTTGGCATTAATGTCCCACATTCTGAAACGGACGAAAATATCTGGATTGTAATATTTTGATACGAACGAACTTCGTTCATATAAGCCAGTCCGATACTGCAAGCCGATTGGAGTTTTGATTATGTATTAGAAGAAGTTTTACCTGGATTACAATCGAATAACTTCTTTGACCATTTTCCATCTTTACATTTCATTCCATTGTATGGTTGTGAAACAAAATTTTTTATTTCAAAAGCCTCTTTACATTTAACATTTGCAATGACCTCTTCGAAAGTTTCATTACACAGAACTTTGTAACCTTGATACAAACATTCAATTTCATGGTTTCTAGACACCAATGGGGGACAAGTTTCTGAAAAACAAATCAAATAATTGTAATATACGTGAATTCAATGATCATTGCAGCTTACTGAAACACTGTGGAAATGGATTTGACCAATCTGGATCGTTGCATACAACTATTGATTGTCCAATACCCAAAGTATAGCCGTCGTTACATTTATATTTTAAAATAGTCCATTTTGATGCCGAAGTCCATGGTCGTGGAATCTTTCCATCATTTGTCCTCATTTCGCCATTTTGTGGTTGATCCGGAAATGGACACGCTATGCTAAAACTTGGCGGGTTAGGGTCAGGAAAAAACTCCTTATCTGAATGTGATATATCCGGATACAAATCATCAACGCAGGTTGATACAGTGCATGCACCGTAAGGGCATAGATATTTATTGCCACAACTAAAATTATGGCATTGTCGATATGTTTCGTCGGATCCATCATCACAGTCTCTAATTCCATTGCATAGGTTTTCTCGTTTGATACATAAACCGCTGTTACATTTAAATCGATTTTTGCTAAATCAATTAAAAAAAAACAACTTTTTAAAATTGTATTTTCAATTACATTTGTACAATAAATCCAGCGCACACAGAGTTGTGCTCATTACTTTTTGATTAAAATGTTTTATTTATATTTTATACATATCTGGATTACGTCGTCTAATTTTCGCTGATAATATGTTTCATGAAAATTAACCCTTTAACTGCTACAAATTCATTAATGCGTTTGACCTTGGCAGTTCTCGTAGTGCTACAACCGCAATGATGTGATTGACTCATTTGCGCGTCTCATGCGAGCAAGTTGGAGTTGGGCGTGACCACCATGACCACACCTGGCTGGCTGCCATGCGAGCATAGGAGCAAATGGGCATGGATTGGGCACATCTTAAGATCAGAAAATAGTGTGGCTTAAGAACGGCAGACTGGCTCTCATGTGAACATAACTAGCTCCCATGTGAAATGGTTTGGGCACACCTTAAGAGCAGGAAATACCGTAGTAAAAGAGGTCCACGAAACAAAGGACGGGACAAAATCACCTAGTGAAGAACTGTTCAGAAAAAACGAAAGACCATTGGCAAAAGTTGGCGAGAGCTGACATTAATAACTCCCAACCGAATTATATAGTACAGAAGAGGCCTTATCCTCCGTCTAGGAATTCAGGAACCATATATATATGGAGTTAATTTTAAAATAATTTGTTAGTAGTTAAAGGGTTAAAAAATATTATAAAACACGTTGAATAAAAATTGATTGAGTTATGCAATTTTGAAAATTTCATAAATGTAGTAATTTGTCCGAAAATTCGCGTATTTTTAGTTATTCTAGTCTACAGCATCGTCGGGCTTTTTAATATTCTTTCAATCATTACAGCCACACTCAAAAAAGCTCAAAAATACATATTCTCATAAAATCCATAATTTAATTAATAAATAGATCTATTTAGAATAATTTATTTTTTTCAGATTCAACGTGTTTATGTAGTTTTTACGTGTTGTAGTGTGTGTTCGTCCGAACAGCTTCCACTTATAGGGACTGCCCATATAGGAGTATTACATTTATGATTTCGAGTATATACAGGCGTATAACAGTGTATTACAGAGTAGAACAGTGTATAAATGATAAGGAAGATGATTTATTTGTAAAGAGGAAAATAATCACACATAATATAAGTTTATATCTGTTTCTTTTTTCTTTACAAATAATGTATGTCTGTCTTATACTCATTTATACATTGATGCAAATTTCGTATCCTAATGACTACTCTTGAAGATGGCAGCCTATATATGCCAGAAATAACACAACAGATAAAACAGTGTTTCATGATCATTGCGCAGTGCTGATTAACCGCCTCAACTAGCCAAGGTACTAAAACTTTTTGTGTGTAGTGGAAATGAATGCGACAGCCATGCATTCTCATCACACATACATGCCGCGCAGGTGCACTGAAGCAAAACTTAGTACCTTGACCAGTTGAGGAGCGCTTCAATTCGGGTAAATGGCGTAACATGGGATAATCTGTCCAGAATAGTCCAGTTATATACAGGTCAGTGGTCTTAAATGTCATTAAACTAACCCGCAAATCATTTCTTCAGTTACATTCAATACAGAGTTACATTTTGGTAATAATTCATCAGAGTAATCAGCACAATCTGGTTTTCCATCACATACTGCTTCCAATTCAACACATGCTCCATAATTGCATTGAAATGTGTCTGAACATCTATTTTGAACATTTGAGATTAAGAAAATTTTTTAATGAAATAATTTATACCAGTTTACGAGCTTATCAGCTAAAATCTGTATTTTTCTTAAGCTTGAGACTTTGTTAAAACAAGCGTTAAAGTTTGATTGTAGGGATTGACGAAAATATTGGCAATAACATATCCTTCAATCACCTGTTAAACGACTTATATTTGCTTCAATCAACATCTATCAATATTATTGTAAATAAATTTATTATTTGTCGTTTAGGGAGCCTAACAATAAAACCCCTGACATCGGCAAATAGAAAAACCGTTTGACAAATAGCTTTAAAGGTTTTTTCGAGAAATAAAGTGTCAAGCTTAAAAAATAATGTGGGTTTTCGGTCTGACAGTTCTTAGACCGTAAATGATTTACCTGATACTTGAACAAGTTGTGTAAGTTTCATCAGAGTTATCTTGACAATCTTTGTTGCCGTCACATACTTGATCGTATCTGATACATTCTCCAGATAAACAACGAACTTGCCAATCTTGTCTATAGAAATGTTATGAACAATTTAGAAAAAGTTTATTCGAAGAGCAATTATTGGGAACTTTTCCATTTACTTACAGACATTCATCCGTGTTAAAATTGTCACAATTTGCTTCATCTGACCCATCAAAACAATCTGGTACTTCATTACATTTTAAGGAAAGTGGTATACATGCTCCTATGGCACAATGGAATTGGGTTGTGTTACATCTGTATAAAAAAATATGTACAAGATTTGAATCCAGTGAAATCCAATGTATAAGATTTGAATCAATGAAAAATGGTAGAGCGTGGTAGAATTGTTATACGCGAATTGTTACGCCTCCGGTGGTTATAGGATGTAAGTAACAAAAAACCCAAACATTTTGCATTTTTGTCAAGGGGTACCCCTTAAAAAAATCGCTAAAATTGAAGGAAAATTTTTTGTCCCCGATTTTGATAAAAACTTCGTTTTAAGCTAATTTGGACCTGGCGAAAACGATGGCGTTAGTTAAAATACGATACGATTAACGGTTTTCAAGGTATCAGACCCATAGTGCTAAAATTCCAAACTGCATGAATTGAGAAGGCAATATTTTAAAATCTGTTGTCGGACGTCAAAATGAACCTGATTTTCGTACTTTTTGGGTCAAAATTACCGTAGAATATGATTATTATTAAAATCGAGAACAAAAATTTTCTTAAATTTTTTCGCATTTTTGTCAAGAGGTACCCCTAAAAAAATTGCGAAAATTGAAGGAAAATTTTTTGTCCCCGATTTTGATAAAAACTTCGTTTTAAGCTAATTTGGACCTGGCGAAAACGATGGCGTTAGTTAAAATACGATACGATTAACGGTTTTCAAGGTATCAGACCCATAGTGCTAAAATTCCAAACTGCATGAATTGAGAAGCGAAAATTTTGAAATCTGTTGGTCGGACGTCAAAATGAACCTGATTTTCGTACTTTTTAGGTCAAAATTACCGTAGAAAATGATTATTATTAAAATCGATACAAAATTTTGTTCACATTTTTTCTAAGGAATCGCAAAAGTTTGCAGGCCCTACAAGTGGGATCATCAGATATCCCCAAGTTATGAAGGTGGTAGTTCAATCGACAGTGTCCTGTGAAGAGCCCCACCATCCTTCTCAACTGCATTCTATTGAGTTTCAACCGAGCACAGTCAAACGGCCTAGCTGTGCTTATACACAACTTGGTCTGTCGCATGCCCTGCGCAAAGCTCCAGCAATCGAGATGTGCTTGTCGCAGCCACCCCAAGTATTAAGTATAAAAATGTACTAAAATCGTTACAAAATAATAAAATATTAAAAAAAAACCACAAAGGCACATGTTATATTTATGGCTACAGATTTAGTTTATTTATTGGCCACGCAGCGCTACCATCTTAAAAAGTACCGTCTATACAAACAGATTACAAAAAAGACACGTCAGCACTCGTAAAGTGTTGTCGAATTTAATATAATTACTTTACCTTATATTTTTACATTGTTCAAATATTTGATATCTTTTGTCCGAACAATCTATTTTTGCATCACATAGCCCTGACTTAGATCTGCATTCCGCCCAATCTAAATTACAATTAAATTCGTCGCTTCTATCGTACAACAATAATAAATCATTTTAAACGAAATTTTTATTTTATATGTCATAAATACGACTTACTTGCAAGCATCATCAGTTCGGCATTCATTTATAAGCAACAAATTTATAACAAATACTAAAATCAAATCAAATTTTTGAAAGAATTAATTGGTTAAAAAATTAAAGGTGGAGACGTACGACCGGCTACAAAAGTCGATCACGTGCCTTATGTATTCGGTTTGCGGGAAAATATTTCGAATAAAAGTTGTTAGTATACTTATCCAAAGCAATTTTTTCGAAAACCGAATATATAAAGCATAATTCAATTATAAAATTTTATTAAAGATGTACGAGCACTGAAGCTTCAAAAAGATTAAGGCTTGATTTTTTGTTTACATGTAGTTGAAGTGCATATATATCTATTAGAAAAGTTTCAGGGGGGTTACGGGGGTCTTGAATTAATTATTGAATCTTAAAATTCGAGTTTTAATGCATTGCTCTTATGGAGAAACCAATTTTTTGACATATTTTGATAATTTTCACTTGGAATAAAATAAGACGAATAAAACAAAAACTTCGAACCAATAAAATTCCGGTATGATGGGCCTAAAAAAAAAGATATTTAAGAAAACAACTGAGATTTCGGGTTAATTTTATTTCTGTCGGCGGTAGCTTAATTACCCGAAATCTCAGGGTTTTTTTTCATAAATATCTGTTTTGTTAGGCCCGGTATGACGGGAATTTTTTTTTCATAAACTCCGTGTATACCGGGTATTTGAGCAATTCACTTAGTTTGTTGCTATTTTCACATGTTTCATATTAATTTCTTAGCGATTAACAAATGTTAAAATGCAATTTTTATATCGTGAATATGATTACAAACTCTTGTGTAATTATTTGCGTTTTTTTTTTGTATTTTATAGATATATTTTTTTAATGAAAAATCAATTGATCTTTAAATTTTGTAGATTATTAATTTGATCATAAAATTACAAATAAATTTAACTTACCGCTTGTGGATAGACAAAAAGGACTTAAGTTCTTTTTCATTTTGTTTTTAGGAATACAAACAAACAATACTTATTATAAACAAATCAAATAAACATTTAAGTAGTTATTTTATCTAGTTACTGATATTCAACATTATTTTATTTAAAGATTTTTCCTAATTTGAATAATTATGCGGTTAATTTATTTCCGGAAGCATTGTTTTTATCTCAAGTTTAAAAATATGATTACATTAGAATTCGTTGACTGAAAACGTATATCGCTAGAGTTTTGGACAAATATAACTGATTATTCCACTCATTAAGTAAGAAATTATAAAAGTAACAAAGAAAGTTGGATCTTATTAAGTAATGTTAATTGACTTTTCCATTTCAAATAACGATTTGTTTTTGTTTCAGTCCAAGTGGCTGAGCAGTCTAAGGCGTTATGTCTACGAAGTATGCCTACTTGGAAACTGGGAGGTTATGGGTTCGAATCCCGACATCGGCAGTTTGTCAATTATTAAGGAAAAAAATAGGGGTGGTTAATTGACTAAACTGTCGGCGTATGGACAACGAAGAATGGATAAACGAAGTAACCGGCTTTGCTTGAGAAGGTTTTCTGCAGTTTCCTTCACGAAATCCAGATGAATATCGGCATAGTTTCCATCATAGTCGGCTACAGCCGCATATCCTACCAATTCCTAGTCTACACACAAAAATTCCTTCCACACCACTCACATCCTCGCATCCTTAGGCATCACAACGGACTTTATCGAAACTATCTCCGGGATATGGAATCGAAGATATGTTATTCGTTGCTAATCTGGTGAGACACGCACCAAATTAGCAACGAGTAACATCTTTGACGCTATATCATGGAGATAGTTACGATTAGCTAATTCATACTGATGATGACTACTTTGTAGTCGAAATACGTATTTATAAAATACAAATAATTGTTCTAGGAATAGGGGCAAAATGTGAAATTTAATTTCAAAAAACCTTGAGTTCTCTTTGATTATCTTTATAATCTGAGAATCGGATTCGACCCGCGGGCTGTAGTATGGAGACCGATGTTCTAAACAGTTGGATAGATAATTGTATCAAACAAATTATCACCAACCATTAAATGTTTAGACAAGTACAAAAATAATTTCCTAGATACCTACCCCACCCCCACCTCTTTTGTGGATCAAAACACTTTTTGTGAGAAAATTCTAAAGCATAAGTATACCATCTGTGAAAAATGATAATACTTACACATGACTTATATAATAGTAAATACTTTTATAATAGAAAATTAAGCCAGAAACCAATTAAAGTCGAGTTTTTTTTTTATTAGTCACTTGTTTCTTCACGTGTGTTGTAAATATTTCATTATTTTTAGTATCCCATCGAAAACAAAAATTTGAGAGGGGCAAAGTTTTCGCATACAAAAAGTAGTGACAACTCAGCAAACACAAAAATGTTCGTTTTCAAAAGTAGTGAAATCTATATGTAACGGCCAAGTTTTTGAAAAAATCGTGAGAAAATGATTGGTATATATTTATTGTGTAAATTTCTCATATTTTACTTGGTAAATTTTTTTCTTTGCATATTAAGTATAATAAGTGTATGAAATTTTCACGTTTCGTCACATCTACCGTTACTAAGGAACGCTAGATAGATAGATTGTAGCGGCTGCCCAGGACAGGCTACACTTTGACCATAAGGTACATTGTGATGCCTGAGGATGTGAGTGGAATGGAAGGAATTTTTGTGTGTAGACTAGGAATTGGTAGGATGTGCGGCCTCATCCGATATTCATCTGGAGTTCGTGAAGAAAACTGCAGAAAACCTTCACAAGCATAGCCGGTTACTTCGTTCTTGTCTATACGCCGATAGTTTAGTCAATTAACCGCCCCTATTTTTTTCCTTAATAATTGACAAACTGCCGATGTCGGGATTCGAACCCATAACCTCCCAGTTCCAAGTAGACATAACGCCTTTGACAGCTCGGCCACTTGGATGGTAGGCGACTATGCTTAAACTTGGTCTAGCGAACTACCGTGCTCTGTGATACACGTGATTTACTAAATATATTCTATAGATTGCGTTTTAATAATAATAGCTTTACTAGAAAAAAAAAAGACTTTAAAGACAAGAGTATTATAATATTCATTGTCACTGAATTGAATTATAAATACTTAGTATAATAACATTTTTAAATTTTTTAACATTTCTACAAATAATTATAATTCATATTTCATTTATATGTTGTCATTTATTATTTTAAATTGGTGTCTAATAGATCTCTTTGAAATTTTGTAGCTATAAGTTGTACAAAAAATGTAATAACTAACTGATATAAATATTTAAATATCTTGTATATAATGAGCAGATAATGCAAATGTTGCGTTTCTTTTACTCTCTAAACTTTGCTTACTTCTTGGCCAATTTTGCCCATTACCGAACATATAACCTTTCTAATACAAAGACTACATTGCACATCAAATTTCATTCCTTTCGGACTGAAACTGTGATCTACAGAGCGCGCTGTCTTCGTCAAGACTAGCCATTAAGATACGAAATTTGCAATAGTGTTTAAATATATGATTTAAATTTATATTTATATGTTTTAGAAACTTCTCATCAAGAGTTTTTTTTTTTGGACCCCAAAACAAAGAGCGGAAAGGAAATGGTATACTAGAAAATTATTTTTTACTTGTCTGGAAATTTAATGGTTTATGATAATTTAATTGCCAGTTCAATTAAATTGTCCCTGAAATAATATATCTTAAAAAATTTAAATTAATTTATAATTTTTTGTTTGATTATAGCTACAATTAATTATAGAACACGAAATTCAATAACGAGAATTTTTGAAAGAAATAATTATTATTATTAAACTAAAAAATGTATTTTTGCTTCTGGAATAAATTAGAATGTCACATTCTTTGATATAAAATGCTATATAGATATAAAAAATCATATATATGTGGGATCGGAATCGAGCCCATGACCTCTGGCTTTTCGGTCCAGTACTCTACATCTAAGCAACCAGATGGTTCATAGGTTTATGTAAACTTAATTGTAAGTATAATAAATATTGTGGCTATAAAAGAATTTCGCCGTATTGTATCGACGTAGGATATAAAGCTGACATGATAGCTTATTATCATTTTATGAAATTTGATAGGAATCGTTAATAAACTATACTTAAAACTTATTAGTGATGGTAATTATTTACAACATATTATCACGCATCGTATTCATAACAATGATTTATGTTATTTTATAATAAACAATACTCGTTAATACTGATATTATGATAAGGCAACTTTTATTTATCCAGGATCGACTTTCAATATTTTTCAAGCTTTTAGTAAATTTCATCTTTACTCATAATAGAAGCTTTTATTAGTCACACTCATTACTTATTTATGGAGAATATTTTTAAAATACAGTTGAACTCCGGATGGCTTAGAGGAAAAAAAGTCCGCATTCAAGTGGTTTTTGCAACAGTGAACTTTTGGAAATCCTCCGCCATGACCGATTATTTGCGAAAAAGAAAAATGTTAACCAACAAAATTGACAGTTTGCCTTCATTTTTTATCAGTAACACGGGTGTGTTTGGGCGAACAAAGGTCTTATTATCCTAAGTTAGATACTCAGCATAAAAATAAATTATGGTCTTGGCAACTGAGTACAGCGCTTTTCGATCTGGACAGGCTTTCTGAATAAGTAGCCATATTTGTTTATGTTTACGTACAGTACATAACCTCATCTAAGCAAAATGGCGTCATAGTCTGCGTTGCTACGTATCTGCTATGGAGGTTAGAGTATAGAACCTCCATAGTATCTGCAAAGTGTCCTAGATGAAAACTTAGTTAGATATTCTGAGTATCTAACTTAGGATAGTAAGAACTTTGTTCACCCAAACACACCCATTATTTATTATTCATTTAAATTATTAATAACTGATAATAAGTCATAGTGTTTCATTTAAATATCTATGATTTATTTATTGTTTTAACATTTTGACAGTTTTACAGCTTTTAAAGAAATTATGTTTGACTTTCTCCAAAGAATACAATATCTTATACGCTTCTATGTATATTGTATTCTTTGCTTTCACTGAAGAGTGTTTATAAACTGATTTATGAACACCATCTATAAATCATGTGAAAAACTAAATTATGTTCTATTTATCACACTTTCTCAAACAGAGCGGAAACGAAAACAGCTATATCTTTGGAACAGTTTGGAATTTGAACTTCTGATGGTTTTTCCAGAAAAGTCGTAAAGAAAATTTACCTAGGGTCTCCTCTTATCATTATTTTGCTATCTCCTATAATTTTCTCCAAACAATTCGGGAATTTTTTCTTTAAAATGTAAGAAAGATTGATTATACTTGATTGATTAATATCGGGGTAAAAACTATTGCATTTCGACCTTAAGGTCCATTGTGCTCCCCCTTCTACCTTAGTCCGAAGAGACTCGTTTCTCCCATATATTGGCAATAGCCTGGTGCTTGCCTATCAGGTTCTCTCGAAGGTTAATACATTCGAAGGTTAATCGGTTCGCAGTCAAAGATTATGTGGCTGGATGTTTCTTCCTCCTCGCCACACAATCTGCATATAATGGACCCGTTACGGAGTCTCATTGTGTGCAGATGCTTCATGCTGTTCAGCCTCAGTGAATCGAGAGATAGTCTCTTTGTTGCACTCTGAAGCAGGTGCACGGTTGCACGGTGTTTATCATTTAACCACTCGTTGATCACCTGTTTACATGCAGTCCTTGGAATTCCTAAAATAGGCTCAGGGCCTATGAAGGGCATTCCAACTCCCTTCTTTGCTAAGGTATCTGCTTTTTCGTTCCCTTCGAAACCACTGTGACCCGGCACCCAGATCAATTTAACATTGTTCCGTTTTGCCAGTTTCAGAAGTTCCTCCAGACAATCCTTGACTACCTCTGAGGTGACCTCAGTTCCAGACAAGGCTTTTAAAGCAGCTTGACTGTCCGAAAGAATACACACGGTCTGGTTAATGTAGCCTCTACGTAGGTTCTCACGGACGCAAGCCAGTATGACGTAGACTTCTGCTTGGAAGACCGTCGCATATTTCCCCAAGTTGAGGCTTATGTTAAATTATAATTATGTGAGATTATACTTATACTGCACACTAAATTTGGTTTTTTTTTGTTACCAGACGAACTACCCGGCCACCAGGAAAATTTTTATTACGTACCTGCTCAAAATAATCATGCTACTAATGTCAATCATATTCAATAAAATATTATAACAATCTCTCAATAGAAATGACTGGACAGATCTACTCTGCCATTTGTCTATCATAAATTCTATAAACATGAAATTATAATTATAATTATAATTAACTATCTATTAGCAAAACTGTAATTACTCTTACAAACTTATTTCTCTATTTTAATTATTCCTAGATAAAAATCAAGAACCATTTTTATAACCGGTATATAATATTTACCAGGGTATATGAAGTTTAGTCCCGAGTTTGTAACGGTTGAAAATATTGATCTCAGAAAAAAAATAGATAGCGAGCTGAAATTGTACCTATGTGTGTTCTAGAACTAAAAAGTAAGGTCAAAATGGGCAGAATTTAAAGACAAAAAAATGTTCATATTTTTTAAAAAATAAACAACTATTGTTTGAAGTTTTTTTTCAAAATTTCAGTATATACCGGGTATTTCAGCAATTTACTCAGTTTATTGTTATTTTCACTTGTTTCAACAGTCAATATTTTTATACCCAGTATATGTAAATATACAAGGTATATTAAGTTTAGTCCCGACTTTGTAACACTTGAAAATATTGATCGTAGGCATGAATGTTTGGCATATGTGTTCATAAAATGGCCTAATTCGACCATTTTCATATGTCCATCTGTCCGTCCGTCTGTGAACACGATAACTTAAAAACGAAAAGAGATATCGAACTGAAATTTTGTTTTTGTGTTCTAGAGTCAAAAAGTAAGGTCAAGTTCGTAAATGGGCAAAATCGGACCATGTTTGAGCAAAATGGGTAAAAACTGCCTATCTTTGAAACCCTAAGAGATATAACAAAAGTTTAAAAACAAAAAATCTTCTTCTCTTTAAAATAAAAAACTTTTGTTTGAAAACTTTTTTGAAATAAGTTGTGTTGAAAGTTGGGTCTAGGTTTCAAAAATTGTTAACAATTCAAACATTTATTTACAACTCAGTATATACTGGGTATTCAAACAATTAACTCAGTTAGTTGTTACATTACTTGTTATATCAATATTTGATCAAATGTACTTGCGAATAAACAAATTGGGTCATTAAAATTTTCTGATACTTTCGTAGATAAAAAGGGAGAGTAAAATTATTAGGGTGTTTATCGCCTATAAAGTTGTGAAAATAAAAAAATTATTATTTTGTTAATGAAATTGTTTAAGCCTCACTAATGTTGCCATTTTGGAATATGACGTCATACAATTGCAATCAATGTTAAATTCCCATTTGAAACACAAACAATGCCGATGATTGCCGTATAGCCGATCGTTACATAAAAAACGTGATAGTCTAAACAATCACATCCAAAATTAAATAGCTTCGCACGCAAACGATCAAAATTTTCTTTTCGATACATCTACGTCCTGAATTTTTGACTAAATGTATTTAAAATAAAAACAAAATGGTTGGAAATTAAAGGATACTTTAGGAGTATAAAACTTATTTACAGATCCTTTATGGTATGATTATCTCATTCTAAAAAACGTGATAGTCTAATCTGAAATTTCATTTCTCTCCCTATGTAAAATCATACTCGTATAGTCTCGGTATAGATGTTCTTACATCAAAAATTAAATAGCTTCGCACGCAAACGATCAAAATTTTCTTGTCGATACATTTACGTCCTGAATTTTTGACTAATGTATTTAAAATAAAAACAAAATGGTTGGAAATTAAAGGATACTTTAGGAGTATAAAACTTATTTACAGATCCTTTATGGTATGATTATCTCATTCTTAACGAAGATTAATTTTTTTTTTGTATTAAGAATAATAAAATTTATAGTTGCAGTTTTTTCCCAACCTTGATTTGAAATCTATATAAAATATGAATTTTTTTATTATAACATTAAGAATTGTGGTCTTCTCGAAAAAATTCGAACTCGTACATACATTTAAATATCTTTTATGGTTTAATGATTTTTGTGTTTTTAATTCACTGGTTTTATTTTGTGTTATTTCATAAATACGTGTAAAGTTTTAGCGGCTTCTAAATCCAATATACGCCTGCAATTTATATTCTTCGTATTTTGCCTATAAAAAGGTAAGTGTGGGAACAAATGGTGTTCTGACCAGACCGGAAGTGGGACAAATACAAAAATTTTTGGCCATTGGTGGAACTGTGTTTCTGTATGTTGCGTGCTTGTGAACAAGATATTTCAAGAACGCAGATTGTGCATATGCTATCTCGAGCATGAAACTTTAAACTTAAGTTATAATGTAATCTCACGTGACTGCAATGTTTTGGCGAAAATATCTAAACTGGAAACTACGCTTTATTCATAATGTTTTTGACGATATTTTTTTAAACTTTGTACCATGAAGCTCTATGCGTTCAAATTCAATTTTGATAGTAAATAAGTTCCCATTATGTGTGTATATACTACATATTCTACTCCAATGTTGAGTTAAATGATACATATTTAAGCCATTTTTACCTTCCAAATAGGATCCGGTAAAATGGGTCACTGCCCGGAATGGATTGATAAGATTGTATTTGAGAGATCATTACGATCATATCTGAAAGATGATCGCCTTGTTTTAAATACATTCAGCATAAAAGCAGCCTTAGCTGCAGGTGAAAATTTTACATCTGATATGTATCGGGCAAGTGTCGATTATACAACCGGTGATGGAGTTCGTGAAAAAATGATGTTAATTGTTAAATTGGTACCGGATCAAGGTTTAAAAAGTGATTTTGCAAATGATATGTTGATTTTTGAAAAAGAAATGCGAATGTATCGTGAGATTTTACCAGAAGTTAATAAAAAATTGGGTAAGTATTTTATTTTATAAGTGTTTTTTTTGTCCCTAAAATAAAATGAGTGCTGTTATGTTACAACTTTCAAACGTATCAATCGATTAGTGTATACTCAATAGTTACGTTACTGTAAAGTTAGTTGCCTATGGAAGTGCATCCGTAGAAATAGATAAACGAATCAAATTTTTGAACTGTTATACATAATAATGGATATTTCTAATGTATTTCAAGATATTCATCCCCTCTAGTAAACGCAAAAACGCCCGTGGAAATACCAAAATTTGAAACAATTCTGGCTTATATTAATTTTTTAAACATATAGATAATAGATAATTTTGCCCTAAAACAAATTAGAACCTTATTAATATTCTGTCATTAAATTGGCGAAAAATTTTCATAGGTGATATTAGAGCTTTATCAGCACAATGTTTATTTGCTCAAACAAAGCCACATTCTGTGATAATCATGGAAGATTTATCATTGTTTGGATTTGGAACAGCAAATCGTCAAGCTGGTTTTGATATGAAACATTCGTTAATGGTTATGGAATATTTAGCAAAATTACATGCAGCTTCCGCGATATTGTACAAAGAGGTAATCACTCATTTACTTTTGATAGAAAGCGAGGCTTTTCAAGTTTGAAACCTTTGATTGTCTGTATGTATACATGCATGATAATAGCTCCAGAAAGATCTAAAATATCTAACTGATTTTTATCAATCTTCCAATACTTATCTAACTGATCATATTCCAATAAGTTGTTTATGAAAAAAAAAATCATTTTTTGTAACATTCAAGTAATCATAACTCCAAATGTAAGGATCTTGCGTGCAATAAATTCTCCATACAAACAATAAACCTAAAAAATAAATAAAAAATAATTCCAGTATGTTAATTCTTAGTAACCAGTGGTCACTAGGACGAAGTCATTCGTAACAGTTTCTAATCTATCTGGATACCGTGTCTTTTAGTCCACCTGTGATCAGTTATTTGGAGCTTAATCAGGATTCAAGACCTACTAAATATTGCAATGTGAATAAATTTCGCCAAAACTCAAGTTCCCTTTCTTAATTAGTACGGAGTTTTGGGTGGATTCTTTAAAAACTTTTAATCTTGTCACATTTCAATAAATACATTTTTATATTTGTTTTTAGAAACCAGAAATAATGGATTTTTACGATTTCGGATTATTTAATGATCAACATGGAAAAGTTTTTATTGAAACATTCATGACAAAAGGCTTTAAAGGATTGATAATGGCTGTAGAACAATGGCCTGGTAATTTAAAATCATCAAAGAAGAAATTTTTTAAATATGAAACCTAAAATGTGATGTTTTTATTGTAGGATTTGAAAAATATGCAGAAAAATTAAAAAAAATAAAACCAATTCAAAGGGGTATAGCGATAACAAAAAAGGATCCAACGGGATTCAACGTATTGTGTCATGGTGACACATGGATTAACAATATGTTATTTAAATATGCCGAAGATAAAGTTACTCCCATTAAAATGAAGTTTGTAAGCTACAATTTTAAACTACCACTCATAATATATATCCGAAAAAAGAGATACTTCTTGTAGGTAATTTGATCTTTTTGAAGTCATTTTGCATAAACTTGAGAAAGTATAAATTGTGGTTCAATATATTGACCGATAGATGGCAGGAATTGCCATTTATTTATAAATACCAATTTTTACTAAGTACTTGTAAATTATTAAAAGTATCATATTATTATCCATATATTTTATTTATATTTGTGCATCGGCGACTTATTTTAATTATTATTTATCAAACTGAATATTGCCGCGTTTCCTGCCATCTGTCGGCCAATGTATCGAAACACAATCAACAATTTCTTAAGGTTATGTGAAACGACTTAAAAAAAAACGGCTGAGTGACAATACTTGTCTTGAAATATGTACGCTGATAAAACTACTATTCACTATGCGTGGACAATTGTTCCTTCCAATGTGCGCTATAGCTTATTTCGGCAACTGCCTACTGGAAATAGTATTAAACTTGCCTACATTTTAATTGAATGTATTTAGGTCAGAAGATCTGATTCTTTTAGGTCCCTTGAAATCGACCTCTGGTTGTCTACGATAAAAAAATAATGAGTTTTTGTTTTTAGGTTGATTTTCAAATGAGTATATTCACATCACCGGTAATAGATTTACACTATTTTATATTCACCAGTCCATCAGAAGATGTTCGTATCAATCACAAGGAAAAACTTTTACAGCATTATCATTCGTGTCTGCTAAAAACAATTGTTCAATTAGGTAGCTCACCGTGTGAATTGAGAGCTCCCACATATGAACAACTAGTTACTGAGTTTCATAAACGAGGATTTTATGGTAAGAACAATAAGGAAAATCCCAAAATTCAACATTATCGTATAAAAAGCAGACCAGATTCGCACGAAATAGTGGATGATGCAAGAATGGTTTTTGGATATTCTTTGAAATGGCCTTGTAGGATGTTCTGATCGATGCTTTTTCATGGTCGAGGTTTGATGAACAAATCTCGACTTGATGGCAATGAGACTATCCAAGATGAGTATTCCATAGTAAAGGATATCCAAAGTCATTTTTATTTTGTGGGATTCTGGTCTGTAGGTAGATGTAGGTATTTAGATCAATCTGTATTCTGTGCAAATTAGATAGATAGATATAGATAGATAAATCTTGGGGTATGAAAAGTGATGCAGTTTGACTATATGGCTCATTGTGCTCCCCCTTTTATTTCAGTGAGGTTTGCTTCTACCATATCTTGGCCAAAGGCAGGAGCTTTCTTGTAAGGTTTTCCTAAAGGTTTATATATTCGGGGCCTAAAGATGTGAGGATATGAGTGGAGTGGAAAGAATTTTTGTGTATAGTCTAGGAATTGGTAGGATATGCGGCTGTAGCCGATTATGATACGAACTATGCCGATATTAATCTGGAGTTCGTGAAGGAAACTGCAGAAAACCTTCTCAAGCATAGCCGGTTACTTCGTTCTTGTTCATACGCCTACCGTTTAGTCAATTAACCGCCCCTATTTTTTTCCTTAATAATTGACAAACTGCCGATGTCGGGTTTCGAACCCATAACCTCCCAGTTTCAAAGTAGGCATACTGCGCAGACATAACACCTTAGACTGCTCGGCCACTTGGACTGGTAAGGAGTCTAGTCTTGGTATTGTGATAGTTAAAATCCTAGCTAGAAGTGAAAAATTGGGAGAAAATTGAAGTATGTTTGGAATCTTTGTTTTTAGGTGTTGTAGCCTCGGCTGTTATAATGCCAATAATTCGAGCACCACCCAGAGAAGATGCATCAATTGAAGGCATCATTGATGCGGAAGTGGATAGCGCATTTGTGGATTTTATGTATAATACTCCAGCGTATAAAGAAACAATGTCCAATTTATTACCATATTTTGATAGGAAAGGATATTTAGATTAAAGTATATTATTAATTTTAGTTGAATTACATAGATAAATTGTGTTTTTATACATCTATGCGTGTATAGAAATAAACAGTACACGTAGTGATAGAGAATATACAGGGTATTTAAACAATTCACACAGTCAGTTGATTCTTGTTTAGTGTATAATAAAATAAATGTTTTTAAATATTTGCAAAAAAATTTATTCGTATTTTATAAAATTGTTTTTTTTTTTTTGGTTTCTTTAATCCCAAAATTTATATAATTTTTTTAAAAATAATACAAAAAAAAAAAGATTATAAACGTTCGCATATTTTAATAGTGTTTATACAAATATTTTTCATAGAAAAAAAATTATTAAAAATTATAGTTTTATTTACTCCCATCTTATTTTTGAAAACTTTGTTTTGTCTGTCAACGTTTGTGGCAACGTAGCTTCAGAATACCCGAACCTAATTAAATTTCGTTTTTTGAAAATTAAATTTTCATACCATTTTCAACAGTGACGTAGCGTGTGGATCTGTAATTTATTGCCCCTTTCCCGTGTTTATGCAAACTAAATAATGTTGTGGACATCGATATGCACAATTATTATTATTATTATTTTGACGTGAAAACGTCTATTTATTCGTTACACTGGTGATTGGTCGAACAATTTCGTGTTACAAAATATCGTCAAGCTCGTGTCGAAATAAATCCGAGAGGAAATGAATACGAGAGGTACGGTAGCGTCGAAAACAAATGAAAAAACGGTGCAAAGCGATTACGCAGCTGGCATACATACAGTGGGTAGCGACAGGCCAAACGTCTACGGATCATGTGCAGGACGTATTCAAGAAAAATCTATGTCGTGGACTCGAGCTGTACCTTTCTTGTTTTTTAATTTTAATTTCCTTACCCGTTAGGAGCTCACCACACGAACATAGTCAAGTGACAGTGGGTATTAATTTACAAATTTCGAGATAAAGAGGTAATACAACCGAACACATAGATTTCCGTCTGTCCATAGGTAAGACTATTCAAAAAACAAGACTATTAAATAGAGTGAAGTTAAGTTCATGAATAGGCAAAATTGGACCAAGCATCCTACAGTCAAGGGGAAAAATATCCATTTTTGAAACCGTAAGATATAGATGAAAAATTAAAAGACAAAACCAACCGCTTTTAAAAATAAACAACTTTGCCTTCAAACTTTTTTTTTGATAAACTGAATAGTTTGGACACAATTTCAGTACAAAATCTAAAAAAAATTACTCAGTATGTACCGGGTATTTAATTAACTCATGTTAATTGTTATTTTCACTTGTATTCTTAAAGTTTAAATTGAGCATTAAAAATAAATAAAATATCTACGTTTTCAATCTAAGAACGAACAAAGAGTTTTTCAAATGAAATTTTCAGAAAATTTCTGTTTCCCAAAAAAATGCCGCTTAATACAATCCCCCCACTCACACCACACTCCTCACATTACACCACCACTGATTTGTGAAGTAATTTTTGCCAACATATTTTCTAGCAGATCTAAGATTGATAATTTTAACATTAAATTACGCACTTGAATTTTGTATATCAATCGGTGCATCACGATTTCGTTGAAAATACGGCCGTAATCGGGAGTACACATTCGCTGTACGTATTTTATACACAGTTAAATATGTACAATATACAATAAAAATCATAACTAATAGAGTATTAACAATCCCAACACGATTTAATCGCGCATTAACAGAATCTATCTCATTTTGCATAATATCAATTTGATCCATAATATCGACACTCGATGGTGTTGTAAACGGTATAGGTGGACCTGGATTCGGAATATTTTTACAGACATCATCCCCAACAAGATAATTTCGAATCATCGCACCATTATACGTTGAATTATCACATAAAATACCATTAATATTTGTTGAACTACGATCGGGAATTTTCGGTTCAAAATTAATATGTAATGCACTTAAATGCTTTACAATCATGAATAATCGATCACACGTCCAATTGTTATGCTCCAATTGAATTGATTTTAAATTTCGACTAAAATAACATGTGAACGTTTCAATATTAATATCCGTAAATTTATTTCTACGTAAATCTAAATGTTGAAGACTACTTAACGGTTCTAAATGTGTATAATTTAAAATACGTAAATTATTATTCGATAAATTTAATTCAATTAATTCGGACAGTGATGCAAATGCATTAACATGTATTGTTGTTAAATTATTTCCATTTAAATTTAACGTTAACAATGTATTTGGTAAAATGTATTCATCTAAAAATGTTAAATAATTCTGACTTAAATCTAATACATTTAATTGTGTTAAACCAAACAATGCATTATGTTCCATTTGTTGTATGTTAAACTGACTTAAATTTAAATGTTTAACATTCGATAAACCGTTAAATAATCGTGATTTTAATGTTAATAATTTCATTTGTGGTAAGTAAATCTCATTTAATTTAAACAGTCCATCAAAGACATCAGATTTTAATAATAATATCGGATTATGACGTAAATCTAATTGTAATAAATTATCTAAACCGAAAAATGTTTTTGTATTTAATATTTCAATCGAATTTGAGGTTAAATTTAATTTTTGTAAATTCTTTAAACCATAAAATGCTTCTGTACCCAAATATTTAATCGAACTATTAGCTAAAGTTAAATTTTTAATGGATGTTAAACCATCGAAAAATCCTTTTTCAATATGTTGATATACTTTCGATGGTAGTTTTAACGTTTCTAAAGAATTTAATGACTGAAATGAACCAATCTCGATGGTCGTTAATGATGGATTATTTGTCAGATCTAAATATTTTAATTGTTTTAAATCTTGTGTAAAAACATTTTTTGATATACTTATAATTTCATTGTTTGTTAATATCAAATGTTCTAAATTAATTAAACCAGCAAATGAATTGTCATCTAAAACTTGTATACCTAAATTATCTAAATTTAGATTCTTTAATTGTGATAAACCCAGAAAAACATTTGAATTGATTATACGTATATTATTATTGGATACATAAAATTCGGTTAGAAAACTTTGTTGTAGAAAGGCTTTGGATGCGAACTGTTTCAGTCCCGTGTTATTCAAATCCAAAACTTTTAAATTCTCCAAACCTTTAAATGTATTTTCTTTGTATGTCAATAAATTATTATTGGATAGGTTTAATGATTTTAAATTTAATAAATTGTCAAATGCTAAATCGGAAATTGTCTCAATTTGATTATTTTCTAAATTTAATTCAATTAAATTATTTTCGATGTTTGTAAATATCGTATAGTTGATCGATTTTATATCATTATTTTCTAAATTTATCACTTCGATATTCGGAATATTATCAAAACATTTGTCTTGTAATATGTTAATATGATTATTATTTAAATATAAGTGCGTTAAACTTTTTAAACCGTTTAAAAAGTTACTAGGAAGTGTTTTAAATTGATTGTAGGTTAAGTTTAAAGTTTCGACATTATCTAATGATTGAAAACAATTTAATTCAAAATTGACAATATTTAAATTTGATAAATCTAAATTTTGTACTTGTTTTAAACCGTTAAACATGTTTGTATGTAACAGTGGCAAATTATTATTATGAATTTTTAATTGTTCTAAATTTGTTAAATTTTCAAATGTATTTAATTCAATATTTGTTAAATTATTAAATGTCAAATCTAATGTTTGTAAATTTGTTAAATTGTTAAAACAAAATTTCGTTAAATTTCTTATATTGTTATTATTTAAATACAATTGTTTTAGCTGTGGCAATTCACTGAATGCATTATTTTCGATTATGTTAATTTGATTTCCTTCAAAATTTAAATTTTCTAATGCTGTTAAATTTAAGCCGTAGAATGCATGTTGTGGAATTTTTGGTATGTAACTGTTAACAAAATGAACAGTTCGTATGTCGCGATAATAAATTGTTGAATATGTTTTGAATGAATCCAGTGTTGCTTTTTCGCAGATTATGAAACCAATTTCAAATTCTGTACATTCTGGTGCTCCTTTTAATGATGCTGTTGGTTGGAGAAACAGTGCCAGGAAGAATGTGAGGCAGATACATAAACGTAGATTTTGTGGATTTATCATTGTGATTCTGTAACAAATAAAAATTTAATTTTTAATTATTTGTTTTTAGTGAAAAGTATTGATGCATTGGATTAAAGTGCAAAATTTTGCACAGGCATTATAATAATATTCACATTTCAAGAATATACAGACTCATAAGTCATATTCCTTATGTTGATTAAAAATATGCTCCATATTTATGTTAATAATTTACAAACATGTAATACTCAATGCATACGTTTCAGGGAAGGTAGTTTGCAGTTTGCAAGGTAATGTGCATGGAATCCGCATGTTTTTTAAAGAAATGTCTCGAAAAAAAGTTGATCGTTATAAAAATAGTAACAAGATTTCCTCTAAACATTTTTCGAGAACCGAATGGATTCGGCATAAATCAATTTTTCAAAAATAATGACAGGTTCGCTGTCGCTTATTCATTCTTATTCTTAGGTCTATGACATCTGGTGGCAAGAATTAGAAACAGAGAAGTCAGGCTCAACTGTGATAGTTACAAATGAGTTTATGGAATTATGATTTTTAATTTAAACAAATTATTATTAAATTTGGTAAAATTTGTTCTTATTGAATTCGTGAATGTTTTTTAGTACACTAATGTGTAAAAATGTTAAATTTTTAGAATAACGATAACATTCTAACAGATTCTAACATACAATAGAATAAAAATTCGACCCGTTGAGTGCAATATCTTCATATGGACACTTCCATTCATAAAAATTGAACCAGTAAGTCATATTCTAAGCGTATATATTACTAAATATATGTATAATATTACATACGGTAACATTTAGAATGCTACAACTGGTTCAATTTTTATGAAGGGGAGTGTACGTACACTCCATTAGTGCAAACAAAACATTTATGTAATTTTTTTATACGTCAAATGCGTATGAAAATTTCTTTTATTATTCGCTTTTAATAAATACACTTGAAGTAATATTTCACGCTGATTGTTAAGATAAACAATTTTTATGATTTTTATAATAAATAATAATTTTAAAAAAAAATTAATATTGTGCTATTATTTTTTAAATTTCAATTTTTTTATTTTTTAATACCATTGACCGATAATTATTTTATAACCGAACATAATAATATAATGATTAATTAACATATAATTTATGAATATTACTTGAGGACATATATTTGTAAAACTTGTTTTATGTTTTTATTTCCATGCAAATTGATCTATTCCAAGTGAAATATCTTAAATTAATCATGAATTGTAAACTAACAGTAAAAATTTATGCCGCATCATTTGTATTCATCAGTTTTTTTGTTCTTAAATGTTACAGAGCATCTTTATCTGAAAATTTTTTTATAGAAATTTATCCTAATCGATCAATCAATATTCATAGCAAGCAATTTGAGATTGTAAATCGATCGGTGGAAATATAACTAAAAAATTCGTTACGCCGGAGCTGCGTTACTTTGGCGAATTTCCTTAGTAAACATAAATTACTATCTAGCGGTCACAGTTTTCGTCTGATCCAATTGAAATCCCCTATATGATATGATTTTGGTATTTACAAGGTCAATTTTTTAAATAAATGGCATAGGTCAAGGGGGAAGCGGGACATAGAGAAAGAAGAAAACACAAAATATAAAATATCTCTTCTAATATTAGAAAAATCGAAAAATATATAAGGAGTAAAAATGTAGAAAATCTTGTTTGCTACAATTCATTACCTGATCATTTTTTCTCAAACTCTAATGTGTACCGAGATATATAGAATTTTAATTAATTATAGAAAAAATGAAAATTAACAAAATTATAGTTAAACTAATTTTCTACAACTTTACTTCTTATGTTTTTTTCTTCAATTTTTCCAATATTAAGGGAGATATACCAAATTTTGACTTTGGTACGAGATCAATTTCCTAGCTCTATTTCCTTAAAGAGGAAATTCGCTAAAATTACGTTATCGTTTTGTAAAGCATTACTTTAGTAGGCAATTTCCTAGATTATCAATTTTCTACAAAGAACTTTCGAAACAATTTTCGATTCGTTAATTAGTTGGTTTTGTTTAAGATAGTTTAACTTAAGGATTTTTAGAAGCTGAATATATTAGTTTTTGTGGAGAATCCATTTCAAATTTTCCATTTGATTTCAATATTTAAGTACTATTACACATTTTTATAAATATTAAAACAAATAATTGATACAATTATTTGTTTTTCTTTTATTGTAATTTAAACGCTTTCTAAATCAAATAAAAAAAAAAGTATTATTGGTTTTATGTAAATATTTAACATTACACAAATTTGTTAAATAAAATAAATTTTATGAAAAAAAATAATTTGAAATAATAATGCATTTTAATTATTTAAAAAAAATGTAATTATTAACTCAACTGAATTAATATTTAAGATTCTTTTATCAATCCTGCAATGTTGCGCTCTGTAGGACAACGGTTGCGTTATTTTCCTATTGAAAAGAGTCGACAGCGTGTTACGTCGTACGTCGCGTAAAAAACTCAGTTGTTAAGGAAGACCCGGATTTACACTGTAGGTGGATCGAAAAATAAAATTAATTTTAACATTTTAATCATTGTTTTAATTATGGCTGACGTTCCATTTATATAGGTGCATTAATTTTAATTCTATTTAATTACAAAAAATCATAAATAATCGTTTTTGGACGATTATTTTGACGATTTGATGAAAATTTTCGTGAATTTTTTATCTTTTTAATTAAGATATTTACAAAACTCTTCATCAGACAAATTTTTTTTAATGCAAGAGATTTAATTTATAAAAGTAGAAGTTTTTTACTTTTTAATCTATAGAAGGTGGAGCAACATTATCGAAAATGTATGCGTTTTTAATGATTAATTACATGAAAACTCTTCGTCAGATATTTTTCAAAAAATTATTTTATACGTATGAGATAGCAATTAATAATATATCAAAAATTCAGATTTTTATCTATACATTGCCGATTTTACCTATACATGTGTCCGATCAACGTTAATAATTTTTTTCATATCTATTTCTTTTCACAGAACACTTGACCGATTTAAAAAGAATCTTTTTGGCCTAGGTTTTATAGTTTAAAGACTTTTTTGCGTAGTTAGTGAAATGGCTATTTGCGGGAATTTAAAAAATATCCACGATATACACTTGCATATGAACAAACAAAAATTGATCAAATGTTTGTAATCTGCGATCAATAATATATGACAGTATTTGAAATATCATTGTCTGTTGAAGGCCATGCTAATAAAAAGTTTCAAATTATTTTCCATAAATTATCATATGAAACCACAATATTGGATTCATATTCGTTATAGTATAAATTTAATAAAAAAAAAACGTCTAAAATTATAAAAATAATTTTTTAATAATAAAATTTACGCCGCAATTTTTGTTTTTCCAAGGCTGTATTTCACAACCACCTTGATTTTTACCAAATTTCCAATAGTATTTCTTTTATAAAACTATATTTAATGTAGATATATTTCCCTATTCTAAGAATTAATTAAAAGATGTTTATTTTTTGTTTTTATTTATATGAATTGTATAAGTTATTAATTTTAAAACTAAAAATACCGATTACGCTCGGGTAATTTTTATACCCAGTATATGTAAACATACAAGGTATATTAAGTTTAGTCCCGATTTGGTAACGCTGGAAAATATTAATCCTTCACATAAATGCTTAGAATGGGTGTTCATAAAATGACCTAATTCGGCCATTTCCGCCCGCCTGTCCGTGATATAAGTTCTGGATCATAAAATTTCGGAATACTTCGATTTGTTAAACAATTTTGCTTGGTACAATACGTCAAAGTTATATTGGAAAAACTGCGTAACTCGTGAAAAATAAAGGGTAATTTTTCCCTGTAGTTTTCAGGTTCTCATTAAAGGATTTCATATTTGATATTGATCATTACTGGCGTTATTTACTGCAGTTTAATGTAATCCGAACATGTTTTTTACTTTTTAATCATTTCAGTAATCTGTTTTTTTTTTGTTAAAAAAAATTTTTTTGGTTTGAAAACTTTGAAAATAAACATACAGATGTTAGTTTATCTGTTTGTTTTTCCCATTTATAATATTATTAGGTCCGATAAATAAAAAAAGATAAATAAAAATTTATTATATAACATATAGATTAAAAAAACAAACAATTATACCAACAACTATTAATAATTCATAATAAGGTTTAACACGAGAATATGTTTAGCTTCAATGATTATCTCTATTTTATAAGAATTTAAATTGAAAGTAAAAATTTTTTATTAGAAATAATATGAAATAAATTTCAACAGCTGAATTAATTAATTATTCTGGAATAATTTCCAGCTAATTAACAAGCTGAAAAAGCCGGCCTTATGCGGGTTTCAAAACGTTCTTATAGAGAGTGGACAGGAAATTCTCTTGTCAAATAATAATTTTTTTCTAAATTTTGACAGTCTAAAACGTCAATTTTTTTTAATATCTTAAATTTGATGACGAATGATTTATTTCCAAAATTTTGTTAATGTAGATATTTCTATACAAATGATGAACGATCTACCCGCCAGTAAACGTCATAGATGTAGAAAACGGTTATAAGTTTGGAACGGTTTGGAATTTTGAACTTCTGATAATTTTTCTGGAGTCTAGGTAAGGCAGATTTTTCTAGGATCTTTTCTCATCATTATTTCCCTATCTCCTATAGTTTTCTCCAGGGCAAACATACACCAACATATTATATCCCTTATATATATATATATATATATATATATATATGTATATATATATTAAAAAATGTTCTGGAAAAATTATTTATAAATATTTATTTTCATTGTAAATTTTTATAGTAATTTTCCGGGAATCATTAATGTGTTACTTTGTTTTTGTACTTATTATTCAATTATTGTGATACATTGTAGACTTTGTGGTTAGGTTGATTGTATTAATAAAATAAATTTTTATTAATAAATTAATATGACTTCGAGTTGAGATATAATTATTCTGCTAATAATGAAATTTATACCACAATAATCGAAAAAATTGTACCTTTATTAAAAAATTTATTTAAAAATAATAAACATAAAAAAAAATACAGACGAATTGAGAATCATCCTCCTTTTTGAAGTCCGGTTAAAAACTGGAGCATAGAAAACGGTATTTCGATTGTAACGCAATCATCATCAGTAAGAAAATTCCGTATAACACATTATAAGTCAGTTTAAAGTAGTTAGGTATCTGATCTCGTAGATCTCGAATTCTATCGTAGATATAAATTTAATACTCAAAAAATTCAAACAATATTAAATAAAATAAATAAATGCAATTTTTACCTTTTTTGTGAATGGAAAACAAAAAACGTTTAAAAATTAAAATCCTTGTCAAAAATGCATATTAATTTAAAAACAAAACAGAATAATATATGTAAAAATTATTATTAATTAACAACAAAAATAATAAACAATAATTTTTTTAAATAAAAACATCAGTTCAAATTCAAAGCGTAACACCGCGCAACACAACAGTTATTATAAGTGGAAATAATAATAATAATATAGAAGTGCTATTGATGGTTGAACTTAACAACTACCTCCACGAATAAATAGCTAAACTGGTGCTAGAGCTGCTGTTGATTCCATTCAGGCGAAGCTACTTACCTGAGTTGGTGTATACTGTATACATACAAACGTTGATTATTACCAAATATAAATAAAAATACATATATGTTGATAACTCAACACGGAATTTGTATCATGATCTTAATACAGTTAAACCTGATCTAAAGTTCCACGTTAACAAACGAAGAATTATTGTGAAAAAACTACTACCTTGTTTGAATACAATTCTTTGAAAAGGTTCATTATAAAAAATTCGTATACTCTGTACATACAAAAATATGTATACCTAGCAGATACCCGCGGCTTCGTTTGTTATATCTCCGGATTCCGTCATTTTAAGTATAAACGTAATTTCCTATCGCTTTCACTACTTCAAATATTTACCGACACCTCTACCAAGTTTATATTTCAGTGACTATTTTCGAATTTTCGTAGGCAGATAAAATATATACAGTGTTCTAGTCTAATCATAAGCTTTTAACCAAAAAAAAGTTTAAATATTGTTAAAATAATCAAAGAGAAAATTTGAAATTAAATTTAAAATTTTGCCCCAAATATAGCTGCGCTTGTTATTGAGAACAATTATAAAATTGACAAATCGAATTTAAAACTACTAAAATCGGTACAAAACCCCACGGAATTAGAGGCATACGAAAGTATCTACATACACAGATTAAGAAAACAGATAATGAATTTAGACAATGGCCCAATTCCAAATTCTGATGTAATAAAATTAAACCCATTACCCCATTTTCAAAACATTTAATACCTGAATATCAAGGTTAGTTTCGATCAACACCCTCACCTTATTAAGTTTGATTTGTTTTTTCCACATAGTCCAATAAAGAAAAGTAAAAGTAAGGTCAATGCTATACAGTTCCTGTTAGTCCATTATCGTTAGTATTCAAGGAGTGAAATTTTAATCTTGCTTATCGTCATCAGGACATTTGCGAAACGTCCAAAAGTTGTCTTTCATTGTGTTTAATATACAGTCTAATATCTTTAACAATTTTGAGTACTTAGTCCCATTTGGGGATGTAAACAGAAATTAAAAAAGCACCCAAACCATACTTTCAAAAATCTCCCTTCTCTAATTTTCCATCTTTTCTATAGAGCTGTCTAAGTATGTGTTTCTAGAAATCAACCTTTCCAATTTATCACTTTTCTCTTATCTTCAGGACCAATTTAAACAGGTTTAACTTGACTTTGAATTTTATAAATACACTTCTGTAGTATAGAGAAGATATGGCGATGTTTATTTGTCTAGACATAGTTAAAAAAAGTAACAAGAGCTCCATCCCAAATCACAACACAAATGGGGTCATTGTTTTTGGTCAATGAGATTAATATTTTGTTTATCCTGAAAGAGGCTCATCAATTTTTAAATATTTTCAAGGTCCATCTAAATAAAAATGTTTGGCATTTAACAGTGAAATAGTTCCCAAAAATTACCTTTTACAAATTTTATGTGAAGATGTTTTTCAAAGGAATTATCTTCGTTTTGGCACTATAATGAAAACATGAAAAAAAACCCATAACTGAAATTGCTCGTGCAAAAAAAGTTATTGAAGCTTAAAGGCCCCGAGAATAAGTTTTTCTCAAATATATCTGAAACTATTGGTTTTACGTGAACAGTAATTATTATTAAATTTATTTATTAGCTAATTCTACACAAAAAAAGTCCTTTATATATATATATATATACATATACACATATATATATATATATATATATATATATATATATATATATATATATATATATATATATATATATATATATATATATATATATATATATATATATATATAATATCATATAATATATTAATTACGTTTCTTATCAGAAACGTATATTAATATGCAACGTATTTCATTTCATAATAATAATTTTTTTTATACTCTATATATAAAACTCAACTGACTAATCTGTCGACAAAAACAATTTGTAATTAAAAAATCAATCAATTACATATACATTATTATTGATAGTCATCAATTCCTATGTGTGTTGTAGGTATCTATGAATCTAGTCAAATATGTAGTTGACTAGACAAAGGGGAAGGTTGATCAAAGCGAAGCATACCCCCCCCCCCCCCTTTCCCACAAAGTAATGATTATTATTAAGTTTAATAAATAATAATAATATAGATAACAATTATGTCTAAAAAATTTATTATAATATTCGAACCGAACAATGTTTACTTATCTATAGAATTTTCTATAAATACAAATTCCAATTATTCTGTGGCGATTTGAAAATGACACGTTTGTTTAGACTTTTTACTTCTGCCATGTCACACATATTTTCATACTAAGCAATTGTATTTAATTGGTGACCCATTACCTTCAATGGTGTGTAGGCAAAACGATTATGTGTTGGCATTGTGTTTTCTGGTAAATATTTTTATCATGGAAAACCAGCCATTACAGGATTCTAGTTGGGCGGTAGACATGAGGGCATCCCGGTCTAAGTGTGACTCATTCAGAACAGCCGCTACAACCTAACCTAATATATCCCACCGATCACATTCACAGTGACGTAACACAGATGACGATTTCATCGGAAATGTTTCATTAATTGTTCAAGACAGTTTAAGTATTCAATAATTTTCCTCGATTGTAAATTGTAAATTGGCTCATATTTATTAATTGGCTCAGATATAGAAATAATAAAAAAAATACTGGTCGGAATGTTTAAATAGATAAAACAGTTCATATTTTTAGGTAAATAGCAAAATTGTGCTCTCTAATTAGGGGGAGGTTTACTTCATGCAGTAAAGTGTAAACAGGTAGATAATTTAAAGGGGTAACAAAATTTTACCTAGAAACTTAATAATGTCTATAATGTCTAATTGAAATGCCTACCTGCCTAAAATGTTTTTATGATTGCGACATGTCAATGTGTTATATAATTAATGTATTCTAATAATGAAAAATATTGATATTATTGTTTTTAAAATCATTAATTTAACATCAGGTCTGGATTGGTTATTAATTATTCAATTTCAAAAAAGTTATATATCGGTCCATAATGTTTCGAACTGTTTCTGTTGCAACTAAATGAGTAAAACTGTCCGTTTTCCACTAATGATATTGTATAAATAATATTACAACAGTCACTATGATAACCTAATTATCATTCTATCATTATTTTATTTATTTTATATGTTAAATACATGCTATGGAGCAATTCCTATCACAAATGATTTAATTTACAATGTAAATAGTTATATATAATGTTATATATATAAATAATGTTTTTTTCGATTCGCCTCGAATGGGTTCATTTTCATAGACCGAGAGAAAGAATTATCCTCGCTTTCGTCTTGAGACCGACAAATCTCAAGTCTAGCGTCAAATATTGAAGAAAATTTGAGAAGTAGCATTCATTTCTCGGATAGCCTTATACCGTTTCCTTGGCTAGCATTATATTTCTCGGGTATCCAGAATATGTTTAATACGTATCTTGACTCTGAATAGTCTTTTTCCCGCGATAATGCTAGTTATGAATATCAGAAAAGCTGGTGACTAGAGTCAAATTTTTCAATTTGAAATTTTGATAATGAACTTTGCAGTAGTAAAATTTTGTACTTATTACCCGGCTGTTATATACATACATCATAGTAGGTAGTATTATCTAATACACCTTGTTGGATAATTCAAGGTTATCATTTTGTTTGTATGTAGTAATTAGATGAATTTTAATTACTTTTGTATAATAATAATAATCATTTTAATTGTAATAAATATTATTATATTTGCTTTTAAAAAATTAATTTGTTTAGGATCAAATTACCTGTATATTCTTTTAGAAATAGTTTTTATATATTTTTGTATTATGTATATTTATTAAAAGAAAATCAATATTAAATCAATATTAACATGTACAGGCTGTAAACGTTAAGACCTAGCTCTTGTGATTCGAAATTTGCAGCAGTGTTTAAATGAGT
Source organism: Nineta flava (assembly GCA_963920215.1). Lineage (NCBI taxonomy): Eukaryota > Metazoa > Arthropoda > Insecta > Neuroptera > Chrysopidae > Nineta > Nineta flava. The sequence goes on along the minus strand of OY986045.1, from coordinate 60,051,536 downwards.
TGAAGACAGACATAATATATTTATTTGAAAACAGAAAAAGCGACTGACTTAAGTATATTAAGTTTAGTCCCAACCTTGTCACGTTTGAAAATATTGATTGCAAAAAAAATTTTTTTGCTAGGTATAGATGTTCATAAAATAACCTAATTAGCCCATTTCCGATAGTCCGTTCGTCCTTCCATAGACTTGCCAGCTCAAAAACGAAAAAATATGAGGTGAAATTTCCTGTGTGTGTGTGTGATAGCTTTGAAATCGTAAGAAATGGATAAAAATCTAACTAAAATGTTCCTTTTCTAAAAACAAACAAATTTAAACATCATTTAGATAGATTATAGAGACTGTACTGGACGGGCTACACTTCGACCATAAGGTCCATTGTGATGTCTAAAGATGTGAGGATGTGAGTGGAGTGGAAGGAGTTTTTGTGTATAGACTAGGAATTGGTAGGATATGCGGCTGCAGCCGACTATGATAGGAACTATGCTGATATTCATCTGGAGTTCGTGAAGGAAACTGCAGAAAACCTTCTCAAGCATAGCCGGTTACTTCGTTTCTGTCCATACGCCGACAGTTTAGTCAGTTAACAGGCCCTTTTTTTTCTTCATAATTGACAAACGGCCGATGTCAGGATTCGAATCCATAACCTCCCAGTGTCCAAGTAGGCATACTGCGCAGACATAACGCCTTAGACCGCTCGGCCACTTAGACTGGTGGCCATAGTACACACATAGTACACAAGGCCACAAAAGTAAATTTCTTTTATCAAAATTTTATAATCGATTTATGCCTTATTAATTCGATTTTCGAAGAGATGCTTCGGATAAAAGTTGTTCATTATAAGAATATACTTAAAACTTTTAGTCGAAACATTTTCCCAAAAACTAAATGAATAAAGTATAAATCAATTATAAAACTTTGAAAAACATACGCTACTCTTGTGGCCTACAGTACGTAGTCGTCGATTTCCTAACGAAGAAGAAAGAGTAAAAACAAAACAATTAATGTAATTACATTTTTTTCCGGTATGAATTTAAATAATATTTTAATGAAAAAAAAAGAACATTTAAAGAAATTAATTTAATTAAAATTTCATTATACCACAAGAATTATACAGAGCTGATCTTTTAAAGAACTTGAACGGTGAGGTCATGGCAACGACTAACAATAATACAAGAATGTATATACACAGCATTGACGCAAATGTTATAACATTTATGTAATGTTAGTTGCGTGTGAACAAAAAAAAAGTAAGAAAAGGTGAAAGAAAACCAAACTGATGAAAAGCCATTAATTAGCTCCATACATTTAGCACCTTGTATTTGAAGTTGAATCGATTTTTGATATGAAAACATCTATAACGAGACTATTATACAAGGTTTTATATGGTAAAATGAAATATCAGATTATACAATGTCACGGTTTTTGTAACGATCGGACCAGGCCAAAACTTTTTTTGGAACTGTTAAAGCAAAATTGATTTTTCTAGAATTTGATGACTTATTAATAATTTATAAGACTTTAGAGAAGTCCAAAGTAGTTTTGTTAGGTAGTTTAATAACATAATGACTGTATATTGCTTATAACAACTATCGGATATAGCGTCCAAGTTATGTGGTCCCTTCAATGTCGTTATATCCGGTTTCGACTGTATTTTGATCTATCACCAACTCAAGTCACTTCAATTACAACTCAAGCATTTCCGCTTTGGTGTGAGGGATCCTTAAGTTATTTATCATGTGGTTAGTAACTTTTTTTTTTTTTAGATTTAGATTTAGACAATTTTGTGCTCGTACTATGTCGCTTCTTTCGCCATGCCCTTGTTATGGCTCTCGGTATTCAAAATCGAATCGAATCGAAGTAGGGTGCTAAGTTCATTGATACTTCCCCAATTTGAATATTTTTCTACTTAAATATAACATGAAATACAATGTTTAGTAATATAGTTAACGAATTATGCAAACATACATTTAATTGTATGCGTATTTCAAATTAATATTTTAAAAGCATAAACAACAAAAACATATTCGTGCTTAATAAAACTATTAAAATAATAATCCAAACCTTCTGAAAGTTTAAGAAAGTTCAACTTATATATAGGTTGTACTGGTTTTAGAAATTTTTAATTGAATTTTCTTAGAAATTATTATAGAAATCATTTGAATACAATAAATTAATTTTAATCCAATACAAATTTAGAAGTTTTCAAATTTTCAATTATCGTAATCAACACTGATGAATAAATCGGTCAAATGTTTTTAAAACAGTTGCGGATAAATAATATTAAAAAAAACAGAAAGTCGTAATAAAAGCTTTTATTTTCGGTGAAATTTGGTTTTTGATTGCTGGAAATTAATACGCTTACTTTTGGTTTTGTTCTGATTACAAATAATTTTGTTTTTGGAGTAGTCGGCGCTGGCAAAAACCGAAGGAAAAACTGGTTAAAAGACGTTGAGTAGGATTTTCGATGGATAGGAGAAGGGCTGAAATTAATCGAGGCAAATGAAAGACCAGTATTCTTCAAAGACTGTAGCAGAGAAGAGAACTCCAATTATTCGGATTTCCAATTATGCAGATCGTTTTGAGGGAAAAAAAAGACCGTATCCAAATGATTTTTGCAGCAGCACAGCAACGGAATATGCTCTTTTAGGGCGGGTAATTTAAAGAAATGGCACTTTTTCGTGATTAGACCAATTATACCTGACTACCCGGATCGTGCCCGGTTCTAATTAATCCAAATAATCTGAGTTCTACTGTAGAAGTACAATAATTCTTAGAAATTTTGCAATGTGTGATTAATAGTTCACCCAATAAATAATTCAATTATATATTAGTCATTCTGTGAAAATCCAGCAGTATTCAAAAGTCTTAAATCAGACTTCTCCGCTTTAGAACAGATAATTTGTTTCTAGATTCTTCCTTTCCATAAAATCCTGTAGACTGGCTTCTTTAGATTTACAAACACAGATTTACATTGAAAGTTGCCTACATAAATATCTTCAAAGTAAATCAGTTTATAAATATAAATGTAAATCGATCGCCATATATTATTACCCATAGCAACCATTTATTATTATTGAAAACCACTGTTTTTTTTTTTCTTTTGATCACTTGATATATATATATATATATATATATATATATATATATATATATATATATATATATATATATATATATATATATAGTCGTAACAGGTGACACAGTTGACTAAAATATTGATTATTTCAGGAATATAAAATTTCATGTGCTATCATTCTTATAATATTTTTATAAAAATTTGTTATTCTAATGAAAATAATATTTTGACAAATAAAAAATTATCAATTTTTATAATATAATTAGTGCAAAAATATTATAAATTTTCTTTATTACGATTAAAACCTTGCATTTGTGATATTCATCAAAACTATAATAAAATTTATAATAATTTATTTTATTAATCCTACCTCAAATAATTTGTGTAAATAATATTGAAGAGAAAAAAACAAATCGCATTTTTCTCGTGTTATTTTTAGACAATAATTGGTGTAATTTTAATATTAAAGTTATGTTGTGGTGAACTTTGCAAAATACCATCGTCCTGTAAAACTATGGGTTTATTTGGAAAATTAGCCCATTTTTTGGGCTTGAAAAAGCGTGAAGTTCATGTACTCGTCATTGGATTGAATAATAGTGGAAAAAGTACAGTTGTTAATCATTTTAAGAGTGAAGAAGATCGTGTTACGGAGATTGTTCCAACTGTTGGATTTAATGTGGAAAAATTTCATAGTAAGTCATATCGATTCCAAAATCTATACGAAAAATGTTTGGATTGAATGTTTTTGATACTGTCATAACGAAAAACGTAACAAAATTGATTGTACAAATTTGAAAAAAATAACGTTAGTACTTTTGCGTTTTAAAGTGGCTATTTGTACCTAATCCATTCGGTTTTCCAAAAAACTGTTCAGAACAAAAATTCTTAGTATTTTTATAACAAATAACTTTTATTTGAAACATTTTTTCGAAGACCGAATGGATTTGGAACAAATCAACTCCAAAAGAAACTAACTTACTTTACCGTTTCAAAGTGGTGATTTATACCTAATCCATGCGGCTTTTCAAAAAAATGTTCAGAATAAAATTTATTTGTATTTTTATAATAAACAACTTTTATTCTAAACAGTTTTTCGAAAAACCGAAAACGAAAATTTTAGCATTTTATATAATTTTTGATTGCGACAGTACATTCATGTATTCAAAATTGCCTAAGCTACTTTTTGTTTTTTGCTTTTTAGATCAAAACCTAGGTTTTACAGCATTTGATATGAGTGGCCATGGCCGGTATCGTGATTTGTGGGAACATTATTATAAAGATTGTCAAGGTGTCATTTTTGTGATAGATTCATCGGATCGTTTACGTTTAGTGGTCGTTAAGGATGAATTAGATCTGTTAATACAACATCCGGATATTGCAAGTAGACGAATACCAATATTATTTTTTGCAAATAAAATGGATTGTAAAGATGCTTTGAGTAGCGTAAAAATTGCTAAGGCACTGGCATTAGAACGAATCAGTGATAAACCATGGCATATTAGTGCAAGTAACGCCATCAGTGGTGAAGGTTTGAACGAAGGTGTTGAATGGTTAACGCAACAGATCAGAGAGGGTGTACTAATGAGAAAAACTCAATAGTACACCCTCATCAAACATATTTATATTTAAAATTTTTATGAAATACTCTTGTCAATTGACCCCCATATATTATATATACAGAGTGGCTCATTATAAATAATGCCCTTTAATATTTCTTCAAGAAATCGTTTTTGGAAAAAATTTCCCGAATAAAAGTGGTTTTATTGAAAGGGGGCATCTTATAAGGATCTTGGATTTCTACCTGACCATGAGAAGATCGATAATGGGTAATCAAGTCTGTTTTGGTTACTAACTAACCATATAGAACAATTTGCTATGTTCAAACGGGAATTCTATTGAGAAAAGAAAGTCGTTCTTCAAATAATCTTGAAGGCCATGGTCACAGTCGAAATTCACACCACCATATGGAGTCCTCCTCTGTACAAAACGCTTTAATGAAGAAATATTCACGTGCATTGTTTAAAATGAGAACCTGTATATTGGTATATATATATATAATTAATAAATATTATTGATTGGCTTATTTTTAACGATGCATGTTCTATAAATAAAATTTTTATGAATATTTGAAATTGAAAAAAAAAATCAAGCTCCATATTTGCTCAAATTTTTTGTTTTTATTTATTGGATTGTTTTTGAGAGTGAAGAATTAAAAAAAAAAATGTTTTTGAGATTTGTTTTTAAAGCAACAGAATGTGATGTTTTATAAATAAAAATATTGCAAAGAAATATTTATAACACTTTCCTAAAATAAAAATATTATCACAAAATTTTGTTAAAAATTTATTATACCCTACTCCAAAGATTCATTTACACCAAAATCCATTGGCATACAGGGGTAGTTAAAATGCTCTTTAAAATTCATTTAAAATGCAAATGATTTATTTGGTTTTTATTTTAAGACGCCAGTGGCGTAGTTGCAAAACTAGAAATCCTTCATAGAAGTAAACAGGATTATTTGAACGTGCTGTGCTGTGTAAATATTGTAATAAATTGTAAACGCCCTTAGAAAATAATAAATATTGTAGGCGCGTTTAAAATTCACCACTTCTTATATTGTATAGGCAAATATTATTACAAAATTGAATACAATAATGCCTAGACTAGATTTGTACTATTTTATTAGTCGTCTTCCGTTCAGTATCAAAACAATAAATGATACGCTTGTAGATCGTTTTCTATTAAACTATATTTTTTACCATTTTCGAAAATTTCTTTATTCTTAACAATTTTATTCTATGTCTGTACAAAAAGAAAATTCATGAAAATTCAAGAAGATTCATATTTCAGTTTTATCACAAAGTATTGCAAAATTTTTCAAAATTATTATTATTATTTTTAAACAAATATAAAATATAGTTATACATAATATTTCAAATCTCAATTAGCAAACTTCCGTTTATAATTTTTATATTTTTTTAAATAATTTCCATGCATTAAAAATATGAGCGATTAGCTTTACTAATTACTAGATTAAGATCTTTATTGAGGTTGAAACGAAAAACAAAAAATTGATACTATCAAAGTAATTCTATGTAAAGTTTTTAAATGCTTATTAATTCATTTACACTTGCATTATAGTTTGTTTTGTTTTTTTGTAGAAAAAACTGCAGATAATTTAAAAAAAATAAATGGTGTGAATAGTCAGATAACCTCTATATACAAACGTATTCTGTAAAAAAAAGGTTGTTTCTGGTAAACGCTCGTTAGATTTGTTTAGTATTATACACGTTTAAAATAATAGGTTGGAATAAGATAGTTGGTTTGACCCAACTATGATAGTTTGGATAGGACCCACTTCTCATGAAATGCCGTTTTAATGATAGTATGCAGACGTGAAGTGACATCCTTACACAATAGGGAATAAGCATGACAATTTTTTTTCACTTGAATTGAAGCATGTTTACTTGACAAATATCAAGGTAAAATTACTTTTTAAATAACTTTAAAAATAAGCGAGATATGAATGATTGAAATTCCCGATTAGACAAAGAGGGTGATAGCCCTCTTGATATGTTATGTGACGTCATATTACACTTTCACCATTTAAAATACACGTAAAACTCCGTTTTTAGTATTTTTGCAATAAAGAGACAGATAATAATCTTTAAAAGCTTATAGCTTCCATGATATTTGTCGGATTTTAATTTCGTTTTTAAATATTATTACAGTATTAACAGTATTTTCATATACTGAAAATAAATGTGAAAAAAATTTTCATGCATATTCCTTATTATTTTAAATAATTTCTGTCATTCCTGAAACTTAAAACATAAATTGTTTATAAATATTACAATTGTTTGCTTTCTATGACATAAGGTGTATAATATGATATTTTTTCGAATACCTTTATGGCCCTATATATTTTAAAAGAATCGCAAAAATATTAGAGAAAACAATGTTCTCGAATCGACCTTTAGAGCCAATGTAAAAATAAATAAATCATTCGCGTAAAATCGCACTTCTGATGTGAGATTTAAGCATCCCTAGGTAGAATAAATCTTTATTATAGAATTATGGAATGTCTCAGCATGTATTTTTTTTAGATATCATATCCATATACCCAAAACCCAATGGCGAAAAATGGTAGATTTGGCATCAAGGGATATCAGAACGTAAAGATGCGGTAAAAATAGATTTTGAACATAGAATACGTAACCTCTGAATTACATACTGCGTTGTAGCACATACAGAGGTAAAACAACAACGCTGTATTCCTTGAAAGGAAGTCACATATTTACATTTAATTATGAATATGGTAAAACATAGTAAAGGTATGCTTAACCTGAATATTTACGTTGTAAATATTGTTGCTGTATTTATTACTGAGAACTGAGTATTCAGCACCCTTAATTTTTAATCCTTCTTTCAACGTATTAAAACATTGATCCAATGTAATTAAACGACCAGAATTGATAATGGTCGTCTTTCCCCTCATTATACTATTCAATGTGTCGACTAAGTGCGAACTTTATTATACAGCTGATAAAGATGGAAATAATTCAACATTTATTGGGGGAATTCACTGGAAGTTTCTTCGACGAGATAACTTACCTTCAACACATTATGATTTCGGATTATGAAGTCAAATTTTTTGGTAAGTGGGATCTTCTTTAGTGGAGACCCATGAATACGGTCTTATCCATTTAATACATATATCCAATATTTACATCCAAAGACTCTAGGTCCATCCATGGTTCATTACGTGGTATTTTGCCAAGTGAGTATCAAGCTATTTAGAATAGAATGCTTTGCAAAGGCTGCCGATTAGTAAATGTGAAATGTTACGTGAAGCATATCAATACTATAATTTATATTAGCTATTCGATAAAATGGTGAGGCACAGGTACTCTATACTCCGCTTCCATACCCAATAATAGTTATACTCACATAGGGGGGAAGTAAATACCGCAGTTTTTTTCTGAAATAGAAATTGTTCATTAGTAAATTCCGCACTTTTTTTACTTCATTCATCCTTTTTTCATTCTAATTATATTGGTAATAATCATAAAAGTGAAAATATGAAATGTATGAAGAATTTCATATAAATATGATTTACAGTGCTGTATTTCTAAAGAATTAGTATTCAAGACCAGATTAAAGATTCTTAGGCCTTAGGCTAATTTAATAGAAAAGGCTGAATAATATAATATCTTCTGCTATTTCATTTAAAAATTGAATGATTTTCACAAATTTTAGTTAATATGCAGTTTATCGAGAAAGTAATATTTTTTAAGGCTAAATAACTGGGTTAACATACTTCGTATCAAAATAACATACCAGGCTTTTCTTTCTCTAAAATTATACAATTCTGATAACCATACAATAATATGGTGCCATCTAAATGAATTCAGAATGGAAAATTCAATATCTTAACATTTTCAAAAAATAATTAAATGGTTAGTTTAAAATTGCGCTTTTATTAAATCATCGCGGATTTCTTAACGAAATTGCCAATACAAAGGGCCCCTAACTCTAACAATTAACTTTTTTTTTTACTGTTTAATGCATTAACTTCTAGCTATAGCTGATATTTAGTTTTTTGAAAATAAAAATATTTCGTTAATCTCTGCCCGATTTTAATTAAATCAAAAGTGCGGAATTTACCTACATCTACACATAATACACCTTAACATATATATACAGGTATACACAATACATATATCTTACGCAACACTGCCCATACGTCATGGGTTGGGTAGAAACCGTGTGCCCGCGCGGCGGTGATCGCGAGTATGTTTGTATAATAATAATATTATTGTATATACGATATTCATCCATTAGACTAGCTAGACTCTTATGGTCTGCGATTAGTTTAGCGGTATCATTATTATATTTATCATGTAGTCTGTTTGTAGTGTAAATAGATATGTTTTTTTTTAATATCTGTTTTGTTGTGTTTTTAATGTTCGAAACAAAAAATTAATTTAATAAAAAAAGTATCAAATAAAACGAAGAAGCCAAAAAACCTATTGTGTAAAAAAAAAATTTATTTCTATTATTAATTAAAAAAAACGTATTAAATTAATTAATAAACTATTTTTTTTTTTTGGTAAATATAAAACCACAGTTGTTACCAATATTATTTATATAATTATTTGTGTTTTTTAAACTTTTGTGTTATGTGTTAAAAGATTAATTGGCAAATTTATTTAAAAGGTAATTTTTTAATTAATAAATTTATATTATTAACAGAATAAAAACAGTTTAAAACTTAATTATATGATGTAATTTTTAAATAATGTAATTTCTAGATTAGTAAATTTATCTAAAAACAAAATTAGAAGATCATTCCATTTTAATATATCGAAAAAGCCGAATTTGTTTAAAAACAAAAAGAGCGGGATTATTCAAATATTCAAGTAAAATTCTTGAAACGAAATTGTATTTTAAAAGCTTTTCTGTAGGTATTTACTTATTTCTTTCGTGAGATACTCACTAAGTTCGTTACGATTAACATATCTCCCCAGAGTTTAATTACGTTTGCCTAATTCATACTGATATTGAGTACCTACTTTGTAGCCGAAATACGTATTTATATAAAACAAATAATTGATCTATAAGAGTTGAGACTTTAAAATTTTATTTCGAGCACTAAGAAGCTATCTTTGATTATCTATATATCAGCTTTTCTCCGATGTCCATTATTAATTTTAGAATTTTCCGTATTATTAACTTTTCTTTTACGAATCGAAATAATAATATATTGTACGATTTTGTGTGGGGGAATTTCTAGAATGTGATGAAGCTTTAGGATAGGAATACCAGAGAGTTTCATCAGAGAATGGTTATTTACAAATGTAAAATGTTTTTTTTGCCTTTTTTGGTAATAGTTTGTTTTTTTCTTGTATATGGAAATTAATTTATGTAAGAGAGATTTGTTTTTAATGGAAATTTTTGAAAAAAAATACGATTTTATAATAACTTGAATGTTAAATCAAAATCGAACCCGTGCGCAATAGAGGCATTGAAGTCTCCTTCAACTTTTTTGTATATGTTGGAAATATTTTTTGTTGTTGCTTGAATTACTTGAATAATTGTTTACACTTTGAACTTTGTAGTGTAATAAATTTAATGGCATCTTCAAGGAAATTTTATGAGAAATTCATGTTATTTTTGATTTAACTAAACAAATAAACTGATATAGAAATAGGTTTCAGCTGGCTAATTTTAATAGAATACTTTATTCCCTGTAACACAGGACTTATTCTATAAAATCAGCATTCTTTGGCGTTTAGTTTTTGCACAATAAGTATTAAGAGAAAGATATCGAAAATCTGAAACTGAAAATGACCATCGAATAGATAAAGTTTATTGACTGTTAATATTTGCTGAAATAGAAATTTGGTGGACGTGGTGGGAAATTTCATTTAGGTTTTTAGTCTTAAAATGACGGGAGTCGGAGGTACAATGAAACGCGAACGAAGCCGCAGGTATAATCTAGTACGTAATATGATTGGTAACAAAACGGCCTTTATGTTTTGTGGCGCAAACGTCGGTCAGTTATGAAATCAACATCTGTCAGATTATAGTCATATCAAAATGTCGAAAAAATTTTCATGAATATCCTCCGTTTAATGTCATTTCCCTCTTTTCGTTTCGAAAACAACTGAAAATCTTTGGATATCATTTCAATGAATATCAGACACCATTTTGACAGCCATTATTTTATAGGATTGAGGTCTATCAGGTTCATTGACAGACCTTATTCCTTTTGCAATGAAATTAAAGGCTATATGCTCTTTAAAAAATAATGATTTATAAATATAATATACCCTTGAACAATAAATAATGAATATAATTTTTCAAAAATCATATTTTATTTATTTGCGCATTTCATAATTATCTAATGAATATTTATAAGCTGGTCGTCGTCAGTCATATGTAAAAAATTTATGTATTTTTTCATACTCAACAGACGATAAGAAATGTTTTTTTTTTTTTTACATTTAATAAGTGCAGTCTTGAAATATACTTTTAAATACTCTTTGAAGTTATTGACAGTGGAGGATTTTGGTTTGCTGCCGCCCTAAGCCCCGTCTGATTTGCCGCCCTTTTGATGGCATCGTTTGATATGATGCCGTTTTTGGATGTGATTTCGGATAAGGATTTTGTTTGATTTTTTTTTTAATTATTTTGATGATACAACGAATTGGATGTAAAAAAATATATAATTTAAAATTTTTAATGAAAAATTGCTTTTATAAAAAAAAAAAAGCTCGGACTTTTTAATGAATACTAAAAAAATGTTTAATTTCTTTCTATTAATTTACCTTATTGTTACTAAAGACGGAAAACAAATTTAGAAGTCGTTTCAGGGTGCTCTGTATATAGTGAGACTGATCTTATTAAGAATACAAAAATTAAAAAAGTTTTAGAAACATATATGTGTTGAAAAAAATTTTTTGAGAAGCTTTTCAATTTGATTATTTCTTTTTTTTTTTGTTAAATAAATATATAACATTATTTGATAATGGCTATAATTGTCTATTGAAAAATTATCATTGCATTGACAAATTAAAAAGTAAATTCGATAAATAGAATATTTAATACATTTTACTAGAAATTTTTAAATTTGAACTGCCCTTATATTTTTTCGTCTTTAAAATTTTGTCATCCCGAAAATTATGCCGCCCCTAAAATCATGCCGCCCTAGGCCCGGGCCTCACGGGCCTAGGCTTAAATCCATCACTGGTTATTGATGATGGCTTACATGATATAAATGAAAAACATTGTATTATGAATTTTAATTATGTTATACTTGTGTTTTTTTTTTTTAGAATATGCAAAATGTAGCTCAAATACTGAGCTACATTTAACATGGTCAATTGTATAGAATTATACAAAATACGCGTTCAATAATAAAGACTAATTTTGAGAAATTTGCAAAATTTTATAAAATTCTTCGATATTCTCATGTAAACTGCTAAAACTCTTATCATACTAACGTGAATTTTGGGTCCTACAAGATGACGGCTTCTGTTATCTCAAATGGGATGTTCCATTTAAGATTTCAGACTTTGAGCTTTATTCGCCTTAATGAGTCCATTGGACCTCTAATCTGAATAGCTCAAAGGAATAGATCATCTGATATAGGAATAAATCTGCTGTTGCCGAACTTTTGGCATTTGACTGACTGTAGAAAGCCATAAGATTTGCCTAGAGCTTTTCTTTCGGAAAACGCTAATATTTTTAAATTTAATTTAATTTAATTGTCAATAATTTTATGAAAGTTCTGAGACATCTGTTCTGAAAAATTCAAATGAATAATTAATGAATTTATATGCATTATTCAATGATTTAATTAAAAAAAAAATGTTGTATGAACTTATTTGGGAATGTTTATTAATAAATTACGAGAAAAAAATGTATTCAGAATTAAATTTTTGTCTATTCTTAACAAAATCACATACAATAATGGTTGCTACCCAGAAAGACTTGCATGACGGGACGATAATAGCATGTCTCTTGTACTGTATTGACTTGTAATAAATTGTAATATATATATATATATATATATATATATATATATATATATAACGAAATCATTACCACCAAAAATGATTTGCTATTTTGTGATTAATACACTTTTACAAATTACTAGTGACGATGAATATCAACAATTTTAATTTATTAGAACAAGCAAGGAAGAGTGAAAAATACGGACAGATATCCACAAATTCCTGCAAGAAGGTATTAATCAAAAAAAGTTCAGAATGATTTTAGATATAACATTTATAAAATACCACACTTCGGGTGGTTTCTTTTTATATAATTCGCTGATATTACTCGAAAATATTCTCGAGTTTTAATTTCATAAATAACATGAAATGAATTAAAATTTCCTAAAAATTTATTGATTAAAATATACAGAGTATATAATTTAAAACAAAAAACTCTTTGAACACTTGTTTTGTCAATTGATTTGGTTCGTAGAGCGCGTAAAAATTACGTTCGGAAAAATGGATAACTTCGTAAAGAAAGTAGGGTGATTCAATGTTTCAATTTGTGTTTTTGTAAAATACACAATCTTGACATATTCAATCAATCTCCATTATGTCAACATTAAGTAAATATGACGTACATATGTCTATCTGGATATTAGCGTGTTTTCAGTATAAAAACAGTCAAAAGACAATATATATAAAATTTTTTTTTTGATACGAAGAAAAAAATATCTATTAACCAACTGCCCTTGAAAATCATCACCTACACTAATTTTGAACTATTTGTACGACCACGCAAAAATATTTGTTTGTAAATTTTATTAATTAGATTATAATAAATGTGTCCTTAAATGAAAACCTTTTTTTTCTGTTTCATCCGTAGGTATGTATATGATGAATTATGCGTGACTTTTAATTATTTAATTAAGGACATTTATAGTATACATCATAACCAAAATGCGCCATTCATTAAAGAGAATTAAAGATAATAATACACGTCATAGTCAATACCCGTCATTGATTAAAGAGAATTAAAGATATTAAAATGTAGATTTATCGAATGCATATAAGGCGGAGTTTATTAATGACATTATTTTAGCATTGTAATCACCTTTCAATGTATAAAGTCTTGAGGATTCCGAAATTTCGTGTCGCATATTTTCCTCAACGAATTTATTTTAGTAGAATCCTTACATGGATTATGTTATATAAAAAATAATATTTATAATGATCACTCAAATAAATAGATGTGCAAAAATTACATATGTCAAAATTGTGTTCATTTTTCGCTTTTTTGCGGCATTGCTTATTGCTATTTTACTTTAAGTTTTAAACTCGATTACTTAAAAACGAAAAAAGATATCGAACTGAAATTTTATATGTGTGTTCTAGTGTTAAAAAGTGGGATCACGTTCGTGAGTGAGAAAATCAGAAATGCTCTCCCCCCCCCCGCTAGGTGGGTATGCATTGTGGATATCGTAAGTGACAGAAAAAAAGTTTTTTTTTTTTAAATAAACAACTTTTGTTTAAAACTTGTTTTCATAAACTGAATAATTATGTCATAATTTTAGCTTAAAATTAAAATCAACAGTTCACGCATTGATGGTATATTCCGGGTATTTAAGCAATTAACTCAGTTATTTGTCATTTTTACTTGTTAAGTATTTAGTTTGAGATATAGTTTTTTACAACACAAACATTTATTTATTTGTTAATAATCTTACGTATTTAATGAAAACGGTTTATACCAATAAATTAAGCTTAAAGAAGCATTGATTTTACTTGCGAATCCAAAAAAACATATTTTATAGCTTTGCGTCAGAGTAAATGCAATATATTATACCCAGAAGGGTTAAAAACAGATTTTTTATCAATTTGAATGTCGCTCCCATTCAAAAAAAATGAACAGACTTGAAATGTTGATTATCTTACATTTCATAAAACCCGTCACTTTTGTAACTCTCTGTATAATGTATAATTTTATTTATTTATAAACAAAGATAAGTAAAGTATGTAAAAAAGAAATGGAAGTATAAACTGATTTTATATTTTTTATTTGTATATACGGTGTCAGTGACAGAGTAAGAATTAAAAAAAATATGTAATGTTAATACATGTTCAGTGTTATATCTTAATCTTAAGCATAAAAATTAAATAAAATGTTGTATCTGTTACTACATGAATAATCAAAATTGCGAAAGACTGATTCGGTTGAGGTCTGTTCATTTTTTTTTGAACGGGAGTGTACATACTTACTCTCTAATTTGCTGTAAATATTCATAACATGATTAGAATGAAGTAATTTTAAATTAAACAAGTATCTAATAATCAATTGCTATAAACTGGTATCCGATAAAGCCTGTTGAAAAATCAATAGTATAATCAACACTTGTACTCACAATAGTTATAATAGGGAAATATCCATCTTTCTCCCGTAAGAGTTCGAAACCATAAGAGATAGAAAAAAAAATTTTAAGACAAAAATGTTTCTTTTTGAAAAATTAACAAGTTTTGTAACGAACTTTTTTTCCTCTAATCGTGAAGGATATATACCTGCATTTGAAATGATTTTGGACAGCACTACAGAGGACATAGCACTTCGGACAATCAACAAGAATACAAATACATAATATGTGATTAGTAAAAGTACTAGATTTTTTAATTAAAATTCAATATATTTATAATTCCAAATTGAGTAATTATTTTAAAAACACATTTAATACCTGTTTCGTAGATCAATAAATTCGATGCGGGTAAAAAATATTCAAAAATTGTGTAATTCAATTAACAATAAAAGAAAAATAATTATATGAAGGTTTATTATTTGTGTTCATCTCAATGTACCCCCATTTTATTCTCAAAGTATCTTAACAATAATGTTTATTATTTTTTGTCGTAAGTTAAAATTAAAATTTAATTTAGGCCCATCATACCGGGACTATAATGAACAACTTTTATTCGAACCATTTTCCCAAAAATCGAATGAGTAGGGCATAAAATGATTATACAATTTTGAAAAAAGGACCCATCTTCTTTGGCCTACCGTAAAACTTTTCTCGAGTATCCTCGACATTCAACGATTTTAGTCCTAAGAGAGTGCTACTGGATATTGAATCAGAGACACGCTGACACAAACAGATAGTTTGTGTCAGACGTAGCGAATCAATCAAGTTTGCCCCAAAACGATTAAAAAATGATGTCCCAAAACGATTATTTGATTAAACAAATTTATTTCGCTCTATATCAAACCGAAATTTTAGTCGATTTTAACAAATCTGGTATACAATCACACAAAATTTGAATCATAATTTTCAATTTTTAGGTAAAATTTATGGTATTTGTTTTCAAAAGTTTTCAAAATACAACGTCATGGAAAATGTATTGAGAAAATGCTGAACAATAGTGAAATGAATTTACCAGAAAGAGAAAATAGGGCCTCAAATAGCACGTTTCTAAATAATATTCATTAAAATCAGTTTAAATTTCGCATATACATAAAAAAAATTATATTTTGAATTTTTGCTCAAACATTCCCAAATTTTATCTCGTTTTTTGAGGTACAATTTAGGACCATGCAACCGGACAAATGGTAAAAGTTGTCGATTACAGGAAAGCTTTTTTCTACCCTTAAACTTAAAATTGAATTGTCGTGAAATGCTTTATTTTACTTTTATGGTAAAATTGTGGTTTATATTAATATTATTTACATTTAAAGATCTCTGTGATAAAATATCTAAATACGTCACTGCCAATCAGTATATGAATGAACTAATTTGCTAGAGGCAAACAATTTTTCCCACTGTGTTGTTTTGTTTGACAAAATCAATTTTATTTGAAACATCTGTTCACTGATTTATTTATTTTTTGTTAACATACCAACCTTGATTTTAATTTTTCTTATAAATCTCAAAGCATCTATGTCATGGTCATTAAAAAATTTTCCTACGTAGTAAATTATGTTTATATATATAAATTTTTTTTCGTGGTCGATTTAACGCCTCCACAGTTTTTAATCTTACAAAATATGTGTTAGTAATACTATAAAAAAATTCGGAAGGAAGTTGCATGGTATTGGTTTTATATATATTCCGGAAATATATTGACATAATAAAAAATTATAGTTACAAAACATTTAGTTTTGTTTTAAAATCAACCGAATTATATTGTGTAAACACTGTAGTGTATCAGTTATTCCACAAAATGGTTCTTTTCTGCGGTAAAGTCGTAAGTAAAGGTGTCATTTTTAGGATTCCGTACAAAGATGGTACAAAAGGAACGCTTGTGCGGCAACTTTGTCCGTCCGTTTCGCACAGTTGTTTATTTCAAATACTATTCAAAGTATTGACTTGAAATTTGGTACAAATGTAGAACTTTCTTGCCCGAAAAAGTTATTGGAAATGTGGTCTAAAATAGGGCGCGAAATCTGAAAGTGGGGTTAATATGGCAAGTACACTCGATTGCTCTAACTTGTGATAAATATGGCGTCAACTGGCTACAGATTGACATATCGATTATTTGACATATCAAAAATATTTATTTTATAATTTTATGTGACAGTTTTTGATTTATGGCCAAAAATGTACAAAAAAAGACCCTTCCTCCCACTGAAATAATTCAGACTGAAAGATAATTATCACTATTTTACTGGAAAAATAAAATAAAATAATCAAATTTAACAGATTTTGAAGAATTAAAAAAAAAATTTTTAAAATTCCTATTAAAATTTTAAAATCAAAGTATGGAATCGTCAGTGCTCGAGTTCGATCTGCACTTGACCGGTCTTTTTTGAAATTTGTTTCAAATATTATTGGAAATTACCGGTCTTGTTACCAATGGTCAAACCTTGTCAAAATTTTACAGTTGATTTGTGCCTCATTAATTCGTTTTCCAAAAAACATGTTTATAACAAAAGTTATTGGTATTTTTTATCACGAACATCTTTAATTATTCTAAACATTGTTTTCTAAACCGAATAGATTCGATTTAATGTTAATTTTTGTCGAAAACAATTCCAACCAATTTCAACTTCAATCTACGCGAAAAGCTTAAAAAAAATGGCAAATTTTACTCAAAAGCTGATAGACTATTTACGCAATAATCGCATAAATAAAGTTATTTTTATTACCAATAAATTTATAAATAAAACGTATAAACTACGTAAATTTGCCTGAGCAACTTTTTTCTTGAGTTTAAGTTGATATTTCGTAATTTGTATGATATCACAACTATTTTTTGTGTTTAATGGTAATGAATTTTTGTTTATTAAAATAAAAAACCTGATAATTAAATATATTAATATTAAATAGTGTATAAAATTCTCAAGTTACTTTCATATTGTAATGGCTGCTAGCTCACGCGATTAAGGTATCCAATTACTTTAAAATCTCGTTGCATATATTCTCTTTATTGTCAAATAAAGACTTAAAATATAAATTTCAGATTCGCCTCAATACCTAGATCAGTTTTTGTATTATAAATACGTATTTTGACTACAAAGTAGTCATCATCAGTATAAATTAGCTAGTCGTAATTTACTCTTTGACAATTAGAAATAGATAGAAATAGAGATCAATAGACAAAAATATAAAAAAATTAAACAAAATGAATTAAAATATAATAAATTTTATTGAAATTACTCTTGTTAAAATTGCCTTCATTCGATTTACTCTTGTTAACATCCCTCTTATTAAAATTACTCTTATATTGTCTCAGGATATGTTATTCGTTGCTAATTTGGTGACAGATTCACCAATTTACTTTTAATTTAATTACACTTTGCTCTTATAGTTCTTATTCCTACTCACATGAAAGTAGAAACATTTAGTAAAATAATTTGACCTTGTTGGGTAGTGAATCTTGAAATTTTATATTATCTCGTCTTCTTTTTACGCTGAAATATGACGGAATCCAATTGGAATAGAGAGAATCTAGTTACTACACACACAAACAACATTTTTACAATTTGTTTTAATCTATGCAGCATATTTAGCATTTCTTTTAAATTTTTTAAAAAGTTTCAAAACGATGATGTAATTTAACAGGTATTTATTAAAAAAGGAAAATTGTTTAACACTTTGTAATACATCTATTTATTAGAAACCTTATTCATGAACAAATAAGTAAACATCTCTATAGTCAACTCAACGTACAGAGTCCAAGGGTTAAAAACAAATCAAAGCATTGGACGACTGGAATCTTATATGTTAAAACAGATTGGTTTAGTTTTATCGCTTCGTTTAGCAAAAAATATTTTTTTAAAGTAATCGAAATGATCGATATATCGAAAATTGAAATGATGAACTCTGTAGCTTGAATCAAGGATCATAGTTAATTTTATAGAAAAACTTAATTTATTATATTATTCTCGTCAGTTCAAAAAATTTGACCCATAGATCAATTATTTTTCAATATCTTTATTAATAAAATTCAATATTTTAATAAATAATTAATTACTTATATCGATTATAACATTATAAGTTAGATGATAAACCTGTTGGTAAATCATCGTTACCCTTTTCCGGGTGTATAATAAACTTTCACTGATTCTCTATTTAAGGTCGCTGGGTCAAAAATGATAAATATTGTATCAAATCAATGAAATATTTTGTTGGTATTTTTATTATAAGTTTACGAAGTTGGTTCGGAAGAATAACTCCTCTTTTTGTATCATTAAATTCAACATGATAAAAAATTCAGTAAAAAATGATAAGGTTTATTTGCGAAAAAATGCAGACAAATTTCCACATTGGGTAGATGATTTACTCGGTAAAAAAACCATGCCTATATTTAGATTATTGTCTGAATTGTCCAAATTGTTTGGAGAAAACTACAAGAGATTGAAAAATAATGAAAAGAGAAAAATATAGTAAATTATCCAGAAAAACTATCAGAAGTTCACAATTCTAAACCGTTCCAAAATTATAGCCGTTTTCTGACGGCCCAAATCTCTAATACAGTTTATAGTTTATAGTTTCTATAGAAATACCTGTAGTAACAAAATATAGGAAATAAATGATTTGTCAATAAATTTAAAATGAAACTTGGTCATACGCACTTTAAAAATTTTCTATAAGAATTTTCTGAAGCCCGGACAATGCCGTCTATTTCAGCTAGTATTTCAATAAAATTTTATATCCTTTTATAAATAAAAAAAATGATTAATTAATTTTAACATAGTTCCTGAAAATACTAAACCCACCTACTTCCTAAAATCATTAATTTCGCTACCAAATTCAGTCAAAACATTGTCAATACTTACCCATATACTATAATATAAAAAAACACCATTTAAAGAGAAATGTTCATTTTAATAATATAAGGCTAGGTCTTTCATTTTTTTTAATTACATTTCAGTTTTCTTGGTACTAATTATTATATTTAATTTAATAAATGAGTCATAATTTTTTGATTCATTGTTTTATAAAATTATATATATATATATGTATATATATATATTGAGTTCTCTTTTTTAGTCAATTAATAATCTGTTGTGTACCGACAATTTACACGAACATCGAATTACTACTTTGGAATTTTAATGAACGAATTAGTCCAACTATAATTATTTGTATACCCTGTGTATATATTATATACGGTTAAATAAAATTGTTGCACACTGTGAAAACAGTTCAAGATAGATTGTAGAGCCCTAAGGTCGATTGTGATGCCTAAGGATGTGAGGATGTGAGTGGAGTGGAAGGAATTTTTGTGTATAGACTAGGAATTGGTAGGCTATGCGGCTGCAGCCGACTATGATAGGAACTATGACGATATTCATCTGGAGTTCGTGAAGGAAACTGTAGAAAACCTTCTCAAGCATAGCCGGTTAGTTCGTTCTTGTCTATACGCTGACAGTTTAGTCAATTAATCGCCGTTTGTTTTTTCTTAATAATTGAAAAACTGTCGATGTCGGGATTCGAACCCATAACCTCCCAGTTTCCAAATAGGCTTACTGCGCAGACATAACGCCTTAGAACGCTCGGCCACTTGGACTGGTAAAAAATTTTTCTTACCAGGCTGATAAATAGACTTTTATCTTATACCAATGAAACATTCTCATATCCTTAGGCATCACAATGGACCTTATGGTCGAAGTGTAGCCCTACTTCGACATGTCTCTACTTTCTGCTAAGAGTTAAAAACGTTAGGAAAGTGATGAAAAGATGAAAAATACCATTTTATTACCTGTAAAGCAAAAGTTTTGCTTTTTATTATATTCTTTAAAATATAATTTAAAGATTATATAGTCTTTATAAATTAATATACTTGCTATATGATTTTGTTTACTTAAAATCGTGACATCATTGTTTCAAAGAGTCAAGAGTATTATTATTTTTTTAATGTAACTTGTTGAATTCTACTTTTTGAGACCGCACCTTAATTTTCGTGTGATTGTATAAAAATTATATAAATATTATACAAGAAAAAAAATATTACAATTATTTGTTTAAAAATTTGTCATTGAACGATATATTTATATAAATTACTTTTGTTAAATTACAATTCATACCTACTGTCTAGTTTAAATACTCATGGATCAATCATAAATAAACAATGTTTTCTTACGAAACATCAAACATGCATAGTCCACAGTTTCTATTTGTTTTTTTCCAAATATGTTGAAAAAAAATTTGCGGTTTATCACAAATATAACACAATTGAAGGATGTGAAATTTTAAGGAAATCCGACCACGGATAAATTTTCGATTAAATGATAATAGATTTTATGGTAATCGAAACTTTTTTTACTAACAATGGTAGAATAGAAGGACTTCTTACCAAAAATTTAAATAATTATGTTTTTAAAACTCAACATTTAACACACGTAACTTTATGGAAACATTAATTTTATCATCTGTTTAAGGAAGTCCGTCCACGAATACATTTACTATTAAATGATAATCGATTTTATGCTAATCAATATTTAGAACATTTTTATTGATAATGATGGAAAAAAGCTTCTGACTTTGGGTGATAACGATTTTATTTTTTCTATAGTTTTATTGTTTCAATTAAAATAAAAAACATTAAATAATTTAAAAAATTTTCACTTTATATGAATAGAAAAAAAAACAATTTTCTCTTAAATTGTATTTTTTCAAGAAAGTATTCAACTGTAAAAACGTAACGAGGCGAAATGATAGAAATCTTTGACAAGTCGCAACAATACGAGAGACATGTTACTCTCGTCTCACGGCATCACTAAATTGAAATATCTTCATTGGTTTATAAGAGTTTATAAGTTAAAAGAAAGATTTTTAACTTGATGAAGATGACTAAACTGTTGGCGTATGGAAAAGATCGAAGTAACCGGCTATGCTTGAGAAGGTTTTCTGCAGTTTCCTTCACAAACTCCAGATGAATATCGGCATAGTTCCTATCATAGCCGGCTGCAGCCGCATATCCTACCAATTCCTAGTCCATACACAAAAATTCCTTCCAGTCCACTCACATCCTTAGGCAGCACAATGGACCTTATGGTCGAAGTGTAGCCCGTCCAGGGCAGCCTCTACAATCTACCTATCTATCTACGTATAACGGTATTTAAATTGCAACGCAATCATCGTCAGTAGTTAAATTCTCGTTAAAACTATCAAATTTACAATAATTTTATTTTGTGTTATGTAATATTAGTTTTGTTATTTGAATAACTATTTATTACATTAATTTTTGAGATATTTTTGCACTTAAAGGATATTTTATAACAATAACTGATAGATATATATGATAAAAATGCAAGGTGACGGTAAATATTTTCAGGCATATCCAACCGCAATACCGCATACTTTTGGCATGCATTATTGTATATAGGAGGTATTATTATTGTATAGATAAAATTTTTTTGTTAAACAGTCTGAAAATTTGTTTAATGTATGTATATTTGTATATTATTTAGTATCAAAGAAAACCTTGGAAATTGTGTCATCAATTGTTTATTATTGTAAATAATATAAAATCAAGGTTGGACAATGTATATGCATTTATTTAGTATAGTAATGCAGATGTGAAAAATTATTTACGTTTATATAATACTGAAAACACATTGCCTGGGCTTCGAAAAATTCTTATAGAAAGTGCACAGGAAATTTATGTCAATTTCACATTTTCAATAATAAATAATAAACCTTACTGGCTTAGGACTATGTGACCATGAAATTATCATCAGATTACGATTTTAAATTTGAATTTGTATCAATCCCTTTTATTCTAAATGGATACAAAATTTTAGTGCTTTTAAATGTCCATTTCGAATGGATTCTTAATAGCAATAAAACTATAAAACTTAAAAAAACTGTTCTATCATACCGGCAGCTTATTGGCTGAGACAAGAAGAAATTCATAGTAAATATATTTGCCAACATTTTACACAAAATTTTTGAGAGTGCAACGTCACAGGTGTTGAGAGTGTAACGTCATGAGTCATGCATCAGGGCAATAGTGAACGATAGCAAAATGGCATCACCAGAAATATAAAATTTGACCTCAAAATAGTGGGTTTAAAAAAAAAATTCATTAAAATCGAATCAAATTTGGTTAAGACATCAAATTCTAAAAAAATTAATTTTATTCTGTACTAAACCCAAATTTTAGTACATTTTGACAAACTTTGAACGTAGTTGTACCAAATTTTCTATCATTTTTTTAATAAAATTTATGTAAAATTTAAACTATCTATGAAAAATTTTGAGCTTGAAATGTCGTAGACAATGTTTTGGAAAAACCGTAGATGTCATTATATTATAATTGATGATTTCAAAAAAGAATGCGCTACTGTTAAAGAAAATTCCTACGGTTCAAAATTATGGAGTTTTAGGCTTATTTTCTCAATATTTTCAGTATTATATATTTCACAAATTTTCGATTTTGAAAGTTTTCAATGCAAATTTCGTTAAGAGAGTTGCTCTATAGCAAAATGATTGGAACGTTGAATTGTTAGCGTATATAGTGGAATGTTATTCAGATACACACTGTAAATCCCTATAATATTATAATACTGAGTAAAGTTATAATTAATGATAATGACTAAATTAAATTGATTAGTCAGACATTAACATTATTTTATTTTTATTTAAGTATAGATAATTTTTTTTTTTTTTTTGTAAACATGTAATTTAAAAAACCATTTTTTTTCTCTTTATTTTCACAGTGATACTATTGTACAAAATATTAAATAATGGAAGCAAAAATTTCACACAGTGGATTGTTAGCACGGAGCCCTGAAGGTCATGCAGCACGTGGTATGCAAATTAAAGGAAACGAAGATCTTTGGGTGGAAATTCAAGCAAATACATTCAGGTAATGTGAAACGATGAGTTTATTAAAGATATGCATTTAAAAGAATTATAATGTTAATCCAACAGTTTTAATGGGGATTGTTCACCGCGTATTGTTGTTGTTGATTTTTGAATAATTGAATTAAAATTTATACTTAAAATTGTAGACAGGGTCAATACTGTACGTGGAAAATATCTTCCAAATAATACAAATTTTCCATATTATAATAATAATTACTAAAAACAGTTTTTCAAAATCTTATAAGAAAACCTCCATATTATTTTGTTAAACTTTTGTGTCTTAATTGTAGTTTTGACCTTTTTTAATATTATTTTAATAAACTATTTAAGAAGAAGTATAACTTCTTACGTGCGTAAATAATTACATACTCACACACACTTCTTTATAGAATTTTTAAGTCGCCTTACTGTTTGTTAAATTTGAGTATTATATAAACACAGATATTTTATTACTAATGCGCAAGTCTAGCTTTCTCCATAATTTCGGAAGGTGATCAAACTCATGAAGATGAGAAAAATGGTCTGCTAGCTTAACATTAAGCTAGCAGAGCATGCGCTAACACAATACAACAAAGAGCATTTAATTTTTAATTAGGGCATTTAATTAGCGTCTAATTATGAGACAATTATAATTGTGTTCTGCTTAGATTGTTGCTCTGCTAACTTAATAGACATCATTTTTTCATCAATGTTCAAAAGATTTTTAAAATTATTTTATTAGTTTCAGCACCTCTGATCCGTATGAAATATAATTTTGCAACACACTGTACATTTTCAGTTTGAAATATGTAAAAAATATTAATTTCATCAGATTTAAAAATACAAATCAAATTACCACAAAAAAACAAACAAACAGTGAACGAGCCCCCACATGTAATTGATAAAAAAAAACAATTGTCTGCGATCCCCTACTTTTTAAATACTTTACTTATAGGTAGTTGATCCAAATAAATTAATAGTTCGTTTATATTCATATCAAATGCATGCGAATTAGAGTAAAATTTCATTATTAAGTGAAATTTTTTTATTATTTTTTTGTAAACAATAAATAATATGATATTAAATTGCTTTCTTAAATTGCGTTTGTCCTGAATTATCAATTTATTTTCATGGTGTTTGCATATATGATTAACATATCGGTAATTGCGTGTGCAAATGCTATAAATATTAAAAATTTTTACATTTTAGTTTTGCATATTTAATTGAATATGGATCATTTGGTTACTAAAGAAAAAGTTGCACAAAAATTTTTATTTCTCATCTTTCTTAAAATTTTCAAAAATCTCGAATTCTTGAAATCATTATTTTAAAAACTCAGTTTTGTCTATCACAAGCTTTAACTTCAGTTTTCGTAGTTCTGTTTTCAGAACTTAATTCACGGGGTAGTAGATAGTGGTACTGTACACTCCCGTTCAATAAAATTGAACAGACCTGAAATGTTAATTTTCTTACATTTCATAAAACTCCTCACTTTTGTAACTCTCTGTATAATCATTTATTTATAAACAAAGATAAGTACACGACTTTTGTGGGCCCATAGTACAATTAGCCGTTCAATGACCTGAAAAAAATCGTTAGAATTTTTCTTGATAAAAAAAAAATTTCCTCATCGCAACTTTTATAAAAAATACAATACAATGGTTGTTGGTTATTTTTAGAAAAATGATTATAATTTTGATTATCTTGTCATTATAATCGAATGAACAAGAAAAGGGGATCTTTTAATTTGATAACGACTTTTTTTCTTTAGTTCCGGTCAGTAATTATGACTATATAGTCTATATAGATATAATTGTATGGTACGATAATGCTTATAACGTATATAATATGTCGAAAGTCTTTTAGTAAATAGAAATAAATGCTTTTAGTAAATAAATTTATTATATTTTTATTTATTTTGTTTAATTTTTTATTTATTTTCATTTTTGTCTATTGATTTCGATTTTCTATCTATTTCTAATTGCCAAAGAGTAAAATTACGACTAGCTAATTTATACTGATGATGACTACTTTGTAGTCGAAATACTTATTACAATACAAAAAATGATCTAGGTATTGGGGCGAATTTGAAATTTTATAAATAGATGCATTATAATAAATCAACCATTATTACTCTTCGGAAGTGTTCAAAAACCGTTTCTTGCCCTAAAAGAAATGTTAACATACGATTTCCGTTACCCAATATATACAGAGTGCTCTCTCTCATTTTAAACAATGCACCTGAATATTTCTTAACCATGACCTACAAGGTTATTTAAATATTTGAAACGAGAACCCTTTTTTTTAACAGAATCGGATAGCTGAAGAAAATCAATAATATTTTGTTTAGTAATTAATCATTTTTTAGACATTCTAAAAATGAATTTTCAGAAGATAAGATTGCTTGTTTTGAGAAAAATAAAGTCAGGTATATTCTGTTAAAGAAAATATGGGTTTTCCTTTAAAAAAGGAAAGTTGATCTTCAAATAATCTTAAAGGCCATCCTAGTCAGGCTGAAAATCAAGATCACCATAAGATATTCCCCACCTCAGCACAAAACAACTTTAATTCGGGTAATTTTTTCCAAAAACACTTCCTTGAAGAAATGTTGGTCATATCTTCTTATAACTGGAAACCGAACTCGATATTTACTTTAGTTTTTTGTTTATTTCAAATTTCAAATTCGTAATGATGTATTTTTTCTATTATAAAGAGGTTGGATCGATTATTATCGATGGTAAAACCAATGATTCAACAGTAACAAATATAAACCATGGTCAGCGATCTAAGTTAAATATACATAACTATGTAATTCTATCGACTATAATAAAAAGAATAGAATTATTCAAATAACTACAGAAAATTTATGGAAGTGAAAGAAAACTAATTACATTTAAACAAATAAAATATACATATTATTATTTACTTCCTTATGTGTCCACCATATTTAGCCTCAATCCTGTTTATGGACTACAACTACAATTGTTTTTACAAATAATATCAATAAATTAATAATAAAATAGTATCATTAATTATATGTACAGGGTGTCCCGTAAGTCACGAACCTAACTGCAGGTATAGATAGAAAATTGAATTCTGAGACGAAAAGTCCTTTACCATTTTTTTAATCAGACGCATAGATAATTAATTATTAATTAAAATAAGTAACCAATCAGAGGCGCGCTATAGCGTGTGTGAGTGAGTGTTTATTAGTATGTTAGTGGGGAATGTATGTACATGTGTCTGTCGTAATCCAGTGCGGGCCTCTGATTGGTTACTTATTTTAATTAATAATTAATTACCTAAGCGTCTGATTAAAAAATGGTAAAGGACTTTTTGTCTCAGAATTCAATTTTCTTCAGTTGTGCCCATGACTGATGACACATCCTGTATATTCTTATTTTATATTGTTCAAATAAATAAATAAATGCAGCCAGCATATATTTAATAATACTTTCATTCATAATATCACGTACACTTAGTTCACGTACACGTCGAATACACTTAGTTAAACAAAACGTTGTATTTAACAACAGTCAGTGTTCTAAATTTAAATTACTTTCGCATTCGATATCACTAAATGCATAAATGCATTTAGTTTGTTTGTTTTTATAAAAAAAACTAGTTTTTATTGAAAAAAATGTTGAAAATGACCATAACAGATGATTTATCACAACATATTAAAAAATAAATAAACTATTGAATAATAATTGAAAAGAAAATTTATTCGTATTGAATAACGATTTAGTACTATAAACTATGGTGTTTCTTTATTCAAATTGTTGCAGTCAAATTGTACTGAATCTATTTGGTTATCCATTTGTTTTGCCCATATTGCCCCAACATGATCCGATTTTGCCCATTCAACTTGCCCTTTTACTTTTTTGCTCTAGAACACACACACTTAATTTCAGCTCGTTATCTCTTTTCGTTTTGGAGTTATCGTGTCCACAGACAGACAGAAGAACGGATATGTAGAAATGGACGAATTAGGCCATTTTATGAACACCTATATCAAACATTTATTTCTGCGATCAATATTTTCAAGCGTTACAAAGTCGGGACTATACTTAATATACCCTGGTATATATCATATATACCGGGTATAAAAAGGTTAGAGAATATCAAAGGTAAAACCTAAATTATAAATTCGATAAAGGATTCACTGAAATAAAATATAGAATTGTAGAAACTATATTTTTGGAATTAAATAAAGATTATAAACTACAGGTAATACAAATTAAAGTTATACAAATAAATTTTAACAGGATGTAAAAAAAATTATTAAATATATTATGCAAAGTGGGCGGGTTTAGAAAACTGCTTGAATCGCAACAGAAATCGATTCAGTTAAAAAAAATAAACTGTTCTAATAAAATTGGCGTATGTGGCGTTGAGATATTTTAACCGAATATTACGTCCAAAAATTAGTGAATGTAATACGTCATAATTTTCGAAGTCAATGGAAAAAACCATATTTTATCATATTCATATCTTCTCTTATTTCTGATAGAAGAATATTCTCCGATTTTTTGTATGCCATACCGTAATCCTCCTATTTTAAAAGGATTTTGTTAGGTTATGTCTACTTTTTACTATGCAATGACTGATTTCGAAAGAGTGGTCATTTGCTGATCGGATGATATTTTCAAAACACTATTTGCAATCAAAATTACGCGCATAAAACAATACTTTAATTGAAAATTATTTTTTCCTTTTACAGAAATTGGGTAAATGAGCATTTACCACAAGATCAACGTGTTCATGATCTATCAACTGACCTTTGTACAGGTGTACGATTATGTATATTAGTTGAATCATTACAGGGTCGTCCAATGCGACCCTCATACAATAAACGTCCAATGAATCAACATCAATATTTGGAAAATGTTACAGCGGCTTTAAATGCAATTGAAAAGGATGGTGTTAAACTTGTTAACATTGGTAAATAAATAGTTTTTTTTTTTAAATTTATTTTTTTTATTAAACAATCATAAAAATATTTTTTATTTATTTAATTTTTTGTGTTTTTAAAAAAAATTTATTATTGTTATGTAATTTTTTTTCTCATGCTCGTGTGTAAAAATTGTAATAATAAAATTGTAATTATTGTTATTATTCCAAAAAAAATAACGATTACATATAAAAAAAAACATATTAATTGTGTTTGTATTTAACCTTGAAATACTGCAAAAAAATGTTTATTAATTTTGTTCTTAAAACAATTAATGACAAACGACTTGGGAAACTGGCAATTTTTTTTTACCAATCCACATAAAATCCGATTAAAGTATTTCAATTTCAAACCAACCAGATAGACATTGTAATTGAAATCAATTAAAATTGACCTAAAATGCGTCCTGATTTTAGATATTAAGGGTATTAATAGTAGTAGTGGAGGGAATCGACGCTGGGCATGAAAACAAGGTGTGTAGCAACTTGTAATATATGAAGGGTGCTTGAAAATACGGGAAAAATTTGATGCGTTCGCATTTTAGTTATCTATAAAACTGCCTAATAAACTCGGTTGAGAAGATATCAAGCAATCAAAGAAATTATACGGCAGAGATGGCTTGCGATAGTAAAATACTAAATGAAGTGTACTATGTATTGACTAAATTAAATCTTCTTTTTTTTGTAAATGTTTTAGGTAATGTTGATATTGTAAATGGTAATTTAAAATTAATACTCGGTTTAATATGGTCATTAATTGTTCGTTATCAAATTGGTCGATCAAAATTCCCGCCACGAAAATTAATGCTGGCATGGTTACAAGGTGTTTTGCCTGAATGTGAAGTACATAATTTAACAACAGATTGGAATTCTGGAATATTATTATCAGCATTAGTAGATTATTGTCAACCGGGATTATTCCCACATTGGCGTTCATTAAATAAAAATAATTCGGTGGAGAATTGTCGACGTGCAATGTCCGTTGCACAAAATGATCTTGGTATACCAGCTGTGCTGGAACCAGAATATCTAGCATCACCATGGTTAGATGAGTTGAGCGGTATGACATATTTATCATATTTTATGAAACCAAATTCACCTGGATTTTATGCTACATTACGATGGGTGAATTCACGATTAAAGAAACCCATCAATGGTTTCACGGTAAGTTGTTTTGCGTCTCAGAATGTCTAAAATTATTTTTCCTCTTAATTTTTCCTCCATTTTGGATTTTGAAAGAGATCTTGCACCCAGAAAGATATGACATCTTTCCCTAATTCCCTCATATCTACTACATTAGATCCAGTTTCTCTATCGACTAAACTTACATTTTTAATAATTTTGGATTTTGATTTTTAGACTGACTGGAATGATGGTAAAGTTTTAGCCGAAATTGTAAAAACATTAGGTGGTAATGTACCGCAACCGGATACATTACGTACAGATTCAGCACATTGGGAAGATAATTTAAATAAAGGCATTACGGCTGGTGAACGTTTGGGAGTACGACCAATATTGAGTGCACGTGATATGGCCGATAAAAATGTTGAGCATTTAGGTGTGATGGCATATGCAGCACACTATCAATGGATACCAGAACGACCTCCAATGCATGATCTAATTAAAGTACACTTAGATTCGACATCAGCCCGCGTGGGAGAACCGGTTAGTATTATTGTAATATTAACAGCAAATTTTATATAACAAAAAACTTTTTTACAACGTTGATATGTGTGCTATAAATATAACATTTTTAACCCTTAATACACGGCGTGGCATCAAAAAAACTTATCTTTCCCAACTTTAGTAAAATAATGGTTTTTTCAATTGTACAAAGATTATAGGTATCCTTTTTTATAAGCAAACTGAAATTTTTATTAGACAACAATGAGACATTATTGCTAAAAAAATAACGAAGTGAATTAAGGGTTAATAATGTATATTTTTCTTCTATACACAAAATTCAAAATAAGTTCGTTTTTCGAGAATGAAAAGCTCTGGACCAATCAAATTTCAAAATTAATTTCTGTTACTATAACTTGCAAGACAAATTTTGGGCGACCCGATCAGAAGTGGGACCTTATTCTGGTGATTTTTTATTCTATCGAATTTTCTCAGAAATGGATACTGTTGTAAATGTTCTACTACTTCATTTAAACAAAATCCAAAAGGATTACATTTCCTGGATAGGAGCTATCCATAAATGACGTAACATTTTTACGGATGGGAGTGGTACACTATTACGTTATTGTGATGTTACATGGGTGGGGGGGGGGGTTAGATGCATCTCCGTGTTACGTAACTTAGATAATATCTAATAAAAATTAATTAAGATACGAACTATATAACTGACTTGATTTAAAGCCTGACGAAATATGATTGTTAAATATTTCCTGAACTGACTAGTAGCACGTTAGTGAGTAACAAATGGTTGGAAAAACAAAAGGGTAGTCCTGTTAACAGTTAGTCGAGCGTTAACTGTTTAAAGTGAAAGAAAGATTGTCTAAAGTGAATAATAAAAAAAGTTTAAACAAATTTAATCAATATGAAAGCTACTGTTATTCTTTATATCTTATCATTCTGCTACCTATTTTATTCGTTTAAAAAGTTAGGTAATACAAAACGAGCAGAGTAGGGGTGACCTAAATGTCTAAAAAGTGGTAAATGGAGTGGGGTGATTAAAAAACGTACGGAAAATGCTTTGAGGGGTTTATAGGTAGCTTCATACGTTCTCTGAGGAAGCAAATAAATTGTTTAAAATACAAGTAAAATTAAAAATTTAAAAAACTCCCAACGCAATAATTTGAAACATAAGAATTCTCCGTTACCTCCACCAAATTTATATGTAAAATGATAATGTTAATAGTATGCCTACACATTATCTTGAGAAAGAGCTGAAAATTTTCGACTAAACCGATTTTTATCAAACATAGATAAGTACCACCGCAAGGAAACCAGCTATCTTCTAAACGCATTTCCAGACAGACTCACAGATAGATAGACAGACTTATAGCGTCCCTCTTTTGGCGCCGGGGGTTAAAAATGTCATACTTTTTGTATATTATTTCTTGCATTGTTCTGGTAAAATATGATTTCTAAGTTTCGAATTTTTGTCGATACTAAAATAGAATAAAAAACATTAAAGACCAGTTTAAAAATTATATAATTTTGAAATGATAAAATGATGTTTAGTTTAGCCCCCACATTGTTGTAACGCTTCTGGGTATAAAATGTGTGTCAAATTTCTTTTTTACATGATAGTCTAGGCAGTATAAACTACCTCTTTAAGTACATAGTTTATGTATTTTATGTAATTTAATAACAAATAAATAACAAATTATTATGTTGTCACGCGTAACCACATTTTGATAGTCATATTGGTAAAGTTAGTCATGACGTCGGTATATTCCAAGATGGCGGCTTTAGTTAGGCTAAATTTCAACAATTAGTTATACCTATAATACTATTTAAATACAAATTCATGCTCTTTAAAGAAATCTATATCTATACATAGTATAAAAGGAACTCGCCTTCCTATGTTTATCCGCTAGCTTCTTCTAATCCACGCAACGGATTTTGAAACGGTTTTCACCATCATGTGGATAACTTTTTCCGAAAGATTTATATGTATAGTACATTAAAATTAAAATTTCGTATGTGTAAATAATAAAGATATTATATGTACACTCCCGTTCATAAAAATTGAACCAGCTGAAACATTCTTAGTGAAGAATGTGATGTGAAGTGATATTCGTTAGTGACTAACTGTTAGAATGTGACTTAGAATGTGACTAACTGTTTCTATTTTTATGAACGGTAGTGTATGTCTTTCGAAAGTTTCAAAACATTTTTTAACGATGTATAGGTTTAATATTTGTACAAGGGCAATTATAAGTTTAGTCACAAGTTTATAACCGGGAGAAATATGAATCCTAGAGGAAAATGTCCGTCTGTCGGTCCGTCAACACGATAAGTCATAAAATGAAAAGATATAGCGCGGTAAAATGGGTGAATGAGAAAAATTGGCTTATGAGAATCCACCAACATCAAAAATATATCTCGTAAACTGTATGAGATATAAAAAAAGTTTAAATCCAAAAAAAATTTTTCTCACAAACTCAATAAATTTGCCACAACTACAGCTCAAACACGTTTAATTACCTTATGCATACTAAGTATTCTTATTTACTTATAAGAGCACTAAAAACAAAATTTAACAGACTGGAATACTAACGCGGATTACATGAAAATAATTGAAACGTTGGGAAAAATAAAATCGATTTAATTCACGTTGTTCATTTTTACTATTGTTTTAAATATTTTGTTCCGAGCATCTTTTACGTAAATAAAAGCATATTTTTAAAAACTTATTTATTTTTACCTAAACTATATTGTTGTCTATTATGTACATAATATAAATAAATGTACATAATTTATATTTTGTATATCGTATAATCGAGTTTTTTTTTTTTAATAAATAAATTATAATAATTTATTTTAAATTAATATATATTAATATTGTTCAATTAAGTTCAATTATCTGTATCTATCGTATATTAATATTAAAAAATATGATTTCAATTACAGATGAGTTACGCTGTCAAATTATTAGATAATAATCTATCATACAATTCATTACGAATTGAAATCAAATCACCAGATAATCGTAATCATGTGTGTCAACATGATCGTGGTCATGGTGAATATACACCATTGAAAATTGGAATGCACGAAATTGTCATGTATTATGACAATGAACTGATACCAACCGCATACTTTTTCCGTGTGTTACCACCATTGGTTGAAGTGGCACCACCAGGAATGGCACCATGCGCTCTAGGTTCACTCGTACAAGTATTAGTGAATGCGACAGGTAAATAAATATATGTATAGAAATTTGTTATGGTGTAGGGTTTGGAAAATTATCAAGATATTTATCAAAACATAATTTGTTATAGAGTAGGCTTTTGAAAAAATATCAAGAAATTTATCAAAACATAATTTTTCGCGAATTTCCTCCAAAGGAAATGCAGCTATTTTTGCACCAATGTTGGACTTTCATAAAAATTCCTTCAAATGTCCATCGATCCTACCTATTAGAAGTTAAAAATCACTATCGCTAATATATATATATACATATATATATATATATATATATATATATATATATATATATATATATATATATATGTATATATATATATATATATATATACATATATATATATATATATATTTACTTTTATGTGTCTGTGGACTCTCTAGCGGTCATAGTTTTATTCCGATTGGAATATAATTTGGTATTTGAGGCGCTTTTGGTATTCTAAAGGTCAAGTTCGTTAATGGATAAAATCGGACAAAATAAAATGGATGAGAAGTGGGAGATTTAAGAAGTTTTGTTTAGATATTCCCATATTTAGTTTTCGCATAAGCAATGTTGATTGAAAAGGATACCTATAATTTGGAAAAATCTGTTGTTATTTCTGAACAAACTATATAGACTAATGTCATGTTGTATATTTCATGATAACGCCGAAATTGTTGATGGATTATATAGACAGAATTATCCACTTGGAATAAGGACCGTTCAAGATGTCTTAGATGGGCATTTCATTAGATAATCAAACCCGTTTTGAACACCCACTATTTTGTGGAATTCTGGTCTTATACCTATTATTTTCTTTATAAGGATTTGAGTATCAAAAAACGATCAATGTTTTTTTATTTTACAGGTGCTCCAAAGAAAGAGGATATTTTAGTAACCGCATACAGTCCACATAATCGACCATTGAAATGTCCACTACAAAATATTGACGGTACAAATAGTGCAACATTTCAACCAGACGAAGTTGGTGAATGGCGTATTGAAATCACATACCAAGGCAAACATATACAAGGTGGTCCATTCACATGTCAAGTTTTTGATACACGTGGTGTTTATGTATCGGGATTTGAAGGTGCTTTGCCATTGTTACCACATGTACTTGAAGTGGATACTACTGCGGCGGGTGTGAATGGTGAAGTTTATGCTGATGTTGTACATGATAAACGATCGGTTCATGTACGTGTGGAGAAAGTTGATGATCACCACTATAAATTACATTTCACGCCTAAACATAATGGAAAACATAGGGTAAGTACCTTCGAATAGCCGGTGGATTTGATAACAGTCAGTGGTAGGTTTAATGAGATCATAAAAGTCCATTTGAACTTAGAATGGAACTTTAAAATGGAAAAAGACTCAGAGGAAAATTATTACTATTGTCACCGTAAGCTTCGAGCACTTAGACTTCGTGTGGCAAGTCGGATTTGTATTCAGCGATATCCAGAGTTCACAAAACATCGATTATGAAAGACCATTCTGTACAGGTCATTGTTCTGCATATTACATTCTTCAGCCGAACAATCTAACCTTTCATTAATCTAAAAGCTGGATTCACGCCGGATTATTGTTTAGGCAATTCTTCTTGCCCTTTCGGTAAAATAAAAATCGTAGTGTGTTAAACATAAAGCAACATTTCTAAAATTCTGAACATAATCGTGGACTATAATTTAGTATTTCACACAACTAAGGGTTCTCTTGACCTAGGAGTAGCGCAAATATTATAGTTCGTGTTCACTCATATTATTTTTGATATTATTAAATAAAACAAAAATATTAGAGATTTTCGTAATTTTATTTTGACTATAGTTTCGAAACACACTTTCTTCGTAACACAGTGGTTTCACTTCTAAGCATTGATTATCATAAAATCTTTTACTTTATAATCGTAAATATATCCGTAGCCGAAGTACCTTAATCAAATGATTAATAGCACACTCTGTATATATTAATACTCTAATTTGGAAATAGATTTCTTAAATAGTTTGTGTAACCCTTATGAATGTTGTGTTTTATCGGAATCCCTGCAGGTAAACCAGCTTTGCTATTAACTCTGCATACACTGTGGCTTGATATCATGGTTCAAAAGGTATAATGCTAGACGCCAAAAGGTACTACATATAAAACACATACATGTCCTCTTTGGTGGATACCATGTTTTATATATGCTTGAACTAATTATATCATAAATGATCCCCTTTCATGTATTAAAATTAAAGCCTTGTAAATATTCTGTCCTGTATTTAAAACCCTCTATGTCATGTAAATTCATTTTTAGTGTTGTGTTCTATTAATTTTATGTTAAATTGTCAAAATGGGTTATATAAAAACCTTTTTTTTTGAAGAACATATTATTAAATCGGATGCCCTAAATATTTGAATTAATTTTCGGACTTTTCAGTAATAATTATCGTAAACTATTAATTAAAATGGATAAAAAAACATATCAAAGTTAATTTTCTTCTGGATCAAACGTAGGGCGTTACTTATACTTATCCGTTAATGATAACAAATTGTAATACATGGCCCGATTTTATAGATGTGAGAAAACAGCTAGCTAGAATTTTCTTGTGTAAATTATTTCTCGATGTAGTTTACACGTGAAATCTGAAGTCGCATAATAACATTCACGTGTAAAGTGTACGAAACTCTATCTACATACATGTTAACGTGATAATTGTGGCCGAATTGTGGTGAATCTACTGTGTTTCCGAAAAAATGTTTCAATTAAAAGTTTTTGGCTATAAAAAACTAGTTGAATCTCTGCCCAAAATATCTTAGCTTTAAGCAAAGTGTCCACCTGAGACAAAATCTCGAGAGAAAGTCTCGAGACCAATCTCAGGGTTTTGTCCATTTGAATTCACTTTCGCTCTCGCGACAGCTTCCTGAGACTCGATAGTCATTGCAGTCTCGAGACCAGGATATTTCATTTCCAGTTGAGAGTCCACTCACACCTGTGACAAGTTATTAAGATTATTAATTTAGTCAATTCCTTTATTCTTAAATGGATTCTCGTCAGGCTCTTGCTTTTATTGTTGCGTACAAAATTTCCAAAAAAACAGAAAGTGCAAAAAAGGGAGTGTTGGGTGAGGAAATGAAATGAGATATCCACACTCGTAAATGAGTTGAGGCTAGAAGATATACAACAGTTTAAAAATTTTATTCGGATGTCTGCAGTGCAATTTGAACTCATTCTAGATTTAGTGAAACACCGGATTGTCAAGGGAGACACAAAATTTCGTGATGCATTTCCTCATACTCAAATATACTCATTTTTTTTATCGCAATTCCTATACAATGTTGAACTCGTGTTCCTCATAGATATGAATTAACTTCATAACTTCATTGTCAGTTCACTCTCTTTTCTCAGGCACCTTCTTATCACTCATTTTGAACAAACTATGAAAATTCTATGAAATTTATGAAAATTATAAAATTATGAAACACAACATTCAAGTCTCCGACAGCTTGGAAACTCTTCCAACACGGACGGAAGACTGGAGACTGAGTCGCGAAAGCAGGAATATACATGTCCACTACTGCTCTCAGCCCCCTATACATTTGTGAGTCGAGTTTCGTGACTACTCTCGAGACTGTTTTATCTTAGGTGGACACTTACTAAGTTGGTTAAAAAAATAAGACTATTCTCTTTTTCATTCCAGGTATATGTTTATTTCAATGGTTACGATGTAAAAGGTTCACCATTCATGATGAAAGTCGGTACACAACGTGGTAAAAAATCAAGTAACAGTTCACCGAGTAGCAACTCATACCGCCAAAGTCCATTATTCAATCAATCCGCCACAAAATTATTCACAAATACCACATCAAATAGTCCTAGTCCAAGTAATATGTATCGTAGTAGTCCAAACCAAAGCTATACCCGAAATTATAGTTCAAATAGTCCGAGTCCCGTTCATTTAGAATCATCCACGAAAAATTTTCAAACAAAAACAAGTAGCTATCAACGATCAACGGACGTGGTTGATCATCGTAGCTCACCAATTGAACGACATAATTTGTCACCAACACAAAGCCCAAGCTATTATCGTAATCGATTAGGAGCTGAGAGTCCGGATCAATCGGAATATTATAAGAAAACAGTGGAGACAACACGTACATATGAAACTAGTCCAAATACGTCGAAATTATCATCGATGCGAATTACAGAAGCACGTAGTCCGATATTCACGGACTATGAATCGAAAACGAAATCATCACCATATACGCCGGTCTACGATAAAGATATTAGCGAAAAGAAACATTATACGAGTACGTTAACACGTAATATCAATACCGACGATGATATTAAAGTTGATACACGACCTATTGTACAATCATTTGGGGCAGATCGATCCGTATTACGAAAAGATTCACGAGATGCCATTGAGAAAACAAAGAATTTGTTATCGTATCGAAGTTTAGAATCTGTTGCAAATTTAGCAGAAAATAAATTGGATTCGAATAATTATTCCAATAATTCTAATAGTTATGGTCAAACAACATCCATAAAACATCACAATTATGATAATAGTCAGTATGTGAGTTCGAATAAAATTCAAGAATCCAGAACAATCAGTAATAACTCGTCGTCCAAGATCCATAGTCATTTGGATACAAAAACTAGCAGTAGTGGTCTGAATACCACATCTAAATTATTTAGCAGCAGTCATTTAGATAGTATAACCAGTAGTGGGGTTACGGGTGCTCGTGCTGTTAAAGTCCAACCAGTACCAGATGGCGTTATTGGACAACCTGTGGAATTTGAAAGTAAGTTTATGGTTTTTACTAGCTCTTATTAGACAGAAAGTCCTCCCTAAGCCATTAACTTACCAGTCCAAATGGTCAAGCGGACTAAAGCGTTATGTCTGTGCAGTATACCTACTTGGAAACTGGAAGGTTATGGGTTCCAATCCCGACATCGGCAGTTTGTCAATTATTAAGAAAAAAAAGAGGCGGTTATTTCTATAAAATGTCAGCGTATGGACAAGAAATAAGTAACCGGCTATGCTTGAGAAGGTTTTCTGCAGTTTCCTTCACGAACTCCAGTTGAATATCGGCATAGTTCCTATCATAGTCGGCTGCAGCCGCATTTTCTACTAATTCCTAGTCTATACACAAAAATTCCTTCCATTCCACTCACATCCTCACATTCTGCCAAATAGAAATGTCACGTTGTAGCCAATTCCACCAATAAATCTAATAGATGCAATCCTCGAACGACTTCGCGATTACATGGTTGCACGTGGAAAAATTTCGGGGAACAGCCAATCCTCTTTTGAATGTGCACGGAAATTTAACGGCGATTTTTAAATTTAAAATTGTTTTTTGTAGTTGATGGAAGTGGTGCTGGCTCTGGAGATTTGGAAATATTGGTTGAAGGTGGCCGTGTTACATCGAGTGTACGCAGTTTGGGTGGACAACGTTTTCGAGCTGCATTTACGCCTCATCAAGCATTACCACATCGTGTTGATATTCGATTTAATGGGGAAACAGTACCAGGTAAGTCGTATAATATTTTGTTTTTCTGATGGAATTGGATGCCAAAATTAGTTATTTTTTCTAATTGGAAGTATTTTAGAAATTATTTTCGGCCACATTTGTCCTATTTTTGAGCGGTATTTAAGTATTTTCCGATTGATGAGCCATTTGTTAGGATAAGTTTTATGTTCGATGAAGAAAAAAATGTGACACCCAAGATTGATGAACTATAGAAATTATTCTAACTCAGATAACACTCGCTAGACGTAGATTGTAAAGGCTGCCCTGGACGGGCTACACTTCGACCATAAGGTCCATTGTGATGCCTTAGGATGTGAGGATGTGAGTGGAGTGGAAGGAATTTGTGAGTAGACTAGGAATTGGTAGGATATGCGGCTGCAGCCGACTATGATAGGAACTATGCCGATATTCATCTGGAGTTCGTGAAGGAAACTGCAGAAAACCTTCTCAAGCATAGCCGGTTACTTCGTTCTTGTCCATACGCCGACAGTTTAGTCAATTAATCGCCCCTTTTTTTTATTTTTATAATTGACAAACTGTCGGGATTCGAACCCATCACTTCCCAGTTTCCAAGTACTGCATACTGCACAGACATAACGCCTTAGACCGCTCGACTACTTGGACTGGTTTAACACTCACTAACTAATGATGCCAAAATTTATTCCTTACCCAAAAGACGGAAGTTTTACATGTTTTAAATGAAAGGTGTGCCGTAAATTGTTAACTTTGCTATTAATTATCTCTTAAGATATCTATCAAAAGGTGGTTGTACGCTGAAATTACCACGAGTACTGATAAACGTCTGTCTTTTTTTAGTTTTTTTAATCTGAAAAATACGAAAGCCGTCATGAACAATTTATATTTCATGACATATTTTTAAACTACATCATCAGAAAACCTCGGTGATATTTATTACATTATTGTAATGTCATCAGAATTACATACGGATTTGTATAAAGATAATATCGACTTCCTAGATTTGATTACAAAAACACCGGTTAACTGAGATTAGTAGGAAGAAAAAAAAACTATGTAATTAGCAGACTTCCTAAGTATTTTCCAAATCACCTGACAACGATAATAATATTCACGAGTTTATTTTTAAAAACAAGCCGGTTGATCAATTTCCACTTTTATTAAAATTGAACACATAATACGTCTGGTTTTTTTTTTATGATAAAATTAATCGATAGCAATTAACTGATCGAATTAATTAATTAAAAATGAAAGTGAGTTACATTAATTTTATTATTTTGTTTATTTATTATAGAAAAAAATGACAATTTATAAAAGGATATTGTATTTTGTGAAAGTTATCTAATATTGAAAACTATTAATGGAATATTATTTTGAATGTTTTTTCTTTCTTCATTTTAATTTTTTTTTTTTTTAATTATAAAATTTTTACCTTTAAATTTTTGCCTAAAATGTTCAAAATTTGCCACAAACATCTCAATTTTTACATCAGTTATTTGTATTATATATAGATTAGTATTTCGGCAACAAAGTAGTCATCATCAGAATTAATTAGCTAATCGTAGTTATTCACTATAGGGACATATTACTGCTCCAAAAGAGCATTGACGCAAGTGTAGAAATAGCAATTGTATAGCTGAAAAAAAAACTGAAATATTTTTGGTGGTTTCGCCCGATTGCAGGCGGGAACATTGGCTTTATGTTATAGTTATTGCCTTGGCCATTATATGGAAGTGTGTTATTGAAATCATTTCATTTTTCCATCTGCTATAAAATTATTTTTTCTACAGTTGCGATGATTTGGGCGTGGCGAAATCTGTAGCTCGTCGTTAATTCATACTGATAATGACTACATTATAATCGAAATACATATCTATATAGTCCAAATAACTGATCTCGGCTTTGGTGCAATATTTGAAAATTTATTTCAAACACCATAAGT
Source organism: Nineta flava (assembly GCA_963920215.1). Taxonomy (NCBI): domain Eukaryota; kingdom Metazoa; phylum Arthropoda; class Insecta; order Neuroptera; family Chrysopidae; genus Nineta; species Nineta flava. The sequence continues at coordinate 60,010,426 of OY986045.1, read as the reverse complement.
TTACATTGGATTTCTTTGGAATTTCCCATACAAATTCATGTCATATAAATTCGATATTGAATTTTTGGTACAGGTGTTCTAAAAATAGCCGAATTAGCTCATTTCAGTATGTCCGCCTGTCCATGGATTCGATAACACAAAAACGAAAAGATATAACGACCTGAAATTTTCCGTGTGAGTTCTAGAGCTAAAAAGTAATTTCAAGTTCGTGAATGAGCAAAATTCTACCGTGCTTCCCCTCAAAGTGGGGGGGGGGAAATATTAATCTTTGAAACCGTAAAGAATAGAAAAAAAAGTTAAAATAAACTACTTTTTGGAAACTTTTTTTAATAAACTCGGTATATACCGGGTATTTAAGCAATTAACTCAGTTAGTTGTTATTGTCACTTGTTTTTTTATAAAAAATAATTACATTTTTGATATCTAGATTAAAAGTGCTTATTATAAATAATTGAAGTTTGAATTGATTTTATGTTTTTATCGAATTGTTTCAAGGTGAATTTTAAAGGAATTTTTTTTTGAATATACATAGAAACACAATATGATTCTAATGTGTCTCAAAATTCAAAACAATGAGTGAAAATCGCTTAGTGAAATCCTATTGATCTATTTAATCGAAAGGTTTGTCTGATACACTGGAGAAAAGTCGCACTTAGAAAAGTCCCAAGTATTTTTTTGAGATGAAAAAATAATAGGACACCCAAAAAGAATTAATTAAATTATGAGCTATACTTTTTGGGCAATAAAATGTAGATCAAAATCTAGATCCCGATATGGATCGACGCTCTTCTTAGCTACCGGATACTCTTGTCCATAAAAATTGATCCACCAGTAAATCATATTCTAAGCGTATATATTACTAACTATATGTATATTACGTACAATAACACGTAGAATGTTTGAACTGGTTCAATTTTTATGAACGGGAGTGTACATATCTCATATTTTGCAGCATCTTGACATTATAAATAACGAACTAAACACAATATAACTACCCTTGTACTCTATAGTACAGGTGTGTAATATTATTCTAACTGTACACGTAAATGTTTCAAGACCAAATAAATAGGTGTAGTTTTTGTATACCAAGTACACCACAACCTGTTGGATCCCTGATGAACGCCCTTGAAAACTTTCATTTTACATTCGTATGCTAATTGAAACGTCTACATGTCAAGAAAGAAAAAAAAACTTTTTATGTACTCAGTACTGCATGAAACTGCATTGTATTTTCTGTGAATGAGTGTCTGTTCCTTAACTTAACTTAACTGACATACCTACTACTATTTATAAAAATAAAAAAAAATTATTATCTGTGTAAGAATTTTAAGACTAAATTTAAATGTCCTACAACTTTTACAACAAGCCAGTTGACAAATAATATAACTGAACACTGGTTAATTGACCTAAGGCGATGGAATACCTCTTGGCTGACTAAACATTGGAATGCATACATACGTATGCATGTCTAAAGGTAATAAGATGAATTTGTTAGTATCGCTTAATGCCTACTTAAATCCTAGACATAAAATTAGACATATACAGGCTGCTCAGATTTTAATCCAGAAAATTGAATAGGCGATAGAATTCCCAAAAATAAGACGATATATACTTTGATGTTTTTTAGCTTCGTTTTCGAGATACAGGTAGAGTTAATAATAAAAACTTTTTCAAATGTCTCAAAAACTACTTCGGTGATTTTGATTACACTTGGTACGTCTTTAGTAATAAGTAAGTGACTTAATTTGATGTAATTAGATTTAATTTAATTATTACAAAGGCATCGCTGGACATTCCTTACAAGATTTTTAAAGAAAAAATTGAGTACGCCACTGATTTTTTAAATGTTTAAAAAGCACTAAAATTTTTTTTTATACATGAAGTTATAAAGAAAAGAAAAGAAAGTAACTGGCTATGCTTGTCATGGTTTTCTGCAGTTTCCTTCCACAAACTTCAGATGAATATTGACATAGTTCATATCAAAGCCGACTGCAGTCGCACAATCTACCATTGCCTATTCTACATACAAATTCCTTGCCCCTTAAGAGTCGGTAAAAAAGGCCTACTTACCAGGCTTCGACGTCCCCTCGGGTACTACTACTACTGTTGTAAGGACGTACCATTTATTGTTGATAATATAAACTATTTATGTTTTGCATGGTGTTGCCATTTATTACTAAATCCTATAAGCTTTATTCAACGGATAAACCTACCGTTTTCATCTAACGGTGTGCGCGCTTATACTTGAATTAGAGTCTCATTTTGTCTCTAACATGATTAAAGAAGTATAATAAAAAAATCATTTCAATTAAAACCCATTAATGCTATATTTGTGAGATACATAATTTTTAGAATATTTTTCTAAGTTTAGTGGGTTCTAGTACCTTCAAAAGGTATGAAACACGCTGTATTGTTACATATAAATTCTTAGAAGAATTATGTGGAAGTTAATAAATCATTTGTCTTATTGACCATATTTATGTTGACTTTATGTATAATAACGGATTCATCTTAATACCTCCAAGATAATACAAAACGTCTTAAGCGCTCCACTATACCTCTCTCTCTGTACTTACCTTTTATTGTTAATTATTATTAAGCAGTAGAAATAACCCCACTCCAAATAAATATATATGATGTAGGTTTCTACTGACGACTGTTTGTAGCAGCAACAAAACATAGCTGTATATTTATTTTATTTCGCTAAGTTTATATAAATATTTTGTATATATTTCTTATTTTTGTGCTGATCCGACTAACATTTCTCACCATATTTTATTGTTTATACTTTTTTTTCACTGTTTAAGAAAAAAAAGTTTTATTTAAACACAGAATCGAAGAAAATCAATTTCCAAATCGTGGGAATAAAAATTATATCGGTTTTTCTTCTTCGGTTTTTGGTGTAAGTTTTATTATATATATATTGTGATTGTTTTTTTTTTGTCTATAAAGTGATATGTTTACCTGTATTTAGAAAGTTTTGTTCTGTGATGATGATTGAAATTGGTATTTTTGTTGTAGGACGTGTTTTTTTTTTTTTTTAATATTATTTTTATGCCTTCAATTATTTAAAAGAGAAAAAAAAGTTTATTAAACTTTTCTTATTAAAATTCAATTTAAAGTTTTTAAATTAACTTTTAATAGGTCATTTAGATATGATAGATTTTTTTTTTTGATATTATAAATAATATAATTGTAGAATTTAAAGAAACTAGGGTAAATTTTTTTTATTGTACACACCTTTAAACGTTAATTATTTATTATAAATATTTACCTTGATATTTAAATTTATTTTTTTTGGTGGTTTTGTTGTCTGCGGGTAGGATTTATAGGTTCAAATTTTGTGTTTAAACTTTCTATCCGATTATTCAGGTTTATTTAGGTGTAGACTGTATTAAACCTGTATTAATTTTCAATTAAATATAATTAATTTTCAATAAATTACGGTAATTAGGAATCTCTTGCAGTCTTTTCGATATATAATCGAATTTAACATTCCGAAAATTCCTAAAATTACAACTTAGTTTTCCATTGGTAAGGGTGAATTAAACTTTATAAAGCTTATGCTTTTATGTAAATGGATCAACTCCTGACATTTATAGAAACACCAATTCATTACTATTAGAAAAAAATTAATGCTTAAATTAATGCTTAAACTCTCTTACTTTGAAACTCTCTCATTTCTATGCATCCATAGAAATACTTTCCAAACTCACTTTTGGCTCATATAAATGTTTATTTTTCCTGAAATATAATAGAGAATAGTTGCTCTAATCCTGGAGTATATATCTTATTGAGTTTATGCTATCATAGGATACGATAAAAGCCTACTGATACTTTATTATCGCTTTATGCTTCTTTTCTTACGCTTCTTTCTTACTCTTTGAGAAACGAGATGTTGAACAGAAATAAATATTCTCAAAAGTTCAGATTTAGTATAATTTTAAATAAATGGCAAAAATATGTAGCACTGACTCTGGCGACCCGCTGTTATGCCAACAATTTTTTGGAAGAAATTTTTGGAAAATAATGTTATTAACAAATTAAAAATATATTGACATAAAAGAGTAGTGGAATATTATATGCATTCCACTACCATAACATCTCAGGTAGCTCATAGACAGAGCTTTGGCCTAGAGTTCGTGGGTTCGATTCCCATGTGTATGATTTACCATATCAAGCATTTGATGTCAAACAATGTTATGAATGTTCAGACATATTACTTAAATGTCAAAATTAAGTAAACGCTTGCCACTTCCGTTGGTATAATAAAACCTAAAGTCAACCATACTTACAATCGATAAATAATAGCTCCGCGTAACAGAAAATAACATAATTTTTTTTAAGGGGAGGAGTGGGGTTTTTCCGATTTTCCGGGGTGTTGCAATGATAAAATTGAAGTTTTCCGATTTTTCCCGTCGGTTTCAAGCAATTTCACGTCGATTGAAGAAAAACCGCATCTTTCTAGCATGTCTAGAAATGCCTTAGAATTTGTAAACATGAGTGAGTCAGTGACTCAGTCAGTCAACACATTCGCACAAATCTGCACAAATAATGCGGCGACCGCTTCTTTTTTAAGCCATTTAACGAGTAATTACCAATTACTGGGAACTCCTTATACTGACTTTTGTTCTCAAATCCATTTTATCATTTATTTAAATGATAAAATCTTTTTCTTAATAGTTTCGAGCATTGAAAATCAACTTTACTTCAACTTGGAAAGTTATTTTCGATCAATGTATTTACGAAAGGGGGATTAAATTCTCATGATTCCTCTTATTATTGGTTACAGCTGTGACAGGAAGACGTTTATACATTTGATATACATTTAGAAAGTGTCAAGTTTGATGTCAGCCGTGTTGTGTCATCAAATCACACCGTATAAGGTGTCATATTTCTGTTACCCATACTTATTATGGATGAATATAGATAGTTGATAATATTTTGCGTGATATGTATATTAAATAACTCTTTTCTATAAATAAAAAGTTTGCATACATTTTGTGTGTGTTCAAGAAACAGACAGACACGCATTCTTCCTCTGTTCAAGTTCAAGATGGTTAAAGAAAAATAATCTCACTCAATAAAAGAAAGGCGTTTTTTTTTTATAAATATTATTTTGAATAAAAAGAAATGCGGGATTTTTTTCTTTCTGTGGCATGCAAATAGTGAAATTTTGAATGGTATTTATTTTAAATTGTTAATTAGTGTGATTTTGATTTAATTGCATGAAATGTAATCTGTAGGATATACACACGGTGTCAAAACTCTGTGATACGGAATTATTTTCATTTTATATAAAGAACTAGCACTGCCCGTCGCAGTTTCGCCCACGAACATTGTAATTTTACAGACCTTATATTACTTAGTATTTAAGTAAATATACTGAATGTTTATGCAAAATTTGAAGTAGATTGGACCAAGGAATCACATTGTCCCAGACAAATTTTGACCCCGTTTTTCACTCCCTTAGGGGTAGAATTTCGGAAAATCTTTTCTTATTGGATGCCTACGTCATACAAAGACCACACCCTCCAAGTTTCAGGTCTCTACGATCAGCGGTTTAGGCTGTGCGTTGATCCGTCAGTCAGGACAAAGCATTTTATATGTATAGATGAGTATAATTGACACTATATAATGCATAGCAGTCTTGTAAATGTTTCAAATTAATTCTACTATGAAAAATGTGGGAATGGTACTTGTTTCTTTATCAATTACTATGGAGTTTATCCCAAATTTAAAGCGCTTCATGGGTCCGAAGAATTGAAACAATTCGTTTATACCTACCTTGTTGAATAATACAGTGTGTTCATTTGAAAAGTTGCCGGCAAAAATTTTTAAAATATGCATTTTAGAAAAAAATGTTTCACACAAAAGTTAAACACAATTTAAAGAGGAAAACATAATGCGATAATTATATTTTTGTTCAATGCATCCGGGCCAGCGTGGCATATAATTTAAACGGTGCAAGAAAGGGAAAATCTCTAAATGAGTGAACATGTTTATCTCATAAAAACAAACAACTTTTGTTTGAAACGTTTTTTCCACACATTCCCTTGTCGTCATTTAATTCATCAACTAATTAGATAATATTCTATTTGACTTGTATTAAATAATTTTACGACCGTATATTAAATATAATTTGAGTGAACGTATACTTTGAGTTGAATACACCAATTGGTGATGAATTTGACGTAATCGCGTGTGTTTATATTCAAATAATTGATTTTTATTTTATTATTGACATAAGAAACGGAAAAAGTAAAACAAAACAATTGAATTTTATATTGACATAAAATTTTATGTGTCATATAAATTTGTATATAAATTTGTAGTTTTATTTGTGTTTTAGTTTCTAGTTTTATAAAAATTATTACGTACTTTTACGACTTTTGCTGATATGATTGTAAAAAAAATTTATGTATACCTATGACTAATTATGGCGTCTATAAATAGTCTACAAATATTTTGAAATGTTTATGCACATATGTTTATTAAAGTACGTAATTAATTTTGATTTGGATAATGATAAAGAAATTTATATATACAGGTTGTTCAATCAAAGGTGCTTTTGATTTACCAATTTTAAAGATAAATAATAACTTTCAATTTTTACACCCTTTAGGTTGATTTCGTACCATATGAAATCTATTGCACTGTCAATGAAAAAACAAGTTTTAGGTCCGGGACTCCGGGCATTATCCCGAAAAACATACCCTATATATAATGACATATTCTTATACTTTGATAGAATGAAGTATATATCTTTGCCTATATGCAATAGCAATGAAATATGTTAAATTTCCATTTAAAACACGAATGCCGATGATTTCCGATTGTCACATAGTCGATAGTATAAAAGCGTGACATTCGAATATGAAATTTCATAAGACTCCCCATATAAAATCATATTTGCTTAGCCTCGCTGTATATGAAAATGAATTTGGAAATAATTAAAAATTATCAAATGATATTATAAAATAGCGCCAATTATTAACATTCTTAAACAAACAACAAAAATGGAATTATCCAAATCCGTTCAAAGTAATTGACTTCCGAGGTAAAAATCTGAAGTGAATGTAGTAGGTATTATGATGTAAAATTTACCTCAACACATTTGAGTCATCGGATATGTTAATTAATATGAATATAATTGTTAATAATAAGATAATTAAAATTAATTATGTGCTATTATTTATTTCGACGATTTTCTTATTCTGAATTCTTTAATTTTATTTAGGAAGCCCTTGGAATGTGAATATAATGACGCCACCATCATTGTCTGTAATGGGTGATTCAACACGACTAGTACCAGCAAATAGTTCAGCAATATTCGAAATAATCACAAGTAATTCAAATTTATCATCGGATGAGCTAACCGTTAATGTGTTAGCACCATCCAAACGCATTGTACCGGCACGTGTATTACCTGGCATTAATTCGGGTGTCCATAGTGTAGAATTTCTACCAACTGAAGTTGGTACACATATTGTTGAAGTGGCCATTGGTGGTGAGAAATTAGCAGCTGGTCCATTAATTGCAAAAGTTTATGATGCAGAATTAATCCAAGTGGCTGATGTTAGTAGTGGTATTGTGGGCCAACCTGTACAATTTCGAGGTTATTACTTTTACTTCCTACAAATGTATACATACCTATAATCAAACACCCACCTTAAAGTTTGTCTACAATGTAGATAAGTATCAAAAGTTTATATCATTCGTCGATCCTTAAATGTACATTTAATAGACTATTTGAATTAGTATTCAATATACAGGGTGTATCAAAATTAACATCAATATCTATTGTTATTCATATTATGTATAGAGTATCCACTGCACTAGCTGACCGGCATAAATGTTTCCATGGAAAGAGACTTATAATCGAAAAAATTCTGTTAGCAACACAAATTTTTAGATTTCAAAACCGTTTCCGAGATACATTAATAACCAACCGTTTACTGAACCAAACTCAGTATTCACAGGAATTTTACTACACATGTGGCGACACCTATCTAACCTGAAACAAACTTGATTTTCCATATTTTGGTTTTGGACTGACCACTTACATATTTTCGTTATTTTGAAATTTAGGCGAAGGGATAAATCTACGAAAAGCCTCATAGAAATGGGAAAAGTATATAATCAGACCAATCTTTTGTAAAGAAAGTGCCAAGTGTTCAGAGTGCTGCTCAATTAGCATCTTTATATTCACAATTAAAAGTGATGTAACTGACACCTGGTGTTCGAATCAGAAATCATCGTATGTGGGATCTACTATATAAATACACACAAATATAATTGTATATATCAAACCCAATTTTTTTCGATTTGCTATTTGCCTATTATCAAACAAATACTATTAGATTTTAAGAATTTAATTCTGATACACCCGGTATGACACTTACCCTTTCATTTTCAAACGACAACGGATATGCAGCTTAATTTAGTAATTTCCTTTTAATAATCATGTGTTTCGTGTCTAATCATTGTGTTTAATTACATTTTAATTAGTATTAACTCATTGACTTAATTACTTTTAACAAATACTATAAAAATATTCCACTTGTAAGTGATTTAACTAAAATCTTTATGAATTACAGTCGACGCAAGTCAAGCCGGCGAAGGTCAATTAGAAATATCAATAAACGAAGGTGAAGTACCAAACCATGTCCAAGTAGTGGGTGGCGGCAGATGTTTGGTATCATTCACACCCGATCAAGCGAAACCACATTTGATTGATATTAAATTTAATGGTGAAACTGTCCGTGGATGTCCATTTATTTGTAACGTCACAGACACAAGTCGAGTCACACTTAATCTAAGTAATCTAGAATTAATACCTGTACATCAAGCAAGTAGTTTTCACATAGGAGTTGGTGGGGGTGGTGCTGCTGAATTAGCAGTAGCTGTACGTGGCCCTCTTGGTGAACTACCTGTAAAAGTAACAGGAGATATTCATTCAGGATTCACGGCAGAATTCACACCCGTACAAGTTGGTGCCCATCAAATTACTGTCGATTACAATGGTCGCCCTGTACAAGGTACACCATTTATTGCAAAAGCATTCGATGCATCACGTGTCACTGTTGGATCTGTGTCACGAGGTACTGTTGGACGACCCGTGACTTTCTCGGTTGATGCCAGTGATGCTGGTGAAGGCAATTTAGAGATAACAATTTCTGCGAGAGGATTAAATATACCAACACAAGTGCATCCACAAGGCAATGCTCGATTTGCGGTCAGTTTTATACCGGCAGAAGCATGCGATCATATTGTAAATGTGGCATTTAATAAACGTGCTGTTGAAGGATGTCCATTAATTGTGGGTGTTAGTAGTGGAGCAGGTGGACCATCTGTTACATTACCGGGACCTGGACCTGTTCACAAACCGGCCACATTACTTATTAATCATTCTGGGAAATTGGAAGATATTGAAGTTAATGTTGAAGGTAATTGTTTTAACGAAGTGTGTTTTTTTTTCTTTCGAATGTAAATATTTAATTAAGGTTGTACCATCATTTTTTTTAAATGTCTATGATATTGAATAGTTAGTTCTCTTCACAAACTTCGCTAAACTCGTAAGTCGTTCATAATTCTAAAACTATTCATAAACGTACTTTGTAATTATGATTGCGTTTACGTTTGAGGCCATAAACTATATCATAAGTTCATCGAAAACCTTGTTGAGAATTCATTGTCGTTTTTTTTTTACCAAAAACAAAGTTTGCGCTACCTGAAGCTAGGGTTACTTTAGTAGGTGTGATCTCTTTGCTTAGAATAAATAATTCAAGGTAATTTTAAAGTTAAATACACTTGTTTAAGGTAGTTTCGGTAAGGTATTGTATAGTTAGGACACATACTACTGTCAAAAATGCTTGAAGACTTCCGCAGACGAATATCCACACATTCTATCAAATATTTTTGGCTACGGTGATCTAGCAACGCTGCACCAAGTATACATTTGTATATTTATTGGATTTATGGCTATCTTTAATTAAAGATATGACTTTGCCAAATCACCATTTACCAAAACGATGTGTTGGAATTTTGAAAAATATTATATTTTAAATTATTATATCTCGGGTATAAAACGGTTAAGTGATTTAAGATTCTATTAAGGTACATTTTTTGTGTGTAGTAGAAAATAATTGGACGAACGAGAAGTTTTACTTGCTTTAAACAGGAAAACCAGAAAATAGCTAACTTTGTTATTATTTATGTCGGGTTTTAAACGGTAAAACATTCTGAAACTTTGGAATTTAATTAGTAAACATTATTCTTGGCCTATAAACAAAATATTTAAGGATATCTATCGATAAGCAGTTGTACGCTAATTATCTTAATTGCCTTATTTTATGAAACTTACCTTGATTGATAGCCGCCATTCCACTGATGAAGTGCAATATGTTTCACATTTAAGTTCTGCAATTTAAACAAATTAACATTTTTCAATAGTGATTGGTACAATCTTAAAAAACCAGAAACCGCCCAAATTGTTTCTTTTTTTTCGGCACTTACTTTATACAACCTGGTGCAGAAAAAAAACCCTGTGTGAAGTATCAAAGTATCATACTTTTTCGCATAATGTTTACCACATGTATCATACGGTGTGTATTTCGTATCATTTTTCTAAGCTCTTCCCATTTCGTTTTTGAGTGCATGCGTTTTAGATATTAATAATTTTATAAAAATATTTTTGTTATTTTGTGATTCGTCTGTTATCAAATTCCGGTATTGGTTTTTTCTCTGTTTATTCTATTTTATATATGTCTACACAAATTTATTGTGATAAATGATGAGAAGGGTTTCTTTGGCACTGCTTTCTTATTTCAGGTCGACGCCGAATTTACTAGACAGACTTTTGAACTGCACTAACTCAAATATTACCCATAAACAAAAAAAAAAAAAAACTAACATTTTTAGTAAAATGTGAGATTTACTAACACATATTTCTTCAAAATAACTCGAAAATGATAACAATTTGAGGCAGTTTTGTTTCTGATTTAAAATAATAAGTTGTAGATAAAAAAAAAAGCTGTGTGGAAGCTTTTCTAAAATTTTGTTAAGGTATTTAACACTTTTTTCTCATTTTCTAACACTACTTACTCATTTAGACTATTGTTTGTTTGTATTTCGGGTTTGTATTAATGCATGGCTAATTTTCTAATTAACTCAAAACTTCATTTGTACAAAATTTCATCGTACATCATCGCATACATTTATTAATCTTCTGTAGTTGTAAAAACAAAAATATTGAGCTTATTAATTAGTAAAAGAAAACAATATCAAAAATAACCATAAAAATGACATAAGACAAATGAATGACGATGACTTAGGGCCAGGCGGGCAAGCTGTTCCAACACAAGTTCAATCACTGGGCAATGGTTCAGGATTTCGTGCTGAATTTGTTCCACGTGTGGTTGGTGAACACCGTGTAGCAGTATCTGTACTTGGTACTCCGGCACCAGGCAGTCCATACGCTGCGAAAGTCTACGATGTGAATGCAATTAAGGTGAAAGAAGCTGTTTTTGGTGTTGTTGGAAAACCTGTTACATTCCTAGGTATGTTATTTAGATGTTTAAAACAATTAGAATATTTGATCTAAGAAGTTGTTGTTTTTTTAGTTGAAACAAGTCAAGCAGGTCCAGGGAATTTAGAAGTGACAGTAAATGGTGGCCGTGTCCCAACTTCCGCACAAGCTCAAGGTCCACATACGTATGCAATTTCATTTACACCACGTGAGGCCACACCTCATTCAGTTGATTTACGATTTAATGGACAAGATGTGCCTGGGAGTCCATTCACGTGTACAATTGCTCCTGCTGCCCGTCTAGTTGGTCCTGATTCTTTGGATAAAGTATCAGTGGGCCAACCATGCCAATTTTCTGTGGAGAGTTTAACAGCGCCGATTGTAGAGATTTTGGGACCATCCAGAAGGCCGTTAACTCCTAAGGTAGGTTTCTTTGAAGTTTTATTAATCCAGCATTCTTTAATGGTTCCTTATTTTTGTAATAGATTGTACCTCATCCTGACTCTGAAGGAAAATTCAATGTTGAATTCGTTCCAATTGATGTAGGAGATCATAGTGTTGAGGTAAGTTTTTAACGCAGATTTAAATTTTTGGGATCCTATTTTAATGAATTTTTCTTATAGGTTCGAATACCTGGAGGACATATTGAAGGAAGCCCTTTCCTAGTAAAAGCATACGATGCTAGTCGAGTCAGTGTCACCGATATTACTGATGGTACTGTTGGAAAACCGGTTAGTTTTAATATTAATGCTTCACAAGCTGGTGCTGGAAATTTAGAAATTATTGTCGCAGTCAATGGAAAAAATGTGCCAAATTTTGTGCAATCAGAAGGGAATGCAAGATTCAAAGTCAATTTTAAACCAACTGAAGCTGCAACTCACAGTTTAAGTGTGAGGTATGTCAAATAGGACTGCTCATTTATTTGATTTTTTACAAAAATGCTATTTATTTTGTAGGTTTAATGGTCAAGCTGTACCAGGTTCACCTTTTGCATGCAAAGTAACGTCAAGTAATGCACAACATCGTGTACCGATTAGTGGTTCAGCATTAGAATTAGCAGCTTTAGGTTCACCAGCAGAAATTGTCTTAGAAGGTGTCAGTAGTAAGTTTGAATTACTTGCTGAGAGTAGTATTCAATTTCTAATATATTCTTGAATTTTATTAGGTCTCAATCCAAAGGTTACGATTACTTCTCCGACGGGAAGTACTGTACGAACAACTTTACAAACACAGGGAGAATCGATTATAGCAAGTTTTACTCCTACCGTTGTTGGAAGACATTCAATATCTGTTTTTGTATCAGATCAACATGTAGTAGGCTCACCGTTCTTGTGCAATGTTTACGACGTAACCAAAGTAGTTGTTACTGGTCTGCCTGGTAAAAAAGGGGAATCAATTTCGAAAGGCATGTCTGATTTAAATCTGAATAAAGCCACTGGACCAGCCGAAGTTGGAAAGCCTATTACATTTAGTGTTGATGCTGCTCAGGCTGGCGAGGGTACTCTAGAATTAGTTGTATCAACTAAACAAAGTACTGTCAAAGCAGAAGTTGTGGCTTGTGCTAGAGGACTATACGATGTTACATTTATTCCACAAACAAGCGAAGTTCATTTCGTCAATATTACATTCAACGACACACCAGTTCCGGGCAGTCCATTTGAGTGTTCAGTAATCGAATCTTTACAATATATTCATGTGGGATCTGTTGCGAAAATCGATTTACCATCAGAAAGTCATCGTGCTGAAATTGTAGATCCAAATAATCGAAAAGTGTCTTCAACGATGCATGGAAAAACAGTGGAATTTACAGTTTCTCAAAATGGAACATATCGTGTGTTAGTATTTCAAGATATGGATTTAATTGTTACGAAAACATTACATATTTTTGATCCATCCAAAATTGAGGTTGTATCCGCTCCTGAAGCCATCTGCCATCGACCAGCTGTTGTTGGTATTAGTTTACGTAATACCGGTCCTGGTGTATTATCTGCTTCAGTTAAAGTCGGTAACAAGAATGTACCCCATAGTGTACGTCAAAATCCAAGCAATCCAAAACTGTGGGAGGTCATTTTCCATCCAGAAAATGCTGCTCCACATAAAATCATGCTACTGTACAATGGAGTCCCTAAGCAAGGTGTTTTGGAAGTACCTGTACGGGCTCCTGGCACAGAACCATGGGCTGGTGGTATAGGATTATATCAATCCCAAGTTGGAAAAGTAACAGCATTCACTATAGACACTTTAGGTAAACCTGCTCGAGAATTTGATGTTGTAGTAAGTGGTCCTAATGGATCAGCCCTGCCGGTACGATGTTATCAAACGCGCACAGGAAAATTACAAGCTGAATGGACTGCCAACATGTCTGGACCACATCGTGTGGAAGTTCTTCATCAAGCACGTCCACTTAGCGGTAGTCCATTTACATGCGAGGCTTTCATATCCGATCGTGTTAAAATTGTTGATCCACCTTCGCAAGTACTACCTGGGGATACCGTTATTTTCAATGGTAAATTGAAAATCATGACTCTTTAAATTGATTATGATTAACCAATGTTTATAAATTACAGTGAACACAAAGGATTGCGGTGTTGCTGAATTGGATGTTTCCGTCATAAATTCAATTGGCCAATCATTACCCGTACGAATAACTGAATTGGATGAACATCTGTATGAGGTATCGTTTATAACTTCCACAACTGGAATATATAATGTCACCGTTTCTTATGGTGGAATCAATCTTTCACAATCACCGTTTAACGTTGCGGTTGGACCAGTACCACCATTACCACCACCAAGAGCCGTTGGTCCCGGTTTGGAGACTGCTCAAGTTGGTGAAATGACAAGCTTCACAGTTAACAGTTCAGTACAACCTCAAGTCAAGGTAATAAATCATGAAATCCACAACTTATTCCTTAAATTTGATAAGGGTACTACAAAAAAAATGTTGTCCTTAGGTTGAAGCTGTTGAGGGTACAATTAATGCACATATTAAAGCAGTCAAACCTGGAGAATATATTGTTTCGTACATTCCATTGTGGTTTGGGACATATGATATTATCATCTCTTGTGCTGGTCAAACATTAGCTGGTTGTCCATTCCGACCGACAGTAGTTGATACGAATGCTGTTCGAGTAATTGGTGGATGGCAACAGTATTTGGACGAGAATAGTCGTTTAAAATTGCCATGTAAAATTGCATTGGATATAGCTAATGCAGGACCAGGACAAATTGAATGTATGCTATCTGAGCGCAAAGTTAATGTTGAAGCTAACGGAAATCGTATTCGGTAAGTTTCTTTATTTGAAAATCTTAAAATAGCATTTTTTAATATTCTGTAAACATTTTCAGCCTTGACATTTCCGCTGAAGGATTAGGTTCTGGTGAACATGACTTTTTACTCACATTTGGAAATATTCGATTGAGTGATGCACCACAAACGGCTGTCACTTCTGGAGATCAAGTGGTATTAACAGGAAGAGGTCTAGCACAAGCTCAATGCGACGAAGTATCCACTTTCACGATTGATGGATCAAGAGCTGGCCCCGGAAGTCCGGAAGTTACTTTAAATTCGGCAGATACTAATATGCCAGTTCCAGTATCATTGATTCCTGTTGCCGACAATGTATGGAAAGCACAATACACGTTACAGTCACCTGGAAGCTACTTATTATCTGTATTATGGGCTGGCAGGCCAGTTCGTGGTTGTCCACTGATGATCGAAGCCAAAGGCGGGGCAGATGCATCCAAAGTAATATGTTCGGGAGAAGGTTTACGACATGGTGTAGTTGGACGTGAAATTCGTTCGTGGATCGATACACGTCGTGCTGGTCCTGGCGAATTAACAGCACATTGTGCAGGACCACGTAAAGTCGCATATTGTGAGCTATACGATCATGGAGATGCTACTTTTACATTAAATGTTAAACCTCAAGAGTCTGGACGGCATGCTTTAACGGTGAAGTACGCTGGAAAACATGTACCGGGTTCACCATTTTTATTACGTGTTGCTGGTGCACCGGATGCAAGTAAAGTGCGAGTGTATGGACCGGGTATCGAACATGGTGTACTTGCTACATTCCAATCACGATTCATTTGTGACACGAGAGGAGCCGGAGCTGGTCAATTAACTGTGCGTGTGCGTGGACCAAAAGGAGCATTCCGTGTTGAAATGCAACGTGAAAGTCAAAAAGATCGGACCATCTTATGCAAGGTAGAATTTTTTTTTAGATTCAGTACAAATTAAGATCGTTCTGCCTTCAAGATTTGCAAAATTTTTGCAAAATATTATTATTTCATAACAAGGGAATTTTTCGAACTTGTTTATTCGATTATTTTAACAATCATTAATTTTAAGATTATTTTAACAATCTAAGCACTTTAGCCCGAGTACACACGAGCGTTAAAAAAAGCCCTTCATAACACACATTCTCGTGTGTTCTAAAATCATGGTAAAATCAACGAACATTTGGATGTTTAAATAACGTCCGTTATTTTTAACACTCGTGTCTCCCCGGCCTTTTTCTAATTTGTAGATTTGACGTCAACAACATTTAATTCAACAATGAAATTTTACTTTTGAAACAATTCTTATAGTCTTATATTCAATTAACTTGTTTTGAAGATGATTGTATAAACAATCGAAACATATGTCAACATATTAAAAAAAAAAAATTATTACTTTAATTAAATTAAAATTCTTTTTTAGTATGACCCAACGGAGCCAGGTGATTATCGCGTTGAAGTGAAATGGGCCGGTGAACTTGTACCTGGATCCCCATTCCCTGTAATGATATTCGATACACAAGAAGAATTACGACGATACATCAATGCATTGTAGTAGTATTAAAAAAGACCCTACAGATGATTGCATCATATTTTTTCCACTTCAGTTTTGAATATTAAAAAAAATGTGGTGACGGTGTTAAATAAAACAATAATAATGTACCTATTTATTTATTAAAAAAAAAAAGAAAGAAAAAAACATTTTTTAATTAATTAATATTAGAAAAAAAAGAAAAAAGACTACAAATATTTTTGTTATTTTTTATGTAATTTTTTGTTTGTTTAAATAATATACAAATTAATAATAATTAATTGATTTTAAATATTTGTTATTTATTTTATACCATAACTTTTTAATTTTTTACTGACCACAATGACCAGCTAGATAATGATTTTCATCCGTATGTACAAAAAATACATGTACAGGAAATATATGTAAAGTGCTCTATCTTCCTCTTACATATCAAAATTAAGAAATATGTTATATCTGTCAACTACATTTACTACTGATATCAACAAGATTGTGGGATACTTTTTCGGTACAGATTGATTAATTTTTTTGAACGGGAGTGTATGTAAGTAATTATATAAGTGATTATACATTTGTCTGAAGATTCACCTTCAATAGACAAATTTTTGGAAAAGAATAGAAGCAAAAAGAGGGTAGAAGATGGTAAATCACATTTTAGGACTTCGAGTTCATTAAATTGTAGTCTCTTAATCGTAATCTAATAATACTATATCTTAGTACTATATTTATGTATCGTAGTACAACATTTAAGTACTTCAAACTGTTTCCTATGATTGTACGATGAGCTTTTAATCTGATGACCCATATGTAACAAGCAGTTGTATATATATTTTATTGTTTTGAAATAATTCCAATCTCTATGTCGCTAGTATATTTGAATATATTTATAGATTAAAACCAAAGGTCGATAAAGGTTACGTTGAATTGTAGTGTAAAGGTTATTCAAGGTCACGAATATAATATCAGTTAACGTGGTTATAATATACTGTTAATTGAGTATATATGGTTCTATAGTCTATTTATAATCAATATATAACTTCCCTCACACACATGGTTTAATAGTAGTCATGTGTCGCTTTTAAGTTACCAAACAGGTGCAATTAATTCAAATCGACTGTAGAATTTTAATTGATTTTAATATAATTGCATTTAGATATCGTCAATATAATAATTAGACGTCGTAATTGAAAGCTCTGGTGTATAGTTTTTGGTATATTTGAATACTTGAAACAGGCGTGGAACTAGCCTCCAGATTAGGGAAGGTCACTTCAATCATTCTCAGCTTCTTAATGCCATCTTATGCACAGCAAATGACTGAAAAAAAAACCGTGCCATTTATGAACGTTTGAACTTTGAGCGACTCTGGTCTCTCAGAGTCGCTAGGACAGAAATCTATTTTTTAAACACAACTGGCGGAGTATCAACAGTTCTTATTGCGAACGTTAAATTTATTTCCCAAACGGAAATACTGTTTTGGAATGCATCAAACAGGAAATCTTACCTGATCACCGCACAATATCATCCACGAAAGCATCTGTACAAAATAGGACTCCACAATGGATCCATTATGTGCAGACTGTGCGGCGGCGAGGAGGAAGAAACATCCAGCCACATCATCTTTAACTGCGAATCTCTCAGTTACAGCAGATACAAGATATTCGGTGCATCGCAACTTGAATATATGAACCTACAGGAAACTCTATCAAGCAAGCTCCTGGCTATTACCAATATAACGGAGACGCGGATCTCAGCAGACTGAAGTAGAAGGTGGAGATCAATGGACAATATGGTCGAAATGCAATACTTTTTTATACACCAAGATGTGTAGCTCCATCTAACAGCGATCTAACTTCGTATTGCACCCTGCTTGATGCCTAAATATACTGGGTGTTCTAAAATTCATTCAAGAAAACTATACCACGGTGTAGAGTTGTAAAAAACAAACAAAAAAGTTATAATCAATTAAACATTGATAAATTCAACCAATCACAGATCGGATAGTGTAAAGAGACGGAGCCTCTTACCGCCTGCAAGCCTTTGAAAGGTAAAGCGCCCCGCTCTACCGCTGAGGCCACGCCTCCTTACACTATGCGCTCTGTGATTGGTTGAATTAGTTAATGCTAAATTGATTATATCTCAAAAACTGAGCGTTAAATCAAAAAACTTTATGAAACTTTTTTATTTGTTTTTAGCAGCTCTAAACCGTAGTATAGTTTTTCTGAACGAATTTCAGAACACTCTGTATATTTACAGACAAATATAGAACAGAAGATAGGCAGATGACCTACATCCTAAGTATAAAGTAGTTTTATCAAATAAGAATTCATTCGTATTCATTTAAAAACTAAAGTCGTTTGGAAAAAAAATGTAGGTATTCCACCCATTCACATAAACACAATTTATTATGATATTGAAGTAATTTCTACATGACCGATTTAATTTAATTTAAATCTTGCGTTAATAACCCGTGAAAAATCCAGTAGGTACCCTCTGAGGAATATTAAGGATAATACACAAAGAAAAATATGAAGAAAAAAAAAATGTTAGTTAGCAATTTTATTAAAATTATGGCAAGTACAAGAAATATTTTTGAATGTGTATGGTTTCTTCTTTTTTTTGTTAAGAATAATTTTTGTTTTTATACAATATTTTTAAATAGAAATATAAGTATTAAATTTGAGAATATAATATAAATATTTTGGGTTTCTTCTCCTTTGTTCAAGAGTTTTTCAAGTATAAGAAAAGCTATTAAGAATAATTATAATAATAATAATAATAAATATTTGTCAACCCGAGGAGGGGGGGTTCATTTTACAATGTTGATAATTGAAAATTCTTTTTTTTAAAAGCTGTATATAATATAATTTTACTGATTAATACGCAAAAATTACTAATATATATTAAGCTCTTACCGGTTATATAATAATATAAACTTTTCAATATTAGTCTACAAAAAAGTTTTCTCAAAAAAGTGGTTTTTATTTTCTTTAAGAAAAAAAAAAGCGATGAAAATCATCAACTTTTTTTTTTCTGATTACAAACTTTGTGCTTTTGAAAAAACAGAATTGAAATATAATTTAATTAATTTAGTGGAAGCATTTTTCACACTAGATATTTTATAATAAATTCTTAAAAATTGGACTCAATTTTTTTTTTGCTGATTACTCAGTGAAGAATTATGTTGGATCGCTGTGGTGATTGTAGCTTTATTTCATATTGTATGGTATATTGTTTTTTTTTTGCGGGGGGATACATCATGAAACGTCTACCAGCGATCAAACATACCACCTGTTTAGTAGTTTTGTTCTAAGTAAAAGCTAAGTAAATATTCTAACCTAGAATTTTAATAGGTAGAAAAAGTACATTGTTTTGTTTTTTATAATAAGAAGTCAAAAGTATACAATCACATTTTGCCGAGTCTCGCATTTGTTCGCAGAAGTAGAATTATATATTTTAGAATCACACTATAAATAGATTTTTTTTTTTTTTATAAAATAATTAATGCTGAAATTTATATCACTTTTCTTTTAATAATAATAATTGAACTTGTTTAACTTTTTTTTACGAAGCAAATATTTTGTTTTATGTGCTGGCTATGATTTAAATTTATTTTTTAATTAATAATTCTTCTTTTTTTTTTGTTAAGGTGCTATTACTTTTTTTTTTTTTGTTTATGAACATTTTGAACAATTTTTAAAAATTATTTCGAACAAGAAAAAACATCTAAATTCTATTTTTTAAATAACCCTAGTTTTATTTTTTTTATTGTATATATTTTTTTCTTTTTGAAGAAGTGCTTTTTATTGAAAATTAAATCGAAAATTGTTTTTAATTAATGGACATGTGTGTGTTTCGATAGGTCGCGCTGGTCCCCTGATTCATCACGCGTTCTACCGAATATTGGTAGTTTATTTTAGGAGCATAAAAGGCTGAAAGTATTATTCCTATATATTATATTTTATATATATATATACTTTTTTTTTATATACTAAATATATTTTGTTAAAGATTTCAACTTCAAGGACGAATAGAAATATTTTTTAAATAATTAAATTCATTTAATAAAAATTTTTTTGTTAAAGATGGTTAAAACTGGGAGATGACTTTTATTAATGAATAATTTGAGAAAAAAATATTTTTATTAATACTTGATTTTGAAAATAATAATATTTTATAATTTTAATTAATATTAATACTAAATTCTTCTGTTTTTTTTTTGTTGTTTTTTTTTTTTACTTTTGTTTAAATTATTTTCTGATATGAGCAGAATCAGTTCGAAAATAGAAAGTAGAAAATCGAATTGTGGAAGAGATTTATTTATGTGTTTCTTCCAAAAATGAAATGCTAGTTTTTTTTTTATTAACCAAACTCTACATCGTAAAATTGCTTATAAAATTTGTATTTATGTTTTTTTTTTTGTACGGCATAAAGATTTTTTTATTTTGTTTGTATTTTTACTAAGCTAAATAAAGTTTGTTTTTTTTCGATTTTTTAAAATTTAGTTTTGGCCGCTATATATGTTTTTATTTATTTTGTTGTCTTCCAAGCATTTGATGTATGATTTTAAAGTTAATTGATTGAATTTGTTGTTTAGTAAATGATTCGATGTATTTGAAGCTTTTTTTTTTGTAAGTAGCGTTTTGGTAGATGAGCGTGTAGTTTTTTTTTGTTTCATCGGAGATTGTCGAAATTGATTGTATTTCAAATATATTTTGGGAGTTTTGGATTTACATATCTATAAAATAAATTCAGTTATGTAATATTAATGATTTGTGTGGTTTCTAGTACACATGTAGTTAGTTGGAAACGCTTTTTTTAAATAGGCTTCTTCGTACTAAAAAAATTGCACAAACCTGTATATTTCTGTGGAAATGTGTATTTTGATTTCAGAAAACGAAAACCAATCAGGCAACCGCTAAAAGATGCCTTACAACTATTAATAAAATATTAGGCATTTGTTTTTTTTCTTGTACTAAATGAGCAAAAAATTGGTTGAGTTACGGCTGTTTTAAATATTCACTACAAACGTGAGTTTAAGCAAAAATGTGGATTTTTCAGTTACGAAATATCCTTGATTCTAGTGCCTCTGGGATACGAAAACACCCCGCTGGGTTAGAAAAGAGTGGCTTAAGAGAGAAAATATGGACATTGGGTAAAATAATGTCTTTAACAACCACTAAGCTGAACAAGAGAAAATCATTTTTCCTCCACTGCAAATCCAGCTGGGCCTTATGAAGCGGTTTGGAAAGGCTCTTGAAAAGAAAGGAGCATACTTTGCATATACAGAGAAAATGCCTCAGTTGAGTACAGAAAAAATTAAAGCAGGAATATTTAACGGCTTTCAAATACGACAACTAATTAACAATCCTTCTTAAATTCGATGAATGAAGCTGGGCGAAAAGCAAGCTATGTTGAACTGGTAAACCAGGTGCTTAACAGTTTGAAATCCTTTTGGGGTACCATGAGTGATAAGGAGCACTATTTTTGCAGCAACTTAGACCGTTTTCCCCGAAAATTTAGGAGACACCATTGAGGAACAAGGTGAAATATTTCACCAGAATATTAAAACCATGGAGGATCGTTACCAAAGGAGATGGGATACGCACATGAAGGCAGATTACTGCTGGAGTTAAAAAGGGACTGGAAAAGAAGCTTTTGAAGCGACTAGTTGGTTTCATCGATGAGTTTTTCCTCGATCTTTGTATAACATTGAATAATATAAAAATAACAAAATTCCGCGTTTAGTTTTTTAATTCGATCAATGGATTTAACTCAATCCAGTGTAACGTATATATTTGCGCTCCTACGCCAAAACTCCATGCCATATTTGAAAGCAGGGCATCAAATTCCTATGGCCACTCGAGGTTGGCCTTTGCATATTTCAGCACTCTGTCTATTTTGAGAAGAT
The DNA here is from genome assembly GCA_963920215.1 of Nineta flava. Classification (NCBI taxonomy): domain Eukaryota; kingdom Metazoa; phylum Arthropoda; class Insecta; order Neuroptera; family Chrysopidae; genus Nineta; species Nineta flava. The sequence continues at coordinate 59,988,175 of OY986045.1, read as the reverse complement.
ACTCTTAGACGCCAGGTAGTGTAGAACAATATGTCGTGAACAAAAAGACTATGTAGGTATCTATCATGTGTACTAGAACTGACTAGAATTTATATAAAATAGAGAAAATACCTTTGTAACTTTTCTGGCCTGACCTTCTTTCATATACAAGAACTACAATCAATCAATCGATAAATAAAGTTGTGATTAAAATTGGTGTGTGTATGTGTGTGTAAAGATGTTTGTTTGTTTTGTTTAAGCTTTTGGTGCTTGAATATCAACGGTGACACTTTCCAACATTGGTGTGTTAGTATTCGGGGGATGGCTATGATGATGATGATGCTGATGATGTTGTTGTTGTTGTGGGGCAACACCAGTTGGACTCTTGTTGGAGCGGACGGAGGCGACAGACGCATTACTGCTACCACGTGAACCGCGACGTGAGCCTGCGGGATAGGAACGAGGTGGGGTATCAGTGTATGTTGCCCTAGCGGTAGTAGTAGTAGTTGTGTGTACACGGCTAGTCCTTGATGGTGCAAGGGCTGTTGCTACACGCGTCGTCGTACCTTGCGAGTTTGGCGAATGTGGACGCAATGACGCCATACTCGGCTGACGGCTGGGTCCACGTACACTGCCGCGTGATCCACGCCGTTCACCATGCAATAGTTTACTATCGCGTAGCAATGAGACATTCATCAGCCTTGGATTCGGTGTGTTGAATATTGAACGATTCTCACGCCAACGGGCGCTGTAATCATAACATACATGTTTTAATTTCTATTCTTCATTGTCAGTTTTTTTTTTGTTATTACAATTCTAGACGAATAAATTCATACATATTTTTCCTTTATATTTATCTTTCAGGGAGAATAAAGAGTGAACGGTTATTCATTCGAAATGTTAATGTTAAAACAGCACCCTGATAATATTTATGTCATACACTCAAGAATATACAGAGTGTTTAAAACAATCTTGCACTAAAATATTGAAAATAATCAAAGTAAATGAATATCAGAAAGAGAAGTTAAAATTAGGAGTGTTTTAGGAGTGTGAAAAATATCGTTCTTGCGATTAAACGTCAACCAAACTTTAAATTCTCATCTAAATAAGAAATAAAGTTCATATGAACGTCCTAAAAATACTTTTTTTTAGCTCGTACTTCGAAAACTAAGTATTTTTGGATATTTGTTCATAGAAAATACTTTTAATGCTCCCTAGCATGACCAATATTAGAAAAGCGATATTTCTTTTAAGTCGTTGACACTCATTAACGCATATCGGCTGGGCTCATTCGATTTTAACTTGACGTTTGAATGTTGAGATTAGTTTTGGGGTTATTTTCACGAAAGGTTTAATATTTGTGATTATAGAATCGTTTTCTATGCAAAAAAATGCATAGCTTATGTTTAAAAAATATTCTTGACAAAATATTCTTTAAAAAAATAAAAGCAGTGAATATGTGTTCTTTAACTTAGAATTTTGAAAATCGTCCAAATCAAGAAGGGGCAAAGTAAAGCATCAATGAACATTTATGACCAATATATACTTAATTAACTTTCCCAAAAAACACATCCTTGAAGGAATCTTCAGGTGCATTGTTTAAAATGACGCCCCTGTATATGCGAAAAAAGAAATAAAATACTATACTATAGACACTACTGTAGACATACTATAGAGTATACCATAGATTAATTAGAATAGCCCCATGGTGGATAAAAGGAGGATTTCGCATTTTGGGTAGATATGTTTAAGCTTAAGTTGATTTTAATGTTTTGGGTAGATTTCAATGATCATAACTGTTCAATGATAGTAATGGCGGTAGAGTTTGTTTTTTTGGTTTGATAATTAACGTGTATTTACTTTTCCCTTCCTCTTTTTTTGTTGGGAAAAAGACACCTAGATATACACTCTATAATATATATTATCTCTGATTTTGTTATTACAGTTAAACTGTATTTTATTCGTTTAATACAATTTATGTTAATTGTCTGTTGTTTTATAAATATAATGGAAAAATATGATGTAGATTTTATATTCATATTAAAATATTCAAGTTATTAAAATTAGTCTAAATTTAATATTATAAAATGTGGTTTTGTATTGTGGAAATATAATATATTTTTTTGAAAGTTAAATAAAATTATATTAAGCTATTCATATTATTGTATGTAATATGCGTGCAAGAAAATTAAATAAAAAGGTATTCTTTTATTCTAATTACTAAAATATAATTTTCATATTTATATTACGAAATATATAATATATATATATATATATATATATATACATATATATATATATATATATATATATATATATATATATATATATATATATATATATATATATGTATATATATAGGGTGTGATATATCAAAATTCGGAGAAAATGTTACGGAATGATTTCTTGGGTCATTTTACGAGTGATAGATTTTGTAATATCTGTAAGAAATATAACTTTGTGTTATATTTTTCCGAGTACTTTCTAATAACAAGGGATCAACGTGTGGATAGACTTTAAACACCGTGATCACTGAAAAAAAAAACGCAACAAAAATTTGGCAAAATACTGTTTGGGAATGCATCCAAGAGGTTGTCCCTCGATGTACTCAACCTGAACAGGATACAACTCCGGAAGGTGGCCGGATTTATAACCGGACATATTGCAGCAGACACCGGACATATTCGGGACTTCTCACCCCGAATATATGAGTCTTCAGGAAAACCTCATAAGCAAACTCCTGGCTATTTCCGGGATATGGGAGAAGTGAACTCGGCCGACTGAAGTTGTAGGGGAAACACAATGGGACAAATGTTTAATATTTTTCATACCCCAAGATTCTATTTACTGTCTAATATGCATAGATTTATGCCTGGAATGGAAAAGGGTGAATGTGAATAATTAGTTTCTATTTTCCAGGTGTGAGGTAACCGAAGAATTATTTCAAAATCCTCACATTGCTCTTGCCAGTCAGGGTCGGAAAAGGCCTGTCGTTTCTGATCGAGCAGGTTGGCCATGACTCAAGTATATTCTTCCTCTATGATTTTCTTCTCAACTTTTGGTGGCATTGAAACTGATGTCATTGAAAGCCCTTGGTCCCCTATGTTGACATTGTTACACCCAGTATACCTAAGCCTGCCTTTCACTTTATTCGTAGATCGCACTTCTATTAACATCACTCTTTATTTGCATCAATACTTGATATGAAAAATCCTACACATCTTGGTAAGGATCGAACCCACGACCTTATGCTTACTGGACCAATGTTATACCAACTTTGTTCATACCAATTTAGCACAGACAATTATTTAAATGTCAAATTTAGTGAATTTCTATTCAAATTGGTTTTGATAAAACGACCCAAATAATTTTATTCCTGAAACTTTTTCCCTATTTTTGAAGTTGACACCCTATATACTATGATAGTTAACATTATTTTCTTGTATTTAATAAAAAGTTATTTAACACGGCATTTTTCACTTCATTTATTTATAAAAATTTTGACCGATATCAGCTACTTATAAAGGTTACTGCAGTATAAGATTCTTTATGATGATTTCTATAGCAGTTTCTATGAATGTTGATCCCTTTTAATTCAAATACGGTTAAAAATAGAAAGGAATAAGCATTTGTGTTTTTTAAAAGCTTATTGAGTATAGAAAAACGGTTTGTTTCTTGAATAATATTTAAAAAGTCGTGTTTATGTACTACGTGAATATTTTGTATTGTTTTCAGTACAAAACATTCACGTAGAAATTGTAACGGTTAATTCATGGAAATGGATGTAATGATATAAAATTTGAAGCGTTCAAGAACTTAACTTTAATTTTAACGTTAAAAAAAGTATTGCGGTCGAGAATCAGGGATGATGTGAAAACATTTAAATGTTAATATCGTATTTATTGTGAACAATGTGATTGGTTGATAAACACGAATGATCACGAATCCCCCATATTAACAATGCCGATGATTGCCGACTGTCACCTTGTTACAAAAAACGACACAGTGTATATAAAATCTTGTATAGTTTCGCTATAGATTTTTTTCACATTAAAAATTAAATATTTTTATGTATAGTTGGTGGCATTTCCATGATAACAATATAAAAATATTTTCACGTCTAACTTTGAATTATAAACAAGAAAATAATATTATTCCAAACAAAATTGAATATTTCATTCCAATTTCCGTTGATAATTTTTGTTTGTTTACTGAAACTAATAAATCGTGCAAGTTTTTACCTATAAGTATGTTACAAGCATTCCTGAAAAAAGCTAAATTTATTAGTTTGAAAATAAAAAGAAAAAATATAAAAGGAAATATTTTTTAATTGATAAATGATAATTTCTTAAAAATTTAGTACCCCTAATTGATAAAATACTTTGGTCGTTGAAAGTTTTATTCAATTAATAAAAATAAAAAGTTAATAATAAGCAGGTTTTTTTTGTTTCAAATTATTATCTGATAATTCCATCAAAATGAATGGTATTTCACTCCGGACATTCTGTTGAATGAAAAAATTTACCAATTATATAAGTTATCGTCGAACGAATCGTGACGCCTATTGAAAAATTAACGATAGCTCTTTTTTTCAACGTGAACTTTCGTGTGTGATAAAATTCCATCATATTCGAAACTGTCAATAACTACGAGATTAATAAGGCGTTAACAATAGTTGAGCCCACAACGGATATATCATGCCTGTACGTGTTTGTCGCGCAGTATTTGATTTGCCTATGACGTCATTATTGTTACGAATTAGCTTTGTGTAAAGTTATAAATGGATGTAGCGTGAAAACGCGCTTAGTTAAGACAAAGATTTGGGTGTCGTTGTAAAGAGCTTGCAAAGTGCTACTGCAACCCAAGCTGAGATAATAAAAACATTAGCCGGAATATAGATAGATAGATAGATTGTAGAGGCTACCCTGGACGGGCTACACTTCGGCCATAAGGTCCATTGTGATGCCTAAGGATGTTAGTGGAGTGGAAGGAATTCTCCTCTCAAGCATAGCCGGTTACCCCTTTTTTTAATTTTCTTAATAATTGACAAACTGCCGATGTCGGGATTAGAACCCATAACCTCCCAGTTTCCAAGTAGGCATACTGCGCAGACGTAACACTTTAGACCGCAAAGCCACTTGGACTAGTAGCCGGAATATAAGTGAAAATCGGCATTAATTTGAAAATTACAAAATAATGGTAGATGCTGTCTCATATGACGCAAGTCAGTACGTAGGCATGTCCAGTTTTTTGTAGGATATATCTCCGTTAAAATATGATTCTGGTTGCGGAATTCCCACGTTTTTCCGTTTTGTAGCTATGAGAGGACATTGGTCATAGGATATTTAAGAAAATTCTATATACAAATATAGATAAATTCTTTTTATTGTTTCGAATTTATTTAATAAGTGGTTGAAAGGGGAAAGAAATTCTACATATTAGAGGAGTGGAAATTAATTTTCACCTTAATCTTCTACTATCACATAGAATTTAACAATACAGGCTTTCGATTGGTGCGTATTTCAATGACATTTATATTTCTTATACCGTTAAAAGACATTTGTTTTTGATGTTCGAGTGGGTTGAAGAGATTTTTTGCCTTATATTTATTGTGTTGATAAAAAAATCACATAAACTTGTAATTGACCTAATAAAGAAGTATCAAACGATATTTCCAATTGTCCTTGAAGTATTATAATTCTACTTGAAAATTTTGTATTGTCTTTGAAAAACTTCTTCACAGATCAAATTTTATAAATGTACTTATATACTCGTATAATATAAAAATACAGGGTGGTCTAATAACATAAACGTAGATATCTTGAGTAATGTTTTACTTCCGATGAGCTTATTTGTTGAGCAAACTCAAATGATTATGAAACTTGATAAATAATCTAGCTTTTTTTTTCTCCACACTGTGTTCTAGTCTGTTAAGGGGTTAAAATTTATAGGGGAGAAAAATAGCATGGAAAAACATAGAATTTTACGAACCACAAAAAAACGGAATGACGAGCAACCGTCAAGTATTTAAACCAAAAACATTTACATAATGATAGTGTGAATTTTGGATTCAACATTGAAGAGATAGCATACTGTCCCGAAATTCAAGGCGTGACAATGTATAAGAATCTTCTTTTAAGTTGAATTTAGAGCCATAGTTTCAGGGACGTATAGTATTTTTAGTCATACAATTTTAATGAAATTTAATTAACTTTTACTGATTGACACGGAGGCGTAGCGGCGTAAAATGGTGGCCTGGGCACGAATCAAAACTGTGTCTTTTCCCTTTGTAAATCTTGTTAAAAACAGATATCTACACATTTTTTAAATTATTTTTTTCATAGGATATCCTACAAATATTGAGGTTTTCCCAAGGTAATGTAGCTCAAGAAGGCTTGCGTTAAGGGTACTATGAGTACCCATACCTTCTAGGACAACGATATACAACATTATTATAGATAAGCATATACTTATATACATAGAAAACATGCAAGACTCAGGTCAGTACCATTATTTGTGTTCATCACACTAACAAACGCCCTTACCAGGATTCGAACCTGTGAACTCTACACAGAAACCAGGCGCTATAACGCTGCTACTGCGTATGTTTCGTTTTTTTGCCCCCTCCCCCCTTGTTGGCGCCCAGGCACGTGCCCTGCTTACCCCACCCTAGCTACGCTACTGATTGACACTGATTATCGAATAATGCAATCACGCAAAATACATAGTGCAATGATACAATTAGGAAATGTGGACAATTTTGATGTAAGTATGTGATAAGAAAATATTTTCTAAAGAGGGAAAAACTTCAATGTTTCCAAAAGAGTCAAATAAATGATAAGCTATTATATTTCGATTGTACGCCTGTAGATGGATCACCCTATACATAGATAGCATCGATTCCGTACAAGGAGTATAAAGCAATTTCAACCCTTTTTTCTTACAATATAACACATATCTACTATATATGTATGTACATATTTCAAGTGATACTTCTGATTTTATGTATACAGATATTATACAAGCGCCGTATTTATTAACCCGACTTCAAAAAAGGAGGATGGTTCTCAATTCGTCTGTATTTTTTTTTTTTTTTTTTTTTTTTTTTTTTTATGTTTGTTACCTCAGAACTCCGTCATTTATGAACCGATTTTGAATTTTTTTTTTTGTTTTAAAGGGTTTGATTCCCGATTGGTCCCATTGTCACCAAATCGCATTCTGATGAGGGGATCTCCGGGAAATTGAGGAAAATCCTCATTTTATATGTGATAACCGATTTCTGCGAAATTTTTTTTTTTTTTTTGAAAGGGTATACTCATTCATAATGGGAAAATAAAAATTTTTTTTTAAAAACCGACTTCAAAAAAATTTTTTACAAAAAAAAAACCGACCCCAAAAAAAAAAAAATTTTACAAAAAAAAAACAAAATGCTTGTAAAAAAAACTGAAAATCTGTTATAAAAAAATGCACTAAAAATTACAAAAAAAAAAAAAAACGGGTAAAAAAAAATGTGTTATAAAAAAATTCACGAAACATTAGTTGGTCGTTTAGTAGGTCTACCCATATTTAGACAAATAAAATCAGTTATAGAACTTCAAAGTCACTAAAAAGCGAGAAATAAAACTTATTTTGACAAAATGGAAACCCGACTTAACAAAAGATGCACTAAAAAGTAAAAAAATAATTGCATATTCTTGTGCCAATTTTCGTTCACCAAAGCAAAAATTTTTAAATATATCTGTACAATTATTGTTATTTTTGGAGGCGGTGTCCAAAAGTTATGTGAATTTCTCTATGTTGACACCGCCTCCAAAAATAACAATAATTGTACAGATATATTTAAAAATTTTTGCTTTGGTGAACTAAAATTGGCACAAGAATATGCAATTATTTTTTTACTTTTTAGTGCATCTTTTGTTAAGTCGGGTTTCCATTTTGTCAAAATAAGTTTTATGTAAATATTAAAACCCTCAAGCTCGTACTTCGTTCATTCATGAAGAAAACTTTCTTTAAATAAAGAAATAAAGAGTTGAGTGTTGGGATAAAATGGAATATCACCACCATCATTCATCTACTAACAGAAGATATTTGCATTCAAATATCATTCTTCGTTATGTGACTTTATATTACCCTATAGTTAGGGAGCTATTGTTACAATTTTTAGTATAGTTTACATTTATATGAATTCGGAAAAAAAAACGGCGAATATATGAAATACATTCACAAGAAAATTGGAATCAATTTGAATTATGTGATAAAGAATTGGTTGTTATTCGGTTATTTTTCGCCGAACAAAGTTTAAAAAAAATCAACAGTTGAGTAAAATGATCCTGGTAAAAAATGAACTTTATGGCATTGAATAGACAGCGAAAATCAAAATGAAAATGTTCACCAAGTTGAAATTCCTGGAAAGCAGGTGGGTGCCTGAAAAATGATCTTTAGCGTAGATCAACTAGTCTCTACCGTAGAAACTGCTGTGCTATTTATTTATTTATTAGAAAATTTTAAACTAGAATAAATATACATGCAGCAAATAATTAAATGAATCAGTTGCCATCAATCATTAAGTACCAGATAATTGAATACGTTATCTTAGCTGCCATCTGTGATTTCATACCAGAAAAAATGATTGTATACGTAATCGTCAAAGTACTATTGCACTATAAATAGTGCTGTTATTGAGCATTACGTATTACTACAGAAATGCGTAAAATTGTATTATATTACCACAATAATACAAAAACTACGTTTCAGTGATGATATCTGTGTAAATTTCATGCCAAAACGTTCAGTTGTTTTTTTAGTTAATCTTGACGGTAAGTTCAAGACATAATGACGTACTATTTTATTTTTTTGTATGTATAGAGTATCAGATATTCATTAACGTGCTTTGGGCCATCAGCTGCTCGACTATTAAATAGAAGAAATTCAATAACGTATATTATGAAATTAGTTCGAATTTCTTCACTAGACTATTTCTAACATGATCTTCAGTTTATGTGGATATATGTATAAAATATTATTTAAAATTCCTGCCTTTAGTAATGGGGATTATTTGCTATTTTTAGCCATTAAAAAAGTTAAAAAAATATTGTTTTTTAATGTTTACAATCAGTTATAGAAAATATAGCAAATATTTGTATGGAGTGATTAGATCAACTAGCATACTTCTTCGAGTTTGTATCGCATTGAATTTTCATTTTAGGAACGGGAACAATGAATTAGAATAACATTCATAATTGGCTATGTGGGTGGTAAAAATGCTCAATACTACGGCAGAGTATTATTCATGAGACTGGAAAATTTAAACGGTTTAAGTCTCAGCTGTAGTTTTTATCATTTGGTAATATGTGTCTCAATATAGTTTCATTCAAACAATTTAATTTGTTTTCGCTTCAGTTACTATTACCTACCCCAACCACTCCTCCCTAACCCTATATGACAACATTTTGTTGGAATATAAAATAATAATTTGAGATTATGTACTAATAATTATTCGCATGCGACTATTTTATCTAAAAATTATGTACCTACCTAAAAAGTAAGATATTATTTATTTTAAGAAAAGTAAAACTAAATTAATATAAAATGATAAATATATAAAGGGACGGGCCGGGCCACTGAAAAATACTAGTATTCATTAGGACACAGTAGCAAAACAAAATTTTCATAATAGTACTAAAATTTTCGGGTTAATCTTTATTCGAATTTTAATTAGTTCAGTTATCAAACAGTAATCAAAATCTGTGTGGAAAATGTCGGCAAATACCTATATTCACTAAGAATTTCTAGTGGCAGCCAATGAGCTGTCAGTAAGGTAGGGACATATATTTTATAATTTCTTAAGTTTTATTGCTATGAAGTGTCCATTCCGATTGGATACCTAATAGCAGAAGATTGTCTATCCGATATTTTCTACTTGTATATTTTAAGACCTGTAGTGTCTTGAATTATGTCAATTACTTATTGTTTGTTTTACCTGAAAGTTGTTAGTGTGACTGTCGCCCCTAAAGCGTGACATTTTCATTCTGGTCCTTCAAAAGTCTTGGAAAAACCCATACAGCTATTAAAAATTCCGAAATATTCTATATAAAAAATACCCCATATTTGAGTAGCAGGAATAAACTTTTTGACAACCTTCTTCGTTACGTTTCAGGTTTAAAGCATTCAATCAAGCTTAGCCCGAATGAATCCGATTTATTCAAGAAAAAAGTATTTTTCACAACTATTTCTCGATACCTAATAGAAAAATAAAGGTCCTTCATATAGGACAACAAAGCATATTAGATCCTTGTTCAAATTTCAATTCTGTATAATACTTCCCAAGTTGATCTTCCTGTATAATTCAAACTATTCCCGGTTCACTACTGTCTCCTGGTTGCAACTTGCAAATGTATACAGTTTTTATACGTATACTAGTAAAAAAAATATTTACATAAAATAATTATTACTTTTTAAATGTTACACATTTGGTAAATGTCAACATGAGTTCTAGGTTATGTGATGGTGTTTAAATATTAAAAATAAGGTTAGGTTTAGTATTTTGTTAATTACAAACAATTCAATAATTAGTTTTGTTTGTTAGGTTAAGAATACATTTCAGTGGTTTGCTGATTAGTTTATTATTTATACTGTTTTACTGGTTTTAAAAGAAAGATATTGAAAGTATTTAGTTTTATATAAAGAATTAATTAAGTTTTGAATTAATTTATGCTACTAGTTAATCAAAAAAATATTAATAAATAAGATAAAATAAGATAGATTTTTTGTTTTTTTAAAGAGCCACAATACAGTACCGTACGATATTCCATTATACAGATACTGACTTGGCGAATAAACGTAGAACCACACAAATGATGATAAACATGACAGCCATTACAACCAATACAGCTATCATCGCTGGATCCACGTACGTTTTATCCGGGAGTGGTTGATTGACAGCTGGAAAAACAAATTATCATATTATATTTTCAATTGTTTGTCAATTGTTCTGAATAAACATATAAAAGAAATCTTCTTAGCTGAAATAGCAAATATATAAGAAATGAGAATATATCAAGAAACACCGCTGGGAAACAAGAGTAACAACGTATCTACAAACAATCTTTAGGGGTATACATGTGTATAGTTTATATTGTATTTCCGCCCGTCAAAAATACATTTCATGTAAAGGTGGTCTTTTGTACCAAAGCCAATAGTTTTCATAACAAAAACATAGAGTTTAATGTAGATATTTGTGCTAGAAATGAAAAAGGAATGAAAAATAAATTTTAATTTTAATATTTTTCAATACCGTCAACATAATCTTCAAGGTATTTTTACGTTTGTGGTAAGCTATGCTTCCATATAAACTAGTTATAGTTCATCATTTCTCCAAGAGATGACTTGACTTTTTCCGTTTTAAAGAACACAGTATATATTCCGATCAATATGTAATTTGAAATTCAATTCACAATCTAATAAATAAATTTGTGTGTCAATTTTGGCACAATAAATTATTATAATTAAAAAAATATATACTCGATTTTATGAGCTTTATACGATTGTGAATTTATAAATTCTCGGAATGATTAGCTATTAAGTGTTTGGGAATAATAACACTTTTTTTTTAATGTTCGATCGTTAGACTGCTTTTTTTAAATATATTAACGTTATTACTAATATTATTACATTACATAGTTAAGAACTTATTTTGAAATTATATGGTAATATTCTAATGTTATTTAATTTGATAATTATAATCGTAATATATTATGTGTACTATAGCAGACAAAAGTAGTGTACATTTCTAAATGGGTCTTTTTTTTTCAAGTGTTGTCGTGAGAAACGATAATTTCGAGACGAGACAAAAATTTATTGTCCAGAGTTCGGACAAGAATTAAATGCGATGGAGAAACTCTTTGTTGAAAGGTAGTAATGAATTTTGATATTTATTTAATTGTTTGAACTGTTAAAGTATCATAAAATACAAAAAAAATATAAAATTATAGTCTATACTAATTTTCGGAGTTGTGTAGGAAATATTACTTTTTACACCCGGTGTATAATATACACAAGGGTATATTAAAATAGTCCCGATTTTGTAACGGTTGAAAATATTGATCGCAAAAAAAAATGTTGGTATAGGTGTTCATAAAATAACCTGTCCGTCCGTAAGTCCGTCTGTAAACACATTAGAATGTAAAAATTCTAATGTGAATAACATTATTTAGTGGATTTTTGCAGAATCTATTGGACTTTCTACGTCTTACAGCTTTCAAAGTAGAACAGGTGCAATAATCAATTTAAATGTAAATTGAAGCCGAACAAAATAAAATAAAATTTAATTAGGTATTTTACAACTGCGTTTAACTAAACATAAACACCACTTTACATAAATGTACATTTATTTTGTGCCCGATAGTACATATCGGAGCCATATGTTGTAATAATTTCTCCCTACAAAAAAAATTGAGTATTGATTTTTGTTTGTTAAATTTGTATTTTGTAAGAATTCGTTTATTTGTAAAGCATACAAATTTCATTCTTGAATATTCATTTGATTTCAGATAACTACTAAATGATCTTTTCAAAATATAAGAAGAAGGCATATAAGTATAATCAATAAATGTAATAAAATTTATCCCCTTATACATACCCGAAACCCTTGAAAAAAGTAACAATTTGAAGCATTTTATATATTTCAATTTTTTTGTACTTTCGGGACTAAAATGACAACTTTACTCTCTCCAAATAGGTACTAAAGTAGTAGTTTTTCTCCCAAGGGAGAAATACTTTTTCTCCCATGGGAAAAAAATCTACTTTTTCTCCAATGGGAGAAAAAGTACTACTTTAGTATCTATTTGGAGGGAGTAAAGTTGTCATTTAGTATCTATTTGGAGGGAGTAAAGTTGTCATTTAGTCCCGAAAGTGCAAGAAATAGTATATTTACCGTGGGACTAAAGTGTCTTTAATCCCTTGAGTGGTTGTCCACTCAAAGGATTAAAAGATCCACTTTAGTCCCATGTTTATCGAGTTTGTATTAAAGATACCGCCGAGCAAATTTTTACAGGCTGTTTTTGGCTTCTCAGTAGACCTAATAATAGGAACAATTGTTTCTAGATATTATATCGAAATTTTTTCGAAATATTTTATTCGAGATTAGAAAAGCTTTTTGCAGATCTCTACTAAAAATAATTTGCATACTAAAATTTTACCCTCATCGTCCGAAAGAAATATAACTTCAAAAATGTGTCATCATGGTCATAATGTCAAGTGTGACATGTTGTGAAGTAATTCAATGTTCGTAAATCAAGCGGGAAGGTTATTGATTGATCTTGTCAGCGCTGTACACTGTCTATCACTGTATGATGTTACTTTTGTGGTTAGATTAGGTTCGAGGAGCCGGCGAGTTATATCAAACCAACAGTCCCGACGACGTTTACATGAGACCTTTGACCAAAAATTTTCGCTACCATATTATGACATTTTGTGAACAAATTCAATGTTCATAAGTCAAGCGGACAGGTTAATGAATAATCATTTCGACACCGTACGCTATCTGTCACTGTGTGAAGTTAATTCTGGGACGTTTTTTTGATTAAGTTCGAGGTGCTGGCGAGTCATATCAACCCAATGAGTTAGTGAACGGCCCAGAGACGTCAACAACACTTTTGGCCTGGGACGATAAATTTGACCACCATATTGGTTCAATGGAATAAAATGTATGGTTAATAAATTAAAATATCAGCTCATTTTGGGACACCCAATATACTTCGAATAAAAATATGTAGGTTACAATATTATGTTGTTTTTTTTTATATATTATTATAAAAAATGTTTTTTCTATTAAACTGTATAGAACAAACACACTTACACACACATATAAGTATATTATTATTTTAAAATGCAATCATATTTTTATAACAATATTTATATAATTTACATATTTTTAAAATCAATATTTTATAATAGTCAATACAATATTCCCACTGCCTTGAGCATGTAATACAAAACATATTTATATATCTAGATCTCGTACTGACTAACGTGATCACTTTAAATTGAATTTGTAGAGTGCTGTACATTAGATCATGGACTTCAATATCTAACCACATTTAGTATATACGTTTCCCGCATACTCTTCGTATCAATTCAACAAACTTTGTATATAGACTTTTTTTTCAATTATCTTTTTATACCCGGTACATAATATATACTAGGGTATACTAAGTTTAGTCCCGACTTTGTAACGGTTAAAAATAACGGCTCAAAAACGAAAAGAGATAGCGAACTGAAATTGTGTATGTGTATTCTAGAGCTAAGGAATCAACTTTAATCGAACGAGGTATATAATACAACATTATCAAATAGAACAATTATTATTATTTACGTGACAGTATGACATAATTTGATTACATGTAAAGTTTATGAATAATTAATGGTATATAAACATTTTTAAATTCTCAATTTCCTGAATCATTAAAAAAAGCGAGTTGAAAAAAAAAAACATACTATTAAAAACAGAAATTATTATGGGTATTAAAACGAATTAAAGTCTTTAAAATCCAAAATTAAAAAAATTTGACAAAATCAATAAATTTTATTTATTAATAACTATAAAATTTTTCTAATCGAGTATGTTAGCAATGCCATTAAGTATGAAACTAATTAAAGTAGGTAGGTATAGACTCGTGAGGAGATTCCCTCGGTCGTGGGGTGGTTTCTTGATTTATGCGGCTTGAAATGATCCGTCATCTGTCAGCTTTTGAAAAATATTATAATTCACCATGCCAAATTTCATACTATTAGTGGTCTGCGAAACTAGGAAATAAGGTTGTAATGAAACTTAAAATTCATTATCTTATTTAGCTAACAAATTATGCGTGGTCTACGGCGTAATGTCTGCGCAGTATGCCTACTTGAAAACTGGGATATTATGGGTGCGAATCCCGACATCTGCAGTTTGTCAATTATTAGGAAAAAAAACTGGCGGTTAATTGACTAAACTGTCGGCGTATGGGCAAGAACGAAGTAACCGCTTGAGAAGGTTTTCTGCAGTTTCCTTCACGAACTCCAGATGAATATCGGCATAGTTCATATCATAGTCGGCTGCAGCCGCATATCCTACCAATTCCTAGTCTATACACAAAAATTCCATCCACTCCACTTACATCCTCACATTTTTAGGCATCACAATGGACCTTATGGTCGAAGTGCAGTCCGTCCAGGGCAGCCTCTACAATCTATCTATCTATCAATCTAGCAACAAATTCGACTATTATCTACGCACTAGTTAAGATTAAATGTACGCATCTACGCATATCATTGAAAAAATTGATCTGTGAATTTACTTATGTTAAATGCACCTCTGTCTCGAAATTGTGCAATTGTACTATGAGTACATTATTATTTGTATATATATAATTAAATATATATATATATATATATATATATATATATATATATATATATATATATATATATACATATATATATATATATTAATATATTTGAATAAATACAAATTTTCTTTTTCGAATAAAGAAAAACATTATCGTATATTTATTATTATGTATTAAAAAAATTCGTACCTTTCGTGATATTACGAAAATAATTAAATTTTTTTTTGGTCTCAAAAATATAGGCGGGCATTCATAAAATATTTATGTAAATTTAAATATATTCGATTCGTAAATGTATTAATGGATTTTTGTAAGGAGATATGCAGGGGTGTACTCGCAACATCAAGTCTGGTTTGTTTTCATGGTGCTAAAACCAATCTGGAACTCTTGGTTTCAACTATCAAAACAAAACTACAGTTATTTGTTAACCCGGTGTCTACGCTATAACCCTTTCTGTTCAGTGAATAGCCGAAACAAAGACATATAGAAACGAATCCATTAATATAAATTAAATGTTTTTGAAATTTAGAAAAGAAAATAGAGATGACTTGGGCACGCATTGCGATAGAGGGAAATACTCCAAGTAGCGCCAATGATCAAGAAAAAATGGACGACTCCAACAATATGGTGACCTCATAGAATCACTGCATAGAATCGTGTCTGATGGCGCTAGATGGTTAATCCACAAAATCACGATCCTTTTTGACATCTATTAGCTAGTTCAGCAACTGCTTATGTATCTGAACTATATCTATATTCTATGACAGCTATGTTGTTTGACAAAAATTGTGACTTTTTTAAATTTATTATTGAGGTAATAAACTATTTAAGTGACATAGTGAATGGCAGATGTAAATTTTCATTGATGTATCAACCCATATTATTTATTTCTGGTGGTAAATCTCACAAAACCATAAATTATATATAGGTATTAGACCAACTTGAACACGTAATAAACAAGCATGAGTTTTACACACCCGTCAAGGGATTCGTGTATTATACGTAGGTATCCAAAGTAAAGAGTGTCCTAAAATTAACTGGGATACTTCCATAAGAAAATTCAGCGAATTGTTTTGTACAATGAAAGTTTTTTCAAATATTCATCAAACATTCCTAGTAGATATATATATATATATATATATATATATATATATATATATATATATATATATATATATATATATATATCTGCTTCTTCTAGATACGCATCTACTTCTTATACCTATAAACGTTACTTCAAAAGTCGCATACCCGAGAAATTTAATATTCCACTTTAACATTATTAAAGATTACAAATTTTTTGTTTCTAGGTCAAGCGATTTTTAGAACAGCCTGTATATCTAAACAATTTGAGAGTGACTTTGAAGACACGCTAGTAAAAGCTTGACTGTATTTTATTGTATTTTTTATTTGCCAAGTTTTATGTTTATTATTCAAAAAAATATAAAATAAAACAAACATCGATATTTGATTGTATTAAATCAAAATTGTACAAAAATTTATTTTATTAGTGTAAAACATTTTTCAGTATACTATAATTATCGTTTAAGAATATACAGGATTTTACCCAAGTAATATTTAATATAATCATAAATTAGAAATAGTGAAATAGATAATTTAACCGCTAGGACTCGAATCATATACCTCTGTCTATTTGGGGCGATGTGCTAGCTAATACACCACGGTTTCTTAGTCATTACATTACATTTCTTATCTGTACGATAATTCCTCATACTGTTATTTAAAAATTAATAATTGTTGTTGTAAACTTTATTATTTTTCAGAATACTAAATCACAAAAAAAAGGAAAAATTTAAGCCAAGTGTTTTAACAAAAGTGATGCCCCTTAAACTCGGCCCTGCGCACTACCGTGCTCTAGATCATGTATGGATCATAGAGAATCATCGAGTGTTAAAATATCTCTTTCTCACACATTCGAATTATTCTAAGGATATTTAAAATTCATAGCACATATTAAATAGTCAAATGATACAAGAAAATCCAGGTTTTAATGTAAAAAACATTTTTCAATGTGTTTCCAGAAAAACTATTGATTTTCTGAAATGAATTTCATTAAAATTATCTCTCATACCATTCTGTTGGAATATAATATGAGGTAAATAAAATATCAGATAAAATTCCAAATGACAGGATAACCAGAAAAAGGAAAACGAAGAAAATTGTACTGATAGAACATAATTTTGAACATTCCCATTAAAGGTATTATTATGTATGTTAACACGAATTTTCCTGTAAATATATATTTATATATATATATATATATATATAAATATATATATATATATATATATATATATTTATATATATATATTTATATATATATATATATATATATATATATATATATATATATATAGATTAATTTCATTATAATTTCAAATGGAATTTTATATGATGAATGTAAAAGACAATTTAATAAAAATTGTTTTCTTCTGTTCGGAAAAACTTTTTCATTCATTCAAATTGGGTTCATTTAACATTTATCGAATATAATGATCTGCGTTTGGTTTTCATCATTCGGAGTATATTCTACGATATACGGGATGATTATGATTGAAGTTTTTAGAAAAAATGGATTCATCAAGTGTATTAGTTTTTTATCTTAAGATCGCAGCGAATCTAAACTAGAAATCCTTCAAAGTTATAAACAAGATTATTTAAACGTGCTGTGTAATACAATTTACAACATTTTTAACTTTTCAGTTAAAACTATAAGCAGTTATTAATCTTTTTTAATTTAATAATCATGTTTTTGGTTAACAGTATATGAGGTACATTCAAGTCAAAAAAGAATAGTATAGAATCTCAGTCTATTCATATAATTGATGTGTATTCTTAACTGAAACTTTTTAACACGATTACTGCAAGACAACCACCTTAAATTTTAATAAAAGTATGTTTTAATGCTAATATTTCTATAATCACAATCCATGGAAGAATTGCGGAAATTTGGTTGATCTTTTCGTTGTTAGGCTAATAAGAAATAATATTAAAGTATAACTTCAAAGAATAGACCTGTTTAAATCCGTGGATATCCGTTAATTAGAATATGCAAATGTGAACTTTTCAGCAAATCTTATTCCGTCATCGTATTTCAATAACATAATTTTGATTTTCTGTTTCAATATTGCACTAAATATTGTATACTGAATGGCAAAAGAAAATAAAGATTGATCAAGATATTTGAAAGCTATATCAGACTTAATACGCATCCCCCCGTAGATATATGATATGAAAATAATGTCTTTCAAATTATGATCGAAAAATTCTTATCATAGAAAATTTACTTTCACCAAATACTATAATTTAGTATAAATACCCTAAATAATTTATCGTTTAATATTCAAGTCGAAAAAATCATATATATAATTAAATAGTGGATAATAGAATTTCTAATGTTCACGGGCGTAGCTAAAGCTTTCACATAGAGGAGACTCCATCAATGTACAATTGTAAAATAGTTTTTAGCCGTTATTTCACGGCATAAAAAAGCAGAGCACGACATTGAACTCTGCGAGCAAGATAGGTGGATATTCGTGGCGAGTATTAGCGTTTCTGCGACGACTAAGGCGGGTTCGGACTCCCTAAGCCCCTCTGTTGTATACGTCCTTGCTAATATAGAAAAATTACTTTATAGAAAATTTGAAGCACATTGTATAAATTTTTGTGTGTATATAAATAAATATAAACTCTTTTTTTTATTGATTTTTATTATTATTTTATCACGAATGATTTGATATCGTTTAAGATTTTTATTTTGTGTTGTTTTTATTTTTTGGATAAAATCAAATAGTTTAACATTTTATATTCTTGAAATAAAATATTTTTATGTATTTTATTTAGTGTTTCAAACAATACAAATATTTTTTTCTTATCACATGGCCAAAAAAGCAGTTTGGAGGTGTACTAAAAAAGGATTTTTCGAAAATCACCTCCTATGAAAGTAAAATGGAGTAATTTCTACTGAGGATGACTACTTTGTAGTCGAAATACGTATTTATAATACAAAAAACTGATCTAGGTATTGGGACGAATTTGAAATTTTATTTCAAAAACCTAGAGTTCTCATTAATTGTCATTTAATAATCTAATACTTAAAAGAAATAGGTGTTCAAGCGTTTTTAGAAAATCAACCCTTAAAAAGGGGGTAAAATAGGGAGTTTTCATTTTTTTGAGACATTAAAATTGTTCTTTAAGTAATACACCATAATGATCGTGTCTTTCAAAGGCATCGAGCTGAAATTGTATGATGATAACTTTTGATTCGACCATGTTTTTGAAATAAATATCGTAATCAAAAGTGAAGTGAGAATTTTATAACCGTATACAATGTTTTATAAAAAGAGGTGTTAGTCCCTAAGGATCGGTTACGGAAGGTCAATACAAACTATTTAAACACAATATAGATGTAAACAAAATCTCTTGGGAATCTCATACGTTTGAATTTTATTAAAAACACTTTAAAATGATTAATTTACTGTATATCATTCACATCCAAGTAATCTCAGTTGTATGGTTGAAAATTCTGATTTAGGAATTGATTATTTATTGGATTGGAATTTATCATAATAAGTCTTCTTTTTTCTAAATTTTCTTTGTACGATTGATTTATTTTGGTGAATGAATTAATTCTATGCAATTTTACTCTCATCCTCATTCAAATATTGATTATTTTAATATTTTGAATATCATTACTATGGCTACTTATTGATCGTATTGGAAAATATCTGTTAAAAAGCAGTTCAGAAAGGTACGCTCAATAGACCTTTTTATTTTAAATAACGATCAATTTTTGTTTCGGCCAGAAGGCCCTTAGAAAAATCGCGAAAATTGAAGGAAAATTTTATGTCCTCGATTTTGATAAAAACTTCGTTTTAAACTAATTTGGACCTAGCGAAAACGATGGTGACGGTTAAAATACGATACGATTAACGGTTTTCGAGGTATCAGATCCATAGTGCTAAAATTCCAAACTGTATGAATTGAGAAGGCAATATTTTGATATGTGTTGGTCGGAGGTTACAATGAACCTGATTTTCGTACTTTTTGGGTCAAAATTACCGTAGAAAATGATTATTATTAAAATCGAGAAAAAAATTTTTCTTAACTTTTTTCGCATTTTTGTCAAGGGGTACCCCTTAGAAAAATCGCGAAAATTGAAGGAAAATTTTATGTCCTCGATTTTGATAAAAACTTCGTTTTAAACTAATTTGGACCTAGCGAAAACGATGGTGACGGTTAAAATACGATACGATTAACGGTTTTCGAGGTATCAGATCCATAGTGCTAAAATTCCAAACTGTATGAATTGCGAAGTCAAAATTTTGAAATTTGTTGGTTGGACGTTAAAATGAACCTGATTTTCTTACTTTTTGGGTAAAAATTACCGTAGAATATGATTATTTTAAAATGGAGAAGGAAAATTTTCTTCACTTTTTTCAATTTTTTCCAGTGGGTACCCCTGTAACGGAGAGACGAGATTCTACACCCATTATTTCTATTCCTTTTGATGTAATCAAAGTACCATTTCCAAAAATCCACGAACTAAAATGAGGAAATAATTCTTTTGTTCTGTCTTTGAAAACAAAAAAGAGTGGGGGTGAACTTATATCTGCATATACTTTAATGAAACGACCTAGCTATGCATTTTCTGAATTAGACGAACACTATTTTCCATACAAATTTCACTGAACATACTGTACCTTTTGAATATTTTTATAAGAAATATTAAAAAATATAAATATATACACACCACAAATTTTATATATACAAAAACATGAAATCAAATTAAAGTTTTTATTTCAAGAGATTTTCAAGATAAATATATACACAAAAACTACAGAAAATATTATATACATAAGCTTTAAGCTAATAATATAACAGAGAAAAGTTTAATAGTATAGTTTATTAATGTTCTGAAACATATGTTTAAAATAAAAATGTAACCAAACTATATTATGGTGTATGTATATGTTACACGAATTGTATATAATTAAATATTTACAAAAAAGTTTATTAAAACGTTACAGTTTTATATATTTTAAACATGGACAATTTTCTTTTCATCTTAATTAACTCTTAGAATATCGCACCTTAGACCAATATTCAAGGGGAAACGGGGCGGGGAAAATCTACCTTCTTATACGGTTCTTATTGGCCTTTTATATATTACTAAATATATGTATAATATTAGCGACAGAAACACTTACAATGTTGCAAATAGTTCAATTTTTATGTACGAAAGTGTACAATAAATTAATTGTTTTATGTATAAATATTGTACTTTTTATATATTAGTCTCTTCTGAGTTGATGGTAATTTTAATTTCGCTAAGTTTAAGATAATTTGTATTCATTTTTTGACATCAAATGCTTGATATGAAAAATCATACACATCTAGGGGTGGGGATCGAACCCACGACCTCTGGCATTCTAGACCAATGCTCTACCAACTGAGCTACCTTAGATGTTATGGTAGTACTATGCATACGATCTTTCACTATCATATTTGATGCCATTGTATTATTCATTTTTGTTTATTTACTATTAACATATTTTCAAATTGTTTTTTTGTAAACTAGCGTCTATTTATTTCCATTGTTAGTATGGCTGCCTTTCGGTTATATTATACCAACGGAAGCGACTAGCGTAGAGCATTGGTCTAGAATGCCAGAGGTCGTGGGTTCGATCCCCACCCCTAGATGTGTATGATTTTTCATATCAAGCATTTGATGTCAAAAAATGTTATCAATGTTCAGACATATTACTTAAATGTCAAAGTAAGTAAACGCTAGTCGCTTCCGTTGGTATAATATAACCGAAAGGCAACCATACTAACAATGGAAATAAATAGACGCTAGTTTCAAAAAAACAATTTGATAATTTGTATTCATTTTAAAATGAATTAGTTTTATTTGAAACTTATGACTTATAAAACTTATGAAATTTTTAGCTAGGGTACTTATTTTATTTAGGGTACTTATATTTAGAGTTATGTAAATTGGTATATTAAAATTCATATTTTACTTTTTTTATGTAACTGAAATATATATATATATATATATATATTTCAGTATATATATATTTATATATAAACCTAAATATACCTAATATATATATTATATATTATATATATATATATATATATATATATATATATATATATATATATATATATATATATATTTATTAAATCAGGTTTCCAATAAGGCTAATACTGGAATAGTTCTTTATGAAGTCAGTGATAGACTCATAGCTGTACACCAGAGGTGGGCACAGACAGCTCGTCTGAGCCTTACGGGCTCTCCATAAGCTGGGTGAGAGTAAGTAAAGAAGGTATGTTTTGAAGCAAGACGGAACGATATTTCAATACAGGTTGTCCTACCGATTATTGCCCAATAATTATATAGTATCGTCTATAGTATAGTCAATATTTTATTTTTTTTGAAAAACAAATTATGCGAAAAATAATTTCCACTACTACAAAAAGTACTTTTCACTTTTTCAATTCAAAGTAGACTAACTCGAAGAACTCAAATTCCCACTTTATGTAAAATTTAACTTAATTCATCAAATTCCCATGACACTATACTGAGCATACTCCATACGAAGAAAAAATAATTAAATCAGGTAAATAATTCTTTATTAGTTCTCGGATATGAATAGTAAAATATTTAGACAAATTATTTGGAATTTCCAAAACTATATTTCTATTTAAATTATCCTTTGGAAAAATTTCCCTCTTTTATTACAATGGTCCAGCGGTAAACTTAAAGGTTCAAAAGATTTATATATATTTTTTATATATTTTTATTTTATTCATACACAAATATGATATATACTAAAAGGTACATTTTATGACCCAAATTACCAGCCCAAAATTCCAGAGTATGTATTGAATGATTGCATGTATTATTTACTTTGTATAATAGTGACCATAAAAAAGATTTGGTATTATATTTTTTTCAGAAAATGTTTTAATTAAAAAAAGAAAATATTAATAATTGGTAGGTTACCCTGTATTAACTCTATCTCTCTTCCCTACCTCTCACTCAGAGCTTGGCCGAGTCATCTCCTGCCCACCTCTGCTGTACACCATAACTTTCCTTTTCATTTGTCTAATCTTAATAATCCAAATAAACCGTGATCCGGAAAATATATTATTAAAGAAAGAACAAATAAAGATTATTATTATTTATTATACGGAACCATAAAAAATTCGATCAATTCGCACTTAATCGATCGACAATTTTAATATTCCATATATTACTCAATGCAGATATTTTCTAGGTTTTTTATGCCATAATAAAGGGAATTCGAATATTTCTACCTATGTGTGTGGTTATATTTTTTGAATTGTTTTCGTATAGAAGAAGTAGTAACATTGACGTTTTTATATTATTCGTATATATTCGTATCGTAGTGAAGACGAGTGTTATATAGACAGAGTTTGTTAGTTACTAGTCATTTGGGGCTAAACATACACCAACGAACCAATTGCGATCTGAAATTTATATATAAAAGGTATTCACTATGTATAGATAGATGGTATAAAATTCAAATGTTTTTTTTTTATTAATCCCAATTGAGAATATCGATCAAAATATTTGGTCTGGGATACCTATATCATACGAGATATATTGCTCTAATGGATGTGAATGAATTAGCGTGTTCTGTGACCTAGAAAAAATCAATTGTAGTTATTTGATTTTTAACGTCGCAGAATTTTGAGATCACTTCAACGAACCCAAAAGATATACGCTATGAAACGAATCCAGAGATGCTAATGTGCATCTTTCACATTCTGTTTAGCTTTCCTCTATCTTTAGAATCCTCTTCCATCTACAGAATCAGCAATCACCTTTTTTAGCTTCTTTAAATATTATCCCGAGTTTATAATTATATATCAATAACCGAAATTTCATGTTGACACGTCTCAAAGTTGAGATACCTTCTCAAAGTGTTTTCCACACACTTTTGCATGGATAGTTTTTCTAATTTATTTGATTTAAAATTGTGACGTTCATTAGCGTTGGGTCGGGCGTAGAAAATAATGGTGGGTGTTTTCAAAACGAGATTATTAAAGATAAATA